>JAWWMS010000120.1:147369555-147433044 GCA_035048045.1 Chlorospingus semifuscus
CTCTGTCCGAGCCAGCTGGGCTGTGATTGGCCATTAATTACAAACATCCAACATGGGCCAATCACAGATCCACCTGTTGCATTCCAGAGCAGCAGATAATCAATGTTTACATTTTGTTCCTGAGGTCTCCCAGCTTCTCAGGAGGAACAATCCTAAGGAAAGGATTTTCCATAAAAGATGTCTGTGACAGGTTGGTGTTTGGGAGCACCTCCACAAGTTCTCTGAAGAGTTTTGCCATGTGCTGGCAGAACAGAACAGAGCTTGGCAGTCTCACAGGCAAGGAGAAGAATCAGCAGCTTTCCCTTGCAATGAGAAAATAGGGACCATTGACTTGTGTGGCAATTTGAGGTGGATGATTAAATTTAGCCTCTTAGGCCCTCAGCTGAAAATTCAACTTAGGTGAATAATTTTCTTTTCATACACTGCTTAAAAATCTTTTGTTCTGCCACCACTAATATTTCTGATGTTGATGGTCTTTTTACTTTCACAGAGTGCAGAAATGCCAAGTCTGCTCTGCGTTTCTGTTGGCTCTGGGCTATGAAAGCAAAAAGAAAAGAAGACTGTTTTTGGTTTAAGGTTGTTTACATCCTTTGGTTTAAGGATGAAAACTTAAAGACAAGATTGCTTTTGGTTTTATGTGTTCTATCCTGAGATAGACTGACTGTCTACCCTGTTGTCTTGGTTTGAGACAAGTTAGGAGAAGTGTCCTGAATGGAGCATCCCCTCCAAAGAAGGTTTCAGCACTCCCTCCCCCCACCATTGCTACAAAAGGGATTTCTTGGAGGAAAGTGAAAAATACTGTTTATTTTAACACACAGAGCGCACACAGGCATGGGAAAAAGAATGAAGAATGTTAGATATGAAAATTTTGCTGCAGAGAAAGCTGGTGGGTTTTTGAGTCCTGCTGCATGCAGTCCCAGGAAAACTTGTTGCCTCAGCTAACAAAAAAGAAGCAAACTAAAAGCAAAGATGTACTCCCTCTCTGTGCTGCACAGCACAGCTGAGAGAACACAGAGGACGATGTGTGTTTGAACACAGACTGCAGAAAGAATTCCACCGGCTTCCCCCCACTCTCAGACCCAGCTTAAAGTTACAAAACACTTTCCTGGGCATAAAGTAGAGGACAAGGGATTCAATATCATCATAAAGTCACCCCAAAACACCCATAAAGCCACCCATTGCTGTTACACTGTGTGCAAAGAATAGTCAAGTCAAACTTTTCTACTGAATTAAGTTTTTTTCAGATATTGCAGTTAAAGATGCCCAGGTGTTGGACATGCTTTTCCTGGGAAAAGCAAACAAATCAGAAAAAAACCAATCTGCCATCAGCTTGGTATTGGAACAATCTAGACAAATAGTAGGACTATAGGATAAAACGTTCTGTAAGCATGTGTGAGGGGATAGGAAAGATGGAGACGAAAAAGGGGAAGAAGTAGAGGAGTATTCTATTCTATGATATGTTCACTGGGATTTACTGATGCTAAGGAGTCCAAATATCAATGTGAGAGCAAATGTTTCTGAAATGAGGCAAAACTGAGTGCTGATGGAGGCAGCTGAATGCATTAGAGATAGTTTTGCCATGTGACATATGCTTTCCTTACTGCTTGATGGTTCTGCACAGACTAATAATACACGTGGTTGATACTCAGAGGATATTTGCAACTTTAATGGGAAGTGCTATTATGCATATTATTTACAGTGCTGTCCTGCTTTCACAAGGATCACCACACTGCTGCCTTAACTCATGTTAAACGAGCCATTAGTGGAGAGTACACAGATTTGCTGCACCAGATCTTACCTTTTAAAGAAGTCTAATCTGTCAAAGAAACATAGAGATTCACTTAAGAAGGCTCCACTGTTGCATGCACAACTTATTTTCCTCAGGTAATGAATGCAGGCACTCAAAAAGTGCTTTTGGTTGACAGACTCCAAGAAGAGTCTTCACATCATTAAGAGATCCAGAAGAGCAGCAAAAGCTTCTGAAGAAAAGAATATATAAAGGGCACTTTGGAGTGCAAATTCCGAAGAGCAGCACTATGAAGTGAGCTCCTGATTGCTACAGAGACACTGCTGGATGGTTTTAATGAAGTGAGAGTACAGCTGAGCTTGGGTTTAACAGATAAAGCAGATTTAGCTATAAGATTAGAAAAATAAGAGAAAGATAGATGTGTACACTGTAAAGGATAGACCTTTGCCCTTAGCAAAGCTTTCTTGTTCTGAAATCAAGTGGATGGCATTTCCAACATCATCTCAAAAGAAGGCAAGGGCTGTGCAATATCCTTAGGCTGGCCAAGGGTTGGGGTGAGGCAATCTGTGTTGCCTTGCTGAAGTAATGTTTATTGCCTATAAATAGGAACATTTGAAAAGCATATTTATGGAGTAAACAAAGGTGTAATTTCAGCAGACCTAGGTATAATGCAGATTTAATTCTGCCTGCAATAACCTCTCTAAAGGAACTGCAGAACTGATTTTAACATGCAGTCTGCTGCTGGAGGAAAAGCCCTGCAGCAACACTTTACACATGCTCCATGTGCTGGGTGCTGCATCCTTGGCTAATGACTACCAATACCTGCAGCAAGTAAGCCACAGAAGGAATGAGAAGCTACAGACTCTATTACTACATCTCTAATGAAAGATGAAAACACTTAATTTCCCTCTTCCATCTTTTGATCTCAGCCTGAAAGAAAAAAATGCACAAGTGAATAAAATGAACTGTGGGTTACAGTGAGCAGGACAGATTATAATAATGCACTGCATTAGATTCTACTGTTGGTGATGATTGCATTTACTCTGATCAGAGTATTTATGACTACTTTCTATGGAATGTGAGCTAACTGTAAATAGAAATACAGATTGTAAGATTTGTAGGTGGTGGTCAGCCAGTCTTTTTCTGTGTAAAGTTGGAAAAAATTGTCAAGGGAAAGCGGTGATTATTGTGTTGCTTTAGTGCATAAGCACCTAACAGAAATTAACAGAGATGTGGCCATATATACTGACAATCCAGTCTTCCTTCCCAGGGAAATAATGAAGCCATTGTTGTATGAATAAATAATTAAACACCATTGAGCCAAAGCAATACAATGATGTGAGTGTACACTAGAGCTGAAAATGCAAGTCTGACTTGCTCAATCCTAGCACACAGACTTCAGCCACTGTCAGTCTATGTCATGGCATTAGCCTGGTAAAATAGGAATACCTTTCCAACAACGCTGGTCTACCTCCCCTTTGGTGCTGTTACTGTGCTTTTTCCACATCAATGTGTGGGGCTCATGACCAGCCCTGATGCTGTTGAATGACTGTGAAGGCAGCTCCTCACATCCTCTCACACAGACACCATATAATTTACAACATTTGGATAGAATGAGGAGATCCTGTAATCAAATTTTCTAAGATTCCCTTAGTTATATTTAAGACTTTCAGTTCTGACTGAAAGGTTCAGTTGCTGTACTACTGAGAAAGAAGAGATAATAGGGATGGGGATGCTGCTTTTGATTTGGCAGATTATTTGATTAGTTGAAAGTAACAAGAGAAATTGTGCCAGAAGATGCCCACCTCGAAGCTGAAGGCACAAGAATGTATCTGCATTTGCTGCAGTAGGTCAGGGTATGATTTCTATGTGTACTTTTCTCCTGGCTGCCATTTTACCATTTCTTCCCTAATTTTTGCCAGTTTTTCACAATAGCTAGTTGATTTATGTTACTTTTTCCTTTCTCTCCCCCCTCCCCCCAATATGCACAAATAAACTATAAAAATTTCTTCATTTTCTTTTGGTGCCTGATTCCACCCAGCTCAGATGGTAACCAAACCTGGCTTTTTGGCTTACCAGGACTGCAAGGAAACTGAGGAGCTTAGAAACTGAAGGTGGGGGAAGCCAGAATCGATTTGGGTTACTTATTATTTCCTGATTGAAGTTCTAAAAGAGTCCTAAGGAGATGAACAAGCCAAGAACCCACCAGATTAGACAAATATACTCATGTGCAGCACTTCATATATGTCATTATCTGCTTAAGTAGAAATCTACAAAGTGTCCTTACAGCAGAAGAACATCTGTCTGGGGTTACAGGTGAGACATTCATTTTCTTTGAGATTATTTCTAAAATAAATGGGTTTTGATTAATTTAGTAGGTAAGCAATATTTTGGAATTTGTATTCAGCAGTTGTCTGCATTTTTGCTGCTAAAGAGCTGGGAGCACAGCACAAATGTTTGCCTCCCTGCCAATGAATATGTGTTGCTGCTCAGGAATGATGAATGTGGTAGCTCCTGTCTCTGTGCAATTCCAGTCTTGAGATTGTCATGAAAAGACCTGATGAGTCCCCTGCCTTATTCTCATCACTATTTGTGTCATCAGAATGAATCTGTTTCACACTGCCAGCTGCTCCTGTTGCAATCTTTGTCACAGGCTCCAGAACAAAAGAGAAGAGCAAAAGGAAGAAAAGGCCTGCTTTCATGTGGGGATTTTGCTGAGAGCATGCAAATGTGGCATTAACTTTAATTAATTAACTTAGTTACTGAAGTCAGAGATATGGCTAAGGTGGTGTACTGCAACTGTGAATGCTGTGATTTTCCTGACTGCTGGGGATCCCGTGGGGATATCACTCACTCAAGGGAAATCCAAAACAATGCTATGTTTGGATTTGTAAGCCATGTTTGGTTTAACAAATAAATAGAATAAAGTCTGTGATCTCTGTGTGTAGGAGATGACCTCGCAGGTACAGGAGGGAATACACGTCCTCTGAGTGCTTTCAGCGTGTCTCTCTCAACCCAGTTCAGTTGCCTTGTGTGGAACCAGTGATGAGAGTATAAATTTATCCATAAAAGAACTCAGGGTGAAACTGAGGGCAGAAGAGGAAGGAGATGGGAAGTATGTGCTTGGAAATGGAAGGAAAACCTTGGCAGAACATCCTCTGCAGGAACAGTACTGCGTTTGGACCGCTCTGGTGGAAACCTCACCATATCGCTTGGCTAACGCATTTGGGAAGCAGCTGGTGCCAATCTTAAGGATGGACTGAGACACTGAAGCCAGATAAGACAGTATGTGGAGGATAATCCTTTTTACTATTTATGCTGGCCTGCAGCAGAGTTTGATTGAGGTAGTGGCGTTTTTAACTCCCTTTGTATACTTTTTCTCCTTCAAGAAATACTGAAGTCTGAAGTCTAAAACTGGAATAACTTCCTGGTAATGGGATTATTATAGGTAACTATTGAACTGCTTGCAGGGAGTATAATGGTTCCTCAGCCCAGGTGGTCAATAGAGAAGTGTTAATTACTACACATGGTCTGCCTTAGAGATGCAGTGCCAAGGCACATCAACTCCTTCAGCATAAAGTTCTAGTCAGACAATACATGTGATTGGGAATGTGGTATTTACAGCTTTTGTTAGGAGGCAAAATGAGCTGGGGCTGCTGGTTTACTTTTCATGTGGAGCTTTAAAGAATTTTGTCTGAAAAGATCAAGAAGTAAGAGAGAAGGTGCTAAAGGAGGAGAAACGTATCAGTGAGCTCTGTGATGCCAGCTTCCTTTTGACAGCTGTTCCCTTCGCACAGCACCTGGTGGCCTGTGGGAACTAGTAAAATGGAGGTAAGGTTGGAATCCTGGTTCCCTCCCTCAGAAAACCTCAGAACCCCATCCTTGGGCCTGGCCATGATCTAGGGGAGCCTCCTGCCATGGAACTTGCACATGGAGCCTGGGGACAGCCCTGGCTTCACGGAGAGGGAATTGGGTTTTATTTCCTAATCTGCTACAGGTCAGGCCTGAAGTGATATTTTTCTCCACCTTACAAATGGTAAAGCGAGGTAATGAGAGGCAGAGCCTGTGTCCAATCCTCCCCTCGAGTTCACAGCTCTGGGGCAGATCCATCAAAACTGCCTGAGAGTGAGGGCAAGTGCATTAAAGATTATGAGGTATTGAGGTGTGACCATGAGGGGGATGAGTAAATACTGATGACAGATTCATTGCTTCTTACGTCTATACAGACAGGATAAGGCCAAGAAAAGTAACAGGCACCTCTGGACTTATTACCATGGTTACGTGCTCAGTCTCCACTGAAATCACCTGAGTTACAGCTACCATGCAAGTAACAGGGAGTCCTGATACTGTTCATAATAATGAGAAAAAACATGCCCTATCCAAAAAAACCATATGTGAACTGCATGCAGAAAAGCTGCAGGAGAGGCATCTTCTGTAGTGATGCTTGCTTTAGCGACCTTAAGTAGGTCCATATGCTGAAGATTAAATCCAAATATGCCTTTGAGTTTTGAAATTTCAGGTCATTACTTTGCTGCACTTTGGGATGTATTATTTCTTCTGTCTTGCACAGGCTTTGTAAGATGTCTTCTCTGTATTTTCCCTGATGTCTAGTCTTATTTCCCCCCCTGATTTAATAAACCAAACTGTCTTTTTATTTACTAGGACAAAACCAGACCTGGAGAAAATGGATAAAGTATGCTTCTATGTTGCTTCATTTTTGCAAGCCTTGTCATATCAGTAAAGCAGACAGGTGGCTGGAATAGCAGACTAGCAGAGGCACTTGGATGACTGAAAGCAGGAAGCAGAAGACATCTGTCTGAGTGTCTTGAGCTGCCAAACTCCTACACCCAGCCCTAGGGACTGCAATCCTGCTGTCACTGTCAATATAAAACTCTTTAGTCTGGCATTTAATGTGCCTACACCTGGAAAGCTATATTTAAACTAATAATCCTAATTTTTTTGACTGTGTGAAGTAAGTGGATTTTAGGATTCTCATGCACTTGCCTGAGTGGATGATGGATGCAGAAGGAATTTATGTTAACAAACTCAAAGGATCCATAGTACTTGTTGCTCCTTGAAAGGAGCTTCTGTGCATTCACAGTAAAAAAAAATCCTATGAAAAACAAAATAACTGTAGGGGCCTGTTTCAGTGGTTGTGACTAAGATCCAGGCACCCTGAGCTGCATGAAGAGAGGGAATGAAAAACATTACAGACTTCTTAAGTTTGGAGAAATGAAAAAGGCCATGTCTTTTTCTTAACAAAACCTTGACTGGTTCTTTTGTTTTTATCCTTTGTTTTAGGCTTTCTTGGATCCTCTCTTGGACCCTCTCTCTTGTGGACCTGCTTCAAAGTTTGAGAAATGAAGTTGGCTCCTTCTGGAAAAAGTTTGGCATGCTTTTCTGTGTGCCAAAAGCCCTGTCATATAAACTCTTGCCCCAGAATAGTAGGTTATGAGGTCTTTCTGCTTTTTTTCTCCTGTCTAACCTGAAAAGCTTTGCAGTGCTAATTAGGCTACTGTAAGGATTAGGAAATGGCATTTTGTAAGTAAGTTGTTTGATGCCTGGAAAAGTGATCTGTGAAACCATCACAAACTGTTCTCTCTCTGCCAAGCCACTGCAGCATTTATCTTTTTTCCAGCTGCCCTGGCTCTGAAGATCAAATGCATCCCATTCCACTTATGCACTGGTGCTCAAGCCTTGATATTGGAAAGCAAGCAGCTCCTTACTGTGCTCTCTGTTAGCAGTTTCTCCTTTTTGCAGCTTTATATAAGCTTCTAGGAAATTTCCTAAACATTTAAGATTGCTTACTTTGTTAGCCCATTAGTAGCCCTTCCCTGTTTTTCTCCTTTCTCTTCAAGAGAGACCACAGAAAAGCTGCAGTGGTGCCTGCTTGATTTTTGTTTGTATGTTTATTTTCTTGACCTTGTCCTCAAATTAATTGTAATTGGTGTGATGGGACTTCGCTGGGATTAAATGGTCAGGAGGTCTTGGAGTCATGTATTTAGCCTGGTGGAGAAAGTGAGTTCTGAATATGCAAAAAACTGTGTTCCAAGTAAATTAGACACCACTACCTGACCTGTGCTCATTATACAGTAAAAACATGACCTATCATCATTACAGCACTTTCTGGTCCTTTCTTTTCAGCCACAGGGTTTTAATGAGTCTATTTTGCTATATAATTTATTATCCTTAGGGCTTCTCAAAAAGAATCCATTTTGTTGAAACAGGGTCACAGGACCTGAAGCTGCTTTGTGCTATTGCTCTCCTCATTGGTCAATAAATTTTGAACTCTTGGCCATCCAGCAACTGGCAAGAGAAGTCTCCTTTTAAACTGTAAGCTAAAATAATAGGTCAAGCTCTCCAGAATCCACACTTTGGAGGACATACAGAAGAAAATTATTTTTAAATGGAGATATTTACGTATTATTTCACATTTTGTAGCTAATAGACTTTTCTTCTTTACTCTTTGCTTGCTTCATAGAATTGCCAGCCAGATTAAAGAAGAGAGAAATAACTAAAAAAAGAAATGAAATATAAAATAAATCATGTCATCATGAAAAGCAGAATACATCGATATCTGTGCAGGTACATTTAGAGAACTCCAGTGGGATTTTTAAGGCCAAGCTGAGTAAAATATGATTTAAAATTTGATGTGAGTTACAGCAGCTAGAAAAACAGTTGAGTAGAACTGTCACTTTTATGAATCCAAGTTGGAGAAGAGGCCCTTTCCATTGGTGTGGCAATCATACAGGATAGGGAGAGAGAGCAGAAGATACTGAAGCACAGAATAAAAGTAATTTTTGGGTAGCAGATAATAAAATTTTTTTGACCTCAGGCTTTAAATTTCTTTTAAAATCCCTGCTGTTACTGAGGCTGCAGCAGATGTGTGGTAGCAGTGGGTAACTCCACTCTGCAGGAACCTCCAGTCCTGACACACTCCAGCAGCCCATGGGTTTCTCCAGGCATCTGCTTTGATACAGACACCTGCCTTTATAAAGCAGATGGATTGAAGGATTAACACCTGCCATGAATGTCCAGGCTGTTATTGTTTGGGAAGTGCACTCTATACTCTGGGTTACCTTTAAAAGTTTATTCACAATTTTAATCATTAAGCCAAAGCCAAACACAGCCTCTACATCCTTACAGTATACATTTTCTTTTTACAACATGTTATCACAACACACAGACTTATTCATTAATCCAGTGCCCATTTTTTGTTACATAAAGACAAGGAATATAGAAACACAATATTCCCACACACCCCTATGTAGTCAGGGCTTTATTTTATGAATAAAGACATGCAAGTATATGAACAGACATTAAAGAATACTTGGGTATTCAAAATACTTAATTGACCAAACATCTTATGTATCTGGAGTAGGAAGGACCTCTCTGAACAGAGCAACAAAAGTAATAATGAACTACATCAGTTAAATCAAGTATCATAAAAAAGGTCATTAACTACTTTAATAAAGAAGGCATACTATATGTTTTTAAATATTTTTTGTGGACAACTGGAGCTATAGGTGCATAGAGAACCGTGGCATTTTTTCGTGAAGAATATTAAATGGCTTCTGGGTGGAAAGGCATCTTTCTCTTAAATAAAAGGAAATATTACAATGTATGTTAGCTGGCATATGCACCATAAGCATCAGGAGCAGCTGCAAGCAACTATTGTAAGCAGCACAAAATGAGGCAGCAGAAGAGGCCAGCTGTTCACACACCTCTTCAAAGCACTGAGGACTTGACTCCTCAGCAGTAATGGTGCAACAAGTATATTTTTCTGCAATCAAAGGTCATTTTTCTTCTCAGGAAAAAAAGCAATAAAAGTGGGGGTTTCATTCTTGAAGAAAATAAATGGGATGGGCATAACCTTTAAGCTTTGAAGCACAGCCCTGCAGTGGGAGGCAGTGCCTATGGGGAATTGATTCAGAAATGCTGGATGCCTTTCTTCCTCAGAGTAGGTGTGTGAGACAGGTAAGAGGATTCAGGAGGAAAGACTTCTTTCCTTCCCGGCCACAGACGACGGTGTGAGACAGCAATGAAAAGCTCTTACTACAAAGCAGTGGGGCACACCTGAGCGCAAGATTGCACCTTCATGTGGTGTGAACACATCACTTCAGCTCAGTTGCTGAAAACAGGCTGTCTGCAGCTCCAGGGAGATCTGAGACCACTAATTTGTGCTGCAGTAACTCATGGGTCTGTCAGTCAAACAATTTTTGGTCAGGTAGAGGATGGCATCTGCTGATTCTGCTTGCAGGCAGGGCTTCCAAATCCTGGTGTTAGGTTGTGTGGCTACAGTTGCCGTTCCCCTGTGCTTTAGTAAGGTGTTCTCTACACATACAGAAGCAATCGAGTTTGTTCATAGAGCTTTGCATATATTTTGGATGTAATATATACATAGAATCATACAAAGTCTTAAATGAAAACCTATCCTAATGAAAACAAGCTCTACAGCCTGTATGAATTACACGTTTGATTCTTAATTTTACAAAGTCCAGAACAAAGTACCAAAAAAGAACAACCTGCATGAATCAAAGGAAGATGCTTAGTTAGAATCTTGCAGATGTGGGGTACAGCACATCAAACCCCAAGTGAGAGGCTTTCCACAGTTTGTGATCCAGCAGCTGCTCTGCTCTGGCAGTTTGTTTTCAATAACAAACAGGCAAAGAGCACTATGAAAAATGAACCCAACAACAATGACTCTATAAATAAAATCCCATGCATTTTTTTTACAGTCACACTGAAAAGGAGACAACTTTTCTACATTATTCAATATACTTATGGAGGAGAGTGTGTTCTTACACTGGTAAGCCTTGTTAAAAATGGAGAGATAATAGAATAATCATGTTTAGGTTTCCAGTGATGATTGGCCTATACTATCAGATTCAAGGTGCAAACAATGTAGACATAACAGATAAATTATTCTGTAAAACACAGCAGTTGATGTAAGACATGTAGTTAATGGGAAGTAGCAGTTAGAGCTAATGTGATTACTAATGTAATTACTAGAAGACCAAAGCAGAAGACACCAGGGCAGTTTCTGCATGATCTCATGGGCAGAATGGAACCCTTGGGCAGGATTTATCAAGGAGACCATCCTGCTGATTCATGAGGTTCAGGAAAGGATTGCCTTGCTTTCCAAACTCCTTCTCAGAGGAGAATCTGGGTGTGATTGCCTCTAATCTTAGTCCCAGTCTTGGTCAATGGTTTATGTTATATATATGTAGTTAAGCCTTTATATGCTGCTGTCCTGGAGGATCAAGGATGACAACCCCCATCTATTTACATAGGACAGTACAAACAGTCTGTTTATTGCCACATCCTGTCAGAAAACAGAGTTTTCACATCCTCAAATGTTTAACATTTTAACTGATTAATCAGGCTTCTTTCAGCTGTCTTCAACACAAGAAGCAGAGGATGCTCCCTTCTCCATCTACTTTTTCCAGTAACTTTTGTCAGTAAAGAGAAGTCCAAGGCACTCTCTCCCCAGTTAGGTGCTGCACATATCTGGGATTAGTTTTTCTGTGATGCATCATTACAAAAGAGTGTCATGAAAATCCTATCTTTCTGTGTGTGCAGCTGCATTAGGTCTGTACTTATCTTTTCCTTTTCAGCAGATGTTGTGTCTGAGTCCTGCTTGAGGGAAAGATTCTGACTTCTTCTCAACCAGACTGTGAACACAAGCAATGATTTTTTTTTGACACAAGCCTCTTGCAGGATTGATGGAGTGCATTGGGGTGTTTCTAGGCTGTCAGAAAAGTTGATTGTCTTAATTTTATAGTGACAAGGTGAGTGAGAGATGATACCCGGAGCGGCCATTCTTCACCCTCAACCACAGGGATCTCCAGTGTAGCCAGGCTATGAAGACCCACTAGGCATGAAAGGAGGCAAAGGTGCTCCAAGCATGGCCCCAGGCACAAGGTGGACCATCATAGGATGAGGGGCAGAGCTGGAGCTTCCATGCTCCCTCTGTCCCTTTGCAGATCTCAAGATTCTTCTGTTAAGCTGTCACAGAAAACGAGGAGTGTACAAGTTTGGGGTTGCATCAGCAATCTGGGAGAAATCCACAAATGTACAGTGTCTCACACTCAACATCTATTCTATTTGGCCTGAAGTATTAGTTAAATAATAGAGAGATTTATTAAATATTGTTTGCAAGTCTTACATTCCTTCATTATTTGAAAGCTGCCATGCTTGGACAGAAGTTTTTCAAAGTCCTATTTTGCACATTGTGCTAAAAGCAGAGCAAACTGGCTGACAAGCAGGTTAAAAGACCACAGGGAAAGAAAAAGGCAGTGAAGCAAAAAGTGCAGTTGGCTGCAAAATTGTCACCTGCAGTGCTTCTAGATCTGTATAGATATTTTCCATTTAGTACTGTCCAAGCTAGAGTAAAAGAGCAATCAGGAACTCGGCCTGAAGGCACTGGAGGAGCTTGTGCTGATGGGGTTGCTGAGGAGATGATGTCAGGAGTACCAGGTGGGTGTTGGCATATCAGACCAAATCCTGTTTTTTACTTCAGTGTTTGCAGTCTTGAGGGTCACATGCAGCTGAGCTAGGGAACACCTACCATTGCCCAGCTGCTAGCATCTGACCATATTTTCTCCAACACAATATTGTGATTTAAACAAGTGGTATGTCTCCCATTTTAGAATTGCATACTGGAGCAGAGAGCTGCTGCAAGCTCCAGTCTTACAAAAAAGGTTGTAATTTTAGGTTTCTTCTAATTTTCAGTCCATTGTAAGAAAGGATAACATCAAGTCTAATCTATAATTTTGTAGGTTTATCTAATCCAAGTTTCTCTTTATTTTCTTTTGCTGGTAATATTCTATTTAGAATTAAACTTCAAATTAACACCAAAGTATCTGAGGAAATGTTCCAACCTCTTTGCTAGCTGAGCACGTGATGACAGCATTATCAACTGTCCAGCATCATTAATTTTGAGGATAAAATTGGAAGTGCTGTGGCCTGGTCCGACATTGAAAATTGATATTAAAGTACTTAAATAATCCCAAGGTTTTCAGTGGCTTATACAGGATAGGTAGAAAAATAAAGAAATAGAGTTCTATAATTTTTACTTCTGGTGTCTTAATACTTTCTACCATAATGAATTATGGGGAATATTTTTGGTAATGCAACTGATGAAATCCTGATGGCAAGGTAAAAGGGTTTGGGGACCTCCCATCCCCTACTAAGAAATATTGCTCATATATTTTTTATGTTCAGGTTGTTATTACTGGTTTTGCCCAATATATGTCAAAGTTGCTGCAGCCACACATATGTCAATTACTGTAATATAAGTTTCTATTTTCTGGTGTTTTCAATTTTCAAGTTTTCCTTCCTAAAGGTGGAGAGTTTATTTCCTGCCCTGCAGTCCTTCAAGAAGGGGGCTGTTCTCAAAGAGTTTTAGGAAGTTATTTCCACTAGCTATTCCTTCTACCGTGTCTTTAAAAACTGTGTGACCCTAGTCAGTTTAGCATGACTAGCACCTGCTTCCTTATTTCATACACTTTTTAAAAATTTGTCTTAATCATCTTTATATGAAAGTCACCTTTAGCCTTTAATTTGCATTGTTGTTGTGCTTCCTCTGTGTGTGTGTGTGCATGTAACACCAAAAAAGAGGCTTTCATGCTCTTTACTTCCCAGCTTGACTATCTGGTGACGGAAATTTCTTGGGAGATGTTGTCAGATCCCAGCTACAGCTGAGCTCCATCAATGAGCGAGCTGTGAAGCACAGAACTTCCCTGCAGACACTGAGTGCCCTGTATAGGAACTGCTCATGCTTTAGTGCTCTGCCAGATCAGGTTTCCTTTTTTCCAGGTCTTCTCCTCACCACATTTTTCTTTTAGCAATGTCTGTTTCATTCTGCTTCAGTATTTTCTCCAGCTGGATTTTAATGTGAGAATTATCCTACAAGCAACAGAAGAAATGTCTTTCTCAACCAGGACAGGCCAATCTGCTTTTGCAAAGTTGTCTGCCTCCAGCTTCCTAATTTCTTCCTTCAGTAGTCAACACAGGGCAAAATGGCCTCACTTCTACCTAATTCTTACTCTGGGCTTAGGCTCAGAATGCTGACTTCATTCAAGCAAATGTAATTCTAAAAAAATCTGTATGCCAGATAACTGTGACAGGAGCAGGACTTCACAGTCTGGTTCTGTGCTGGCTTTAGTACTGACTTGTTTGATATTAGTCCAGCTGGTTCCCTTAAGATTGGTTGTCTAATATGAATGGTGATCCTTAACTGCAAAGTCTGAGCACTTTAAGTAGGGGTCCATCTGGAGTTCTAGAAAGCAAACAGCCTCAGTTCACACATGCAGACAGAATAAAATTGGGTACAAACAGAAATAATCTGCTATAGCCTAGTGCCCCTTATCCCCACATCAATTACAGGTGAGCTGGTTGTGCAGCAGCAGCTGATGTACCCTAAGGAAAATGGGTATCAGGGCAGCTTTCCTTTATCAGTGCAATATAATACCTTGATCTGTGTCTGTGGCAGAGGGGAGGATGCACAAGTCAGGGAGCAGCAAACATGGGAGTCACTGGAGAAAATCCAGGGTGGGCTGTCCTGCTCCTGAGTCTGGGTTTCTGCTGCTCAGGCACTGAATTTAGAAAATATTGGTCCACCTGTCCTGTCTCTTAGAGCACTTACCCATGAAAAGGAGAATAATCTCTGCAATATCTGGAGTCCTTTGAAGTCTTTTCTGAGCAAGAGAGGCAGACTGTTTAATGCCTTTTCTTCTTATGGAGCTCTGATACTTAAATATGCAGCAGCAAGTCAGAAGAATCAATTTGTTGCTTCTATGAGGGGCATAATTCATCCTCCCTCATTGAAAAGGTCAAGGATGCAGAGACAACTCTCAGCTTCCAAGTAAATATTCCTTTTATGTTCCTTTAGTGCAAATACCAGGCAGTAAGTAGGGAAGCATAAAAGGAAGTCATGCTGCAGGCTTTTACCTGAAGTAGGTGTTTTGTCATGGATTAATGGCAAATCATAATACATTATTTATCAGATAATAAGTGTGATAATTGTTCCTATTTATCACGAGCCTACCTCAGCTCATTCTCCTTTCATTCCTTCAGTCAAGCTGCCTCTGGAGATTTACAAGACAAAAACAGTCCAAAGGTCATTCCAACAATTTTTACTGATAATGACATCTTGATTAACTCCTAATTGAGAAGTGTAAACTACAGACACTTAAGGTAATGCAACTGACCCACATTCTCACAGCATAATGCTGAGAGTCCTTGTCCATCTCACAGCCACCCAGAGAAGAGCATCCCCTTTCTCTAATAACCATATCTCCAGAATGAATTAGGAAGAAACTTTTATTATCATTACACTTTCCCTATAGCAAGAGTATGATGTTGATGTGTAGATATGATATTATGGAAGTGCCTGTGCTTTGGGCTCTGTTCTAGGACTGCATTGTAGCATAGCATTTTGGCTTTCAGTCAAAAATCTATCTCTTCTTACTCTTCTTGTTGATATGGTGTGAAGATAATAATTCCCTTTTTTTCTACACCTCTATTTAGATTTCTTTAGACATTGCAAAAAATAGAGGTCACACGCAAAAGCACTCATTGCTGGAGGATTAGAAAAAGAAGGGGATATGTGTAAAATAGTAAAAAAAAAAAAAAAAAAAAAAAAAGGAAGGTCTGGGCCATAACCCTGCAGGAAGCCCCAGGCCTCTGGACAGAGCTCTGTAAATTGTTAATGCTTTCTTGCCTTGGATAGCAGGGTGTTAATGCCTCCTGCAGCTGAAGGCTGTCTGCCTGCTGGGAGAAACACTAAAAGCTTTTTTCAGTGTCTCATCCTCTGCAACAAAAGAAATAGCAGACTGAAGGACCACATCCAGTGACTTAAATTTGCTCATGTCTAGTCAGTCCATTGCCTGCCTGAGCTTGGGTAACCCCAGAGCCCTTTACAGCGAAGGCATTTTGAAAAGGTTTGAGTTGGGAAGCATGGAGTTGTAGCCATTTGCAGCCAGGTTTATTGGCAGGAGCTGGTGATGTGACTCCAGAGCATGACTTGGAATTGTACTTCAGGAGACCTTGTAAGCTTCCTTCACTAGCCTGTCTGTGTTTTCCTTGGTAGATATTTCTTTAGTGGTATTGGCTGGTGTTATCAAAATTTGCCAGTAACTGGAAAGCTGCAGCCTTTAAAAAAGAATATAACTTGGTAGAGGATCATGTAGAATATGGAAAATGCACATAAGACTTTGTTAAGTTACAAAAGTTTCCCATTATTTACTGCTCAGCAGCAAGTGGTATCCTTTGAGATTTCAGGAAAAAATTGATTATTCCTGTGGATAATGGAAAAATCCTTATGTTGTTGGACTGATTCAGGTTCAAGGGAATGCCCTCTATTTTGTGTCTCTAGAAAAGCTAATGATATCCCTCTGTGAAAGAACTGTGTGAACTGAGTGTAGTGGGTTTAGTGCTCACCAGTGCACCCACTAGAATAGATTTACTAATTTTTCTGCTGTGAGATATGGATTAGAAGGAGGTGGGCAAAACAGGCTCAAAACTTAAATGGATATAAAGAAAACTTTATTGACAGAACTAAAAGAAAAAATTAAAATAAATCAGAATAAAACTTTCAGAATACTCATCCTCCTCCATCACTCTTTCCCACTGACAACATAAAGAGACAAAACCTGGGACTTTGAGTCAGTTTACCACCTCTAAAATAGTCTTTCTTCAGTTCTCTTAGGGAGAGGACTCTCTCTTGCCATGCCATGGGGACTTCTCCACAAGAAACAGTTCTCTCATAGCATTTAATTTCCATGAATAACAGTCACCCAGTAATCGGCAATTGTGAAGTCCCTCCCATCGTTTTCAGCCTTCCCACAGGGAAGGTTCGTGGGCTGTGTCAAATTATTGGGGTGCTATTTTAAGCATGAGCTGTACTAGCATAAAAACAAAAGCTCTTTTCGTCCATCTATGGGAACAGAGATTTCCTTCTTCTTTTCCTGGGGCAAAGTTTCTCATCTCTCTCGTCTCTTTCTGTTCAAGCTTCTTATTGGATAACAGCTACTACAACATCTGCTTATTCCAACATTGGTGCTTCTGCTTATGGCTGTGATTGGAACACTACAATGCATTCCATGAATTACAGGGAAAAATATATATCAAATACATTTTCACCATAGCCTTACAAAATAATTTCAGCCCAAAACTATAGCATCTCCTTAATCCACTCCCATCTAGAATTTGGCTCCTTCTTCACTGACCTCAGTGTCCCATGCTGTTTTCTTTACATGCCTTCACCCTTTCCTTTTCCTGATTCAGGAGAGAATTGATGTTCGTAGGTTTGTTTATTCTGAAGCTTTATCGATTGAAAGAGTTTTTATAGAGCTCTGCAGGGTTGAAAGGTTGGTCTCATCCAGGCTCTGGAATCAAGGAATTGCTGTGTCTTTTGCTGCTGGCACCATGCAAGTTGTGCTGGATGCCGGTGCCACCCCTGTGCCTTTCCTTCATGTGGGGTGTTGGAAAGAAAGAAAAACTGCTGCTGCTGCTTTTGCCCTTTGGTCTGCAGCATAGCTGGCTAAAAGCAGCTAAGCAAACAAAGTTCATTGCAAGTCATCATGCTGAGATATCTGCAGCTGTGCAGTGCTGCACTGGCTGAGTGCTGCCGGTCACACCGATTTCAGCCGCACAGTCCCAGCCATGGGATCACTCCCAGTGCTGGTCCTGGAGTAAACAAAATTCATTTGTGAGCAATGCTGAGATAGCTGCAGCCCCACGGTGCTGCCCTGGCCATGCAGGGCTGGTCCCAGCTGCGTGGTTGCTCGTGGCGCTGCGATAGTCCTGGTGGCACGGCCCAGTGGTGGCAGAAATCCCAGCCAAGCCACAGGCCGACCTGGCCATGCAGGGCTGGCCCAACCAGGCCCGGCCCGACCCGGCCTTGTGGCTGCGCAGGCCTGGGTCGGCCACTTACCTCTTCAAAGGTCAGACCCCAAGAGAGCTTCCCACAGGCATGCCCATCCTTAAATGTGTTTTCATAGAGGCACATCCAGCTCTTTTAAGTGGTTTAACCAGGGGCAAATCTTCCAACCTAGGCAGCTGATTGGTTCTGCCAGGTCCCCACAGGGAACCCCTTCTGCAGGTCGTGGACTCCCTCCCCAACCAAAAACCAAACCTACATTAAACCACAACACTGAGCAAGATATATATATTAATTTATATATATTAAGAGATATATATTAATACAATTTGGAAATATAAAGAGCCCTTCCAAATGTTGATGTGTTGCTAATGTATTTATTGCCCTGCCTTGTGACAGCGTTCACAGGGATCTCAGGTTGAGGGAAGAGATGAGGATTTGACTCCATGTTTCAGAAGGCTTGATTTATTATTTTATGATATATATTACATTAAAACCATGCTAAAAGTATAGAAGAAAGGATTTCCTCAGAAGGCTAGCTAAGAATAGAATAGGAAAGAATGATAACAAAGGCTTGTGGCTTGGACAGAGAGTCCGAGCCAGCTGACTGTGACTGGCCATTAATCAAAAACAACCAACATGGGTCAATCACAGATCCACCTGTTGCATTCCACAGCAGCAGATAATCAATGTTTACATTTTGTTCCTGCAGCCTCTCAGCTTCTCGGTTTTGCTGTCTGCGACAGATTACATTGTATTATTTAGGAATAATCCCATGAAACCCCATGAAACTCCAGGAACTTCACAGTTATATAGAAAGTTTAGTGCTGACATCAGACCAGGGCAGTTGATCAGTCTCACAACCTCCACAAAAGTCTATTCCTCTCCAAAGGCTATAGAAACACTTGAAGCACATAGACACATATATGTGATGCAAATTCTATGTTAGACAACATAAATATAAACTCTCTCCCTTTAGGACTGTAAATAAGGCTCAAGATTCTGAATTTTATTTGGTGCCAACAGCAAGCAGTGATAAAACCAGACAATTCTGTTTGTTATGTCTCCTGGACACACCAGATCCAATGCAGACAGGATCTGCAATTAATGATTTAATTCTAAACTATATTTCATGGTTTTAGCTCAGCTAAGAAGTTGAAAAAACATGAATATCACAGTTATTGCTATAGCAATGTTGAGTCTCTTTGGACAGCTGGTGACCAACAAAAGACATTACTCAGCAGTGTGGGTCAGTAAAATATAAATCATCCAGGAATACATAAAGGGGAATAAATTATAGACTGTTGCCCAAACACAGATATGAACTCTTCAGACAAGAGCTGTTTCTTAGTAGAAACCTCTAAATGTTCTTTTCTTTCCTCATCTGCATCATCACTGACCTTTTTGGCTTTAATTTCAACAAACTGTTTGTCAACTCAGACCTGGGCTGGCTTTGCAAGTTTTTTGCCACGTGTACTGAAGTGGTGTGGACTGCACATGGTGAGAGGCTGCTGACATGGGTCTATATCATTTTATGGCTGCATTTAAAAATGCCACACAGCACCAGGGAGATGGTTGACCTTTGGAACCCCTTTCCAGCACGTTCTTTGAATGTACTTCAGTATGAAAACATTGCCTTGGAAATTTGACAGATGTGTCAAATGACTCAGGGAGGTCAGAGATAAGAATGTCTCCCCGTTAATCATCCCTGATGGTAACAAACCGTCCATCATGTCACCAAGACCTTTCATGTGCAGGTTTGAAACTAGATTATATCAAGTTCAGGATATTAAATGTAATTTTGCAAGCTTGAGATTGCCTTGAACTTGCATTTATGTGAAATTTCAGTTAAAAACAATAAATTATTTTTCCAGAGAAAATAAGTCTTCCCTGAGTAGAGTTTTTTCTGGAATACAATTATGTGTGTCTTGGTCATTTGTTTACAGGGAGGCTATGAATGGCATTTTACAATAAGGATATAATATTTTAAAAAACACACAAGAAAAAAACCAAACAGCAAAACCAGTGATAAATTGTTTGAGAAGAGAGAGGAAAGGAAAAAGTTCTATTGGAATAAGATTGTGAGTTGTGAGTAACCAGCTATCTAAAATAAAGTGTTTTACTTATCTGCCGTCCCACATTTAGTATCATTGTGATTACCTTAATGTGTCAATATAGAAGATACATTAACTATTCAGGTTTCAGTAACAAGAATGGAAAATCCTTTTATTCCTGAAATGTTATTTATAGATTACTGTAAATAGTCAAACTTACATTTAGATGGGTATAGCACATACAGCACATATAGCTCATAAACTGCTGTCATTGTTTTGTATCAGAAACAGGAGGTATGTTCATAAAAGCTGACATGTTCATTTCAAAATTTGCAAGGCAACACTTGCTAGCCCTGCGAGGACCTGAGTGCTTCCATTTAGCTGAGTCATTAAAGATACTGGAGATAGAATATGACAAAACAGTTGAAATGTCTCCTTTTCTTTGTCCTTCACAAACCTTCAAAGAAATTTCAGTTACCAAGACCTTGAGTTATCCCAGATTGGGTTGTTCTTGCCTTTGAGTTCTCAAGTTAGCAGAGATCAGAAAGCTCTGTGTCCCCACCATGATCATCTGCAAGATCAGGAACTAAATTGTGCCATGGACAAAACAAAGATGTCATTAAACCATCAAAATAAAAGAATGTCTAGCATGTAGCTATTGCAGAGATGCATCATATTTTGAAAAGAAATAAGATAGAAAACTTAAGCACAGGTTGCATTTAAAGCTGTTTCAAGGGGTAAAGACAATTAAATTTCCCCTTTTTTTACAAAGCTCATTTTTGTGGTGCAAATCTGACAGATTCCAGTAGCTAAAGCTGGACTGAATTCAGGTGTAGCAGAAAAGGAGGGAGGACCAGCACACAGCTGCTAATGTCCCTGGTTAAATTGGTGTCACTTTTCTTCTGGAAGGAACATTAAAGAAAATGTCCTGTAGCAGAGAATAATCATCACATGTAATTTTTAAAACTCTTTCATCAAAGTAAAATTCCAGGCACTGTGGTTGTATTGCCAGTGCTCCTTCTGCTGGAGACTGGTTGCTTAGACACAGAAATAATATTCTATCGAAATAGAGTTGAGAAATAAAAAATATTACAATCCAGCAGAGCACTTTCATCACAGAGCAGTGAGTGTCACTTAGACACATCTCAGTCCAAGATACATTGTGACTTTAATTTTTTCTTTAGCAAAACTGTGAGAAAGTAAGATCAATTTACTTTCCTCAATAAAATTTGAGGACTGTGACCAATCCTTCATGGTGCTTTGTAGCACTTAGTCCTATGAGGTCTAGATCATCCAGGCCTGAGTTCTTTAATTTATATTTATACTCACGAAATATGTTACTGCTAAAAAACAGGAAATACTCTTAAATTAGCCTTTTACATTGCATGTGAGCTGTAGTAGAATTTGCTGCATTAAGTGATTAAAATAGCATTTCTTCAAGTAAATAAAAAGTGCAAAATGTTTGTTCACTGCATTTGTTCATCAATTCATTGATTTTAAAGCCAGAATGGTCTATAAAGACAAAGGATTCCTAACTCAGAGAGCAGTGCACCCATTCACACCCTGAGCAGCCAGAGTCTCCAGCAGCATGTTGTGGGAAAGTGTCAAAGGCTTTGCTGACATCCAGGTAGACACATCCACAGACTTTTCCTCATCCACTGGAGTCGCTTTGTTGTAGAAGGAGATGAGGTCAGTCAACCAGGGCCTGTCTTTCAGAAATCCATGTGGATTTCTCATCCTGATCCCCTGTGCATCCTCTGCGTGTTGTGTGATGGCACTCAGGATGAACTGCTCTCAGGATGGTCTGGTTACCCACACAATGAGCTTGCACACAGATTTCAGGCTTTTGCAGCATATTCTGTTCATTTCTGTATTTTGAAATACTGTATTTAGCTGTTTCCTGGGTTTCATATTCTCCTCCAGAAAGTACCAGAGGTGTCTCACACAGAATGTCATTAGTCCTCTGATGAATTGCAATCATCCTGCTCATCAGTCTGGTACCAGCTGCTCATCAGTCAAACTGCTGAGCTTTGCTGATGTAGACATTAGCATCTGCAATTCTTTCAAAATCAACAGTTGCCCTGGAAGTCAGTCCCAAAGAAATTGGTTTTTAAGTTAGGCATATAAGGTAAGTTAAGTTTGACTTGTACTACAGCTGATTGAAATGGCTACCCCAGGGAGTAATTTGATGTAAGATGAACTCTAATTTTAAAAGAGAACCACCCTTTAAACTCTGTGGACTGTAGAGGGAGCCTTGGTGATTAGCTTAGATTTGACTTTTAGATGGCATAAGTTCAGCAATAAAAATCCCAGCCTGCATGCCTAGAGTTTATTGGTATTTAATCAACAGATCTTATTTGTATGCAGCTTTCTATTTAAAAACAAATGTAATCTAGTTAATGAAAACAAGCTGAGACAAAAAATGGAAATTCTGCACTTGTAGTGGTAGCTATAATGAATTCCATGGAAATTTGCACTACTCTACCTGCAAGTAAGACTTTATCTTCATTTCCAATTCCCAATGCAGCATTATTGCTTGTATGTATGAGGAATGAACCTTTCTTAGAAGCATCTCTAAATACTGTGTTGTCAAGATATTCAAGCATTTTTAAGGACTGAGAATTTACCTGTTAATCTAATTCAACAGTTAAATAATGAGGAAAAAGAATTTTCTTATTTTAGTGCATGCAGTAATATACAACTGTTGGATATGATAATAAGAGAAGGGAGTATATCTAAAAAAAGATAATGCAAGCCAAGCCATCATTAACAAAAAAAGGAGATATGAAACAGAAGGAATCTTCCATATACATTGATTTAAATAATTTTCAGCTCTTAACAAAATTACTATCTACCATAACCTTCTGGTTTTTCACTTTTTTTTTACTACATTACATGAGGTTTACAGCCCATGAAGATAAGCCATGTTCCTTGAACATTTCTCTTTCTGTAAATAGGTTATCAGAAGTTAAATCAGTTAGAAAACAATTTTGCTAGAAATTGAGGGTTATTGAAGAATATGAAACAATACCTATGCAGAATAATCAAATCTAGGTAATGTCCATCTTGTGCACATGGAATATTAATCACAAAAATAGATCTAGACAGAGGCTGAGCTCCCTTGAGGGGAGTCTGAGATGTTCTGAAATTCACATATCTCCAGCACCTGAATAGAGTACTTCATTGTGGAGCAGGTTGGGAGGTTGGTCACCCACCCTGTCTCAGTTTATTGTCTTACAGCCATCCATTGTCACACCCACACTGAGAGGACACCAAGGAGCTCACAGGAACCACAAGCTGAGGAGATCCTGGACCACCCTAAGGATTAATGAGGAAAGTGCACTGAGCACACACACGATCTCCCATATTTAATAAGAAAACATAAGATTCAAATTTACAATTAAAATTTCATAGGTCTTACCACACTGGTATTTTTGAAGTTTGTATTTGAAGGCGAGAAGAATTGGACTGCAATGGCTTTTTCTTTAATGATAGTCCATAAAATGTATTATAGAATTTCCTGTTCAAGGTTAGAAGTAGGATTATTTTTTATTTAGTATGTCTTCAAGTTTTTTCAAAAGACCTGTTGAAATGAGTTAAAAAATTTATTTGCAAACTGATTAGTTGGGAAGGTGACCCTAGTTGTAATTCATTAATTAAAAAAAAAAAGTAACAAATGGACTGTAATTTCTGTCCCTTTTAATTAACTTTCTAGAAACTTTTGAAGGAATAATTTTAGGGTTTTTTTTCTGACTTGGTCTCTTACCAAGTGCAAGGTTCAATGCAATCTACTTTTAGGCTCAGTTGAATACTAGTAAAGAGAATTCATACTAATTGTAGCTGAAACCAGCTTTTTCATTTAAAAAAATTTAAGGTTGCTATCAACTTTAAAGTATAATAGAAACCTGTTTAAGACCAGACTAAACAAGCTATTTTTATTAGTTTATACAGAATATATTGAAAAGGTATGAAAATTAATAAACAGAATTAGCAGTTACATGAAATGCAGATTATCTCCCAAACAGTAAAAAACAATTATCTCTATATTTATTTGAAAATAAGAATAAAAAGAGGAGTTTGAACTTAATTATGAACATGGAAATACCCAAGACCATTCTCTGTTTCCATTATAACACTGAAGCCAGTGACAGCATATTGAACATTTGCTGCTTAGAAGATAGTTTGAGTTCTTAGACAAACTCTCTGTCTGTACTTCAAAAGAACCCTAAATGGAATATATAAGGTAAAATCCACTCATAAAACATGTGGATGTATAAGTGGTGGGTTGACCCTGACTGAATGCCAGGTCCCACAAAGCCCCTTTGTCCTTCCCCTCCTTATCTGAAACAGAGGAGAAAAAATATAATGAAAGACTCATGGGTCCAGATAAGGACAGGGTGAGCTCACTCACCAATTACCTTTGTGGGCAAAATAGACTTGATTTGGGAAAATTATTTGAATGTATTAAAAATCACCTCAGAGTGTGCTTAAGTTTCTGACATCTCACAGAGGCCACCCCTGCAGCCCAACTCCCCCTACCAAACCCTGGGCACACAAACCCAACAGAGCCTGTTCCTTTCTAAATGCTTCTTCAGGTTAATTGGATTTTTTTTCTTTAAAGATATATATGTTCCTAAAACACATTCATGAATAAGGGTGATCTGATAGCTATAAGATTGTTCTTGATCAATAAACCATACCTGAATGAGTAAATTAATGTATTTAATTACCAGTAACTTGATTGAATGCTCACAGGATACAGGCTCAAATATACTTACTTTAGCTTTTGCACTGGAAATGTTGCAACCCCAGATTCAAGAAGAATACAGGAAAAATTTGTCCAGAATTAGAGAAGACTTTTAGTGCAGTGGTTATTCTTTTTATCCCTCTGACATTTATAGATGAATGAGTAAAAAAAAAAAATGCAGTTGCTGTTTTTTTCCAGGTGACAGGTCTTTTCCAAAAAACAACTGACTGCTATGATCAACATGTTTTGCTCAAAAATATCTCTGACTTATTTTGTGAAATGTCAGAATAATAAAGCATTTTTCTTCTGGAAGCTGGCCTGAAATTTGCAAAAAAACTGCTGTAAAGCCCAGGCTTTTCTGCTGTAGCCAAACTACCCCACCTTGTGTATATATTTTCAAGGATATAACAATCACTGGGTTTTGGCTGGACATCTGATATTTTCTAGAATCGCTAATTTTAATTGGTGATGTTACAATTACAAGGCTCCTAACACAAGGCAGGGCTGGATTGCAGACAACACAAAGCTGGGAGGAGTGGTTTGTTCATCAGATGCTTGTGCTGCCATTCAGGAGGACCTTGTCAGGCTGGAGAAATGGGCTGGCAGAGCCTTCTGAGGTTCCACAGAGGGAAGAGCCAAGTCCTGCTCCAAAGGAGGAACAACCCCGTGCACCAGAACAGACTGGGGACCAGGTCTGTAAGGAAAGAGATGAAGGCCATGAGGGACACAAAGCTGCACATAAGAGGCATTTCCTGGCAGAAAAAAGGCCAACAGCCTCTCACTGTGCACTGTTCCATAGCACCAAAAGTGGAGTTAAATGCAGCCTTTGAAATTCACACATCTTATCTAAGCAGTTTTAGATGCACATCTTCAAGTAATTTCTTCAAGTATTATTATTTCAAGTAACATCTTCAAGTACCTATTTATTCCTACATCAGCTTAAGACAGAGACACACTTAAATAAGTCCTGTCTCTATTGAATAAATTCACATTTATTCCATGAGAAAATGGGTTAACTTGGATGCAGAACTACACAACTGCAATTCATATACTGCCACAAGCTTGTGTCCACACAGTGCTGCACTGAGCTTTATAGAAATATCAGTTTGAGCTGCACTAACCCATGATTTCTGAAGCCTGGACACCATTACACAAATATTTATTTTTGCAGTGATAAATCCAGAAATTAGCTGCAAAATTTTATTTGGAGATTTCTTTCCTGTGGATATTTCAATTTTAAAGAGATATGCCAGGATTCAATGAGATGCCATTTTGAAGGAAAAGAGCTGTCCAAAATAGCATGGTATGTTCTGGTTCATCTTGTATCACTGGACCTGTGATCAGTGGATCATCAAACCTTTGTTGATTCCTCAGTTTCTAATGGAGATAAATTCAGCACAAGCCAGGAAAGGTCTGTTGCTTTCTTTGGATAAGCAATCCACATATACATCGAAGAGCTGACAAAAAATTTAGTTACTCAGAATGTCAGGTCAATTCTGACTACTGCCCTCTGTTGTTTCAGAAATTTTCATTGTTTTCTAAAAATGTCAATTTAAGTTTATCCAAGGTCTACATGGATCTCAAGGAATGTGACTTCTGGATCCTCATTCCTATGGTTTTTCATTTCAGTTATCCTAGCTTTCCTTCTAAAATGGGTGGGGCTCTGGTTTTGCCTTCTCTATTGTCCCATTTGTGTCTCCTGAACTCCCTAAGGAGAAAGGAGTGAGATGAGTCCAGAATATAAAAGAATGTAAAAGATTAAAGTCTGTTTGTAAATCCATTAAGAGTTCCTATTTTTTAAACAGATTTTACTGGCCATTAAAATTCTGATGCCTTTGCCTGACAAAGATTGTAATGAGAATAGAAAATGGCATTAAATGGAATCCATTCTGAAGATGATTGCAAAAGATACAAGCCTAACTCATTCTCATTATAGCTTTGTGTTGGTATAATTGAGAATGTTATTCAGATACCTGAAATGCTTGGAGAGAATTTTATTGTGATTGTAAAAAGGTGCTACTTAATTTGATTTAAAATTGGAACTGCAGTTGGCTACTTTTGGCATCCTGCAAATGGCACAGGAAAGGCTGACACTGATTTTGTGCAGCTTTTCCAGGAATGTTTTTCTCTTGCGTAATCCCCGCTGCTGACATTCAGGACATCTATGTGTGGGTTTAAGACTCAATTTGTGATCATCCACAAAGCTGACATGTCAGCTGTTCCTCTCTTATTGTTTAGAGTGAAACCAGGCTGCAGGAAGATCCTTAATGTTTAGATTCTGTTGAAACGTGTCCTTCTCCTTGTGTGGATGATCTCAAGGACATCACCTCAATATTTACTTCCAGGCAGGGTTGTTAGGGTTTTTCGATTTTTTTTTTTTTTGTGATTGTGTCTCCTATAAAAGATTTCAGTGTGACCTGCCTAGGAATCTGAGAAGCCTCAATTCATGCTGGTGAATCAGACTAATATGAAAGCACAAATTTAAGGAGTGCTCATGCAGCTCTTGGAGTCAATGGTTTTGGGAAAAACAGTAAAGATGTTCTGTAATTGAATGGAAGGAATTAATTTAGTAATTCCTCTGAAGTTTTAAAGCTGGGAAGCCATGCCATAACAGGCACCATTTGCTAAATCATCAATGGAAAATCATGGAAATTTGGTTTGCAGCTGCTGAAGAACATTACATTTACATCTTCATTTATTCACTTTCATGGAAAAAAATCCTCAGCTACTCTGCCGAAAAAAATAAAAACTATCTATCTTTTGCAGTGATTTTAGAGATAACCTGGTAGTAACCCTGACAAGTTATTGAAGTTTAGAGTTCAGAGTTCTAATTAAGGAATAAACATTTGCACTTTTGTCTGTTATTAGATAACATGCTGGCAATGTTTCACTAGCCTGGCTCCAGGTTCCAAAACCAAAGGCTTGGGGACTAAATAGCTTAGCTTACCTATGTATCAAATCCAGATTTCATCACTTCTAAGAGCGGTACAATCAACAGCCTATAAATTGCAATAAAAATTAACACTATTCATTAATCACTTCTAAAATCTGTAGAATAAGAAAAAAATAAAAGAAAAAAAAGATAAAGCAAAGACCAGTCTTTGGCATTGCATTTCAACGAAGATCATTGGAACCTGCTCTCACTTCTTGCTCTTGAGCAATGTAACACAAAGATTAGTTATACCAGAAATTCAGGGTGAAAGCTGTATTATTCTGTTTCAAGTATCATTTACCCTTTGAGAAGGCAGATGCAGAACAGAGTAGCAGGGGAGGAACTAGTGGGTTTCTCAGACACTCCGCAAAACCTGAGAATTTTGGCAGAAAAAATTGATTTTATAAAATTTGTAAGAATGATGGAACATATACTTCAAATTCAATAGCATAAGATTGCTTAGTTTGAAATTCTTTTTTTTTTTTTGGTTGGTTGGGTTTTTTTAAAAGAAATAAGGGGATATATTCTGAGAATTCATTTAAGTAAAATATGAGCAAATCTCACCAGCATTTTTCCCAGGTTTCCTGCATGGGTATTACCTGAGAAATAACCTATAGAGAAAGAAAATTTGAACATTTAAATAACCTTAAGCTTTTAATTTCATTTGAGGTGTATCTCAGATCAACTGAAGGCCATTAAGGATCATTAATAAATTTTAAACAATGCAGAGTGAATCATCTGCTAAAATTCTCCAGCTTAGTATGTTTCAAATGTTTTGTCTTCCATTTTTTTAAAAAAAATAAAAGTAAGTGAATTTGGTTTGGGATTTCTGGGGATTTTGTTTCATTGTTTCCAGGCAAACATGGAAGAGGAGAGAAGGAAATTTCATAAAAATTATTCAAATCCTCTAAAACAAAAACTTGTGCACAGTGCACTCCAAAATTGTCCACAGTGCACAGTATCTTCAAAAATAATGAAAGGGCTTTTTTTTTAATATTTGCAAAAATAAAATATAAGTTCTCCCACTTCAAATAAAATTCTTCTGGGTGTCGATCACAGAACTCAAGGCGAATAATGAACACCAAATGTTGAAGGAAGACCTCTGTCTTAGATAGGTCCAAAATGCTGTTAATACTTCATAATGAAAGGGCCAATCCTTTCAAATCATCATTCTTGGTTCCTCTTACCCCAGTATTTCACTGGTGAATGCCAGTATCAGCTTGTTCTGAGTGGCTGGGGGCTGAACTTGCCTCAAAAACAAATAAATGCCATAAAAATCCTTGTAACTCAGTTAGAGAACAGTTAGTAACTGGCAATGCAGCATCCTCTGAGGGGAAGAAAACATCATGAAAATATTACAAGCTGCAGGAAAATGTGGAAAAATCAAAGATGACAATCACCTGAAAAGAGGAAAAGAATTATACATAGGCTGGCAACAACAATGTGAAGGCCATATTATTTTTGAATTGATTAAGAATCAATATTTCATGCAAGTGGAATTAGTACCAAATCTAAGAGAAAGACAACTCAGACAAGTAAGCAATGATCTGTTTTGTGCAATGCATGCTGTTCATGCAGCTCTGTGTATGTGTCTGCATGTGCACATGTATCTTTGTGTAAAAACACGTATTTGTGTATATTGCTTCCCAAGAAATCAATATATTGCCATGTTCTTGCTTAAACTTCTGCTTTGTATTATGGATTCTTGGGGAGATTCATGGCCTGCTAATGTAGTGCAAATTGTCTTACAAGATTCTTAGCAGTGGTCAATATGTTTACTGTTTTAGAGAATAAAGCATTATCCTTGAGAGATATGGCTCATATCCTAAATAACAAAGCAATGTTTAGTGAATAGAAAGCAGAGAATACAAATAGAGCTTATGCTGAACATATTAATTTTAAATTATATGGTCATATTTTCAGCATTTGCTCAAAACAGATTTTGCTTGACATAGTAGAACTGCTTCTGATTTATGTCATGTGGATAATAAGAGAATCTGTGCTGCCATTTAAATGCACTTCATTGGAAAACAATGAAAACAATTCCAAAGGCATGCATTGTTGAACAGCATAAGCAGTCCAACTGCACAAGCAAGATATCTGTATTGATCCAAACAAAGCAATTTTAGTCTTACAGGGAAGAAAATAGAGAAAACCAAGATTGCATGGCTTGTCTGGACTTGGCTTAGCTTGTGCTGATTTTAGCTTCTTTCACTTGTGACAATTGTCCAGCCATCAAGTAAGTGCCATCAAAATTTGTTTAAGCTTTAGTTTTGCTTTGTGTGGTGTACTGCCTATTGTGCATGGATAAGCAGTACAACAAGAACTCTTCACGGGCTGAAGAACTACCTCACAGCCCCAGAATAAAAATGTAGGTTTTAGGCAAGAACAGGAACAAGAGGACACAATTAGTAGGGCTTTACAAGCAAGTCATGGTGGCCAGACACTGGTGACCAAAGGCATAAGCAAACGTATAAATAAACAGGTATGAGTCAGGTGAAAGAGGTTTCAGAGACAGCAAGAAAACAGGAAAACAAGTCTACTGCTGTACTGGAAAGCAATGAAGCACTGGGTGAGTCACTGGAAGAATGAAAATGAAAAGAGAATTTTGTTTTAGAGAGGGACTGAAAGAGATAACCTTTAGAGGCAAATGAACACTGCAGACTTGAGTATAACACCACAGAAGAATGTATAGATCCTAGAAAAATTTTATCAGTCTTAACTGTTACTAGCTAAAAGTGTTGTGTCATCAAAACTGTCCTGTAGCAACTATTGTATTTGATTACGCTACCTCAGTGTCTATTCCAGTAACCATAAATTCTTAAATCTGTGTGTAAGGTGTTTCTTTTGATCCAGAAATGTGAACAAGGCACTCCCTCTCTAGAAATAGTGTCTGAATAAGGAAAGAGTGGAGGACATGGGGAAATAGGGAATAACTCCTACTCCTGACTGCCACCCTGCTTGTTAGCAGCCTGAAATTTAGGAAATTCTTGGGCCAAATATGTTCAATATTTCTTTTATTAACTAGTCTTCCATGAATTTTGATAAACCCTTTCTAGAGTAATATGGTGTCTTCTGAAAAGAGCTACCACAATTCAATTATGCATTTGGTTAAGAAGATTAAAAAAACAAAACAAAACAAAACCAAAACAAACACGTCAGTACTTCCTTCTTTTGAATGCATAGAGCTCTTCTTTATGCCAGCATAACATTGTACCTTACACTTTATATGTTTTAAATAACCATCTTCTAAGCTATGCTTTAATGCTATAAACATTATGTAAGTTATTATTTTGCAATTCATTAAAAGTTAATGAATAATATGAGAAAGATATTGATTCAGACTCTTTGGGAATCAATTATTAAAACCTCAACAGAAATTCTTATCTTTGTAAAACCTTTATCCTGTTCTGTTTCTGCCAGGCAAAGCCTCTGTTTTTTCCTTGGGATTTCAGAGACTGTAGTCTGTAGTGCAGTTTAAACACAAGAACAGGCCAACAAGGCTTATACAGGTCATGCAAATATTTTGTGACCTGGAAAATGTAACTAAATATGAGATGGTTTCTAAATTGATGCTTGATGTCTTGAAATAGCTTATAGTCAGCATTCTATGGAAATTCATTGCTTTTCATTGTTACGACAACAAATGAAAGCTAAAAATTCATTCCTTAAATTCGTGGTTAGAACAGGTTTCCAAACAAGTCCCTTCATCAAAAGACTGAATATTAACAAAGAAAAGACTTTGTATTATGAGCCTGTTTTTGAATCAGAACAAGCTTTACTTTTGACAGTATGACAAAGACTTCCTTAATAGCTTTGTTTTTATGACTGACATTCATCCAGGTGAACTCAATTGATACCAAGGGATTTATATAACAGGTACAATAAACAGGTCTTGGCATTTCCAAACTAATTTCCTTGACCTGATATAGAGACATAATCATAATCTTGGGTCTTCTCGCCAGAAATTTCCCCCATTCCTATTAAAACAGAAACAGATATTAGAAAAGTTTAGGCTGTCATTCACAGTGGAGAAAACTTTATGATAGTTCATTTGGATATTAGGAAGATATTCTTTACTGTGAGTGTGGTCAGGCCCTGGCACAGGTTACTCAGAGAAGATGGGGATGTCCCATCCCTGGAAGCATCCAAGGCCAGGTTGGATGAGGCTTGGAGCAACCTGATCTGGTGGAAAGTGTCCCTGCCCATGGCAGGGGGTTGGAAGAAGGGAATCTTTAATATTCCTTCCAACACAAACTTCTCTGTTATTAATTTGAGCCCTCTCTCTGTTCTCAGTGAGGGCAGTCTTCATCCCTGAGTACTTGCTTATGTCTGTGATGAATGGGTGTAAATAGTCCAGCAGTATTTTAGAACAGTTCAAGTTTCCTCCTTTTTGGTATTTTTTACTCTTCAAATCAGTATGTGAGTGACAACCTTGTACTGCATTGGGCCTGAGTTCACATAAAGGATTTTTCTGCTAGCAGGGATTTGCTAGGCATAGTGGCTTTGGCAAGCAGAAGCTTGTTGTTACGGAGCACCAGAGCCCTCACTCAGAAATGCTTTCTGCAGCTGACTGACATCCCCAGTACCTGTGTATCCACGGTCACAGATCACCATAGCTGAGTCTCTCTGCTCTACTGGTTTAATTACAAGGAAGAGTTTGCTTACAAAATGAGTACTCAGGTTTTGTACCTTATTGACTTTGTTATATTACAGTGCCACACAACTGCAGTTAATGTGTTGGCTGTCTTTTGTGACCTCTCTGACTTTTTTTTTTTTACTTGTCCTTACACAGTTTATTCATTTTATTAACAATATTCTCAGAAGATGGCATGGGATTTACAATTGTTGGCTGAAGATGACAGCAAAGAGTTCTGGACACTCTATAACTACAACATGAGAACTGGAAGACCAGCTGAAGCAGCAGGTGTTGCAAATTTGGAGCATCTCCTGAGCACTGAGGATGCTCAGAGAGGACCCAAATAATCTTAGTCCTCCCTGAGCCACGGAATAATGCTATTAAAAATAGCTGACTTCTGAATGTGAACTCATCCATGTGGAGTAAACAAGTGTAACACAGAGATCTTTGATTCAATAGAAACCTGAGAAATTCAATAATGATTATGCAGAGCATTTATGATTTTACCTGTCTGGACTTATAAGCCCTCTAGTTGTGCTTGTTGTGAATGATGTCCCACATCCTCTCTGTTGGCAGAGGTGCAATACCACACAAATACAGCAAAGAATAAATTGTGCTGCTTTTCATTTCCACACCTTTCTGGTTTGGATAAGTACAGAGCATTAACTGCTCCTTGTATAAACCCAACAATGCTTTACAAGGCAGAGCATCAGAAAGCCACAATGCTCAGAAGAGCACTTGTCAAGAAAATAATCCCCCTTTTCTTCCTGCTCCAATCTGTGGTCAAAAGTTAGTGGTCTTTAAATTGTTTCTGTTTTATTGTCTTTCCTCTTACAAAGAGCTTATGAAAACAGAATACTTGATATTAAATAACAGAATTTACTTTGTTGGAAGAGATCTTACAGATAATTTAGTTTCCAATCCCCCTGCCATAGGCAAGGATGCCACTCATTAGAACTAATTGGCCCCCATCCAACCTGGCCTTGAACCATTCCAGAAAAGAGGAAGTGAGCTCCATGTGCCCTAGCCAGAGCTTTGCAAATCTTCACACCTCCTCAGGCCCTCATGCTTCTTTCTTCTAATAATGATCATGCCCAGCTGCCCTCTTATGAACTGAAAACACAATTTAATCAACATGGATTGTAAGAACAATTGAATAAAGACTTATTAATCATTATAACTCATCTGTGGTACATGGTGAAGTCTATTATAGGTCCTTAGTACTCAGCAGCAATGTCTGTAATTCCTAAGACAGCTCATGCCAGGAATGTGATCAGAAGTGTCTGACACTCCTAATGTGTGTTAGCATTACCTGTTGAGGTTGGCTTGGCTGCTGTCTGAAAACAAAGAAAGAAGGCTGAAGATCCATTACCATTCTCTCATGCAAGCTCTGCCCTGCACTAAAGAGATAATCAGCACTGGATTTATTTGTATCTCCCCTTGGCACTTTTGTATTCCCTTCCTTCCTCTGCAAGAAAGCTCAGCAGGATTTTTAGCTTACTAGAGGCCAGTGCAGTAATGTTTGCTAAGAAAAGCTTTTCAGCAATTGTTTTCTTGCTGCTGTCTTTTGTTTTGTTTTGGGTGTTTTGTTTTTTTGGTTGATTTTTTTTTTTCCCCAATTCATCAGAAAATGCTTATTCATGTCAAGGAAAATCTTACTGGGAATGCTTTATCTTGGTTGCATTTGGAAATTTCCTGAGGTTGAAGATGAAAATGTGGACCAGAAAACTTTTCTTTCATTGCTGAATACCCCAGATCATTATGGCACATATAGAGTCCAAATTCAGCAGATTTGTGTGAAGTTTATGATAAGGGACTAGGCTGCATTCTGAATCACATGAAAACAAGTGCTTCAACTTAAGTCAGTTAACATACTGGATTGGAAAAGGGATATGTTTTTACCTGTTCATAATTATTTGGAAGTTCATAAAACTTACATTTTTCTTCTGAATTCCTAAGAGAGACTAGGAATTGAGTGGGAGAGATGTTAAAGAAAAACTAAAATCAGAGATTAAAATAAATGGCAAGTATAGAAACATCAAGTGTTCTTTTAACAACACAGACCTGAAAGAAATTCATCTGACTGAAAAAACTGAGGAAACACCTGCACTTCACAGCCTGGCTGCCAAGAACAAGTAGTGAAACCCCAAAATTCTCAGTTGTTAAACTGAGACAAATCTAAGAGCTATGCAAAATTGTACCTTGAGTTCCACCTGTTCAGTCTGACTGACTTCACTGAGAGTGAACAAAGTTACTCTTAGACCTTTCAGAGTTATAGAATTCTCACATGGGTTTATTTCCCACAAATTGCATTCTGCTCCCTCAGTCTTGCTGGGAACATTAACACCATAACATAGAGGAAATAGGGATACTGAAATAGGAATACTTAAGTGTTCTGTTCTGTTCTGTCTTTTCATTGCACAGAAAGAGGGTTTGGGGCTTGTAGGAAAGGAATATCTGATCTATATACCTCATCTTTCAGCTAGCTTAAGTAATATACCTCCCGCCTCTCCCACTTGTCTCTTTTGGTAATTCAGGGAAAAAGAAGAGCAAAGTGAGCCAAAAATGGGAATGTGGGATAAAAGTTTATTAGAGGAAAACCATAGAGCTGAGGAGTGGTTTATGCTGGAAGGGACCTCAAAGATGTGGTAGTTCCAAACCCCCTTTTGTGAGAGGGACACCTCCCACTAGATCAGGTTGCTCAAAGCCCCATCCAGACTGGCCTTGAACGCTTTAAGGGATGGGGAGTCCACAACCACTCTGGAATTCTGAGCCATTAGAGCTTTAAAACATTTCTAGTTCAAACCTGGTACCAAAATTAAAGTACACTTGTGCGAGAAGAGAGGAAATATAATTTTGGTTTTATCCACTTCACTCGTACTATTCAACACTCAAAAATTCTAATCTTCAGACTCTATTGGCATTAAAACTCCAGGGTATTTGGGAAACTTTGGAATGTATGAGTAGTTGCTGCAGTATACTTACAAATTAAACTAATCCTTAGTGATAATAGTGCTTATCAAGAAACTGAATCTGAAATATTTATCTACTCTTCACCCCACTCTTCTAATATTAGCATAGTAATCTCTTTCCAGTTCAAATGAAGCATTTGTAATAGTACTTTACAGTATGTTTCTGATGTGTTCTGCCCTTGTTTGTGTAATTCATGTTTGAAATGCAATAAATATTCTGAAGAACAAGAGAACTACATAAATCCTTTCTTAAATCCTTCAATCTTTAGATTACAAAAAAAAATCCCCGCATTAATGTTTGTAAACCCAATAATGGGACCAGGTCCAACCATTTATGGCTACATTTGCAATTCAGATCTCTGTTAACATGAAGATTAAAGAAAGGATTAGTTTTTAGCCCCAAAAGGCACAGTTTAGCAGCCAAATACGAGTTGTCCGTCAGATGTGCCAAAACATAAAAATGCAGGAAAGATCAAAACGGTCATTTCTGATGTCTTGTCTTTGAAACAAAGACTAAAACCATTTTAAATGCCTTAGCATTCTGAATCTTCCTGTAGGACTTGCCAAATTGCTCCTTCTCATCCTGTCTCATTGACATTAAAAATTATGAAGGCCTCAGCTTGGGTGCCTTTTTGCTGAGGGTAATTTGACAGTGTTAGTGGAGTGAGCCGCTGCTCCCGTGTGCCGACCCGGGGCAGCAGATCTGGCGGATAAACAAGTCTGTGACAAATAGCACTGACATCCCTGTCAAAAGAAAAGACATGACTCAGACCCAGAATCTGTACACAGCCCAGTGCTGGCTTGCAGTGACAAATGGTTTTAGTCTGACAGTGTTTTTCACTGCTTGAACTTTCAACTATCAAAACAAGACTCAGAAAAGAGGGAACACGAGAGAAATCCACACATGCAAGCAGACAGCCTGGCCTGCCCACTCAAACAGTACTTATAAATTTTTCCATTCTTTTGGTACCCTTATCATTCCCTGGACAATATTTTATTTATCTTCCCTTTTTCTTTTTTAAAGTTAAAAGAATAAACCAAGGAGAGTTCAATTTCATTACTTGCAAATCCAAGCATTAGAAAAGAGCATGTGATATTTTAATGAAATCTCACTCCACACAGAACATTAAGTTTCACTCACCCATGGACAGGGTCTTACATTTGGTATTAGACTAATGGAAAATTTAGTTAACTTCCAGGCAGCTATCCATGCATGCTTTCAAGGCATCAGCAGGTAGGAAATCAACACTGGGCAGTCCCTTCTGAATGTTCATCATCTTTTGGTGTTAGCAGCTTAGATCTGGATTGCTACTTTTTATTTCTCTGCCTCTAAAGTCCAGCCAGGAATTAAAGTTTTTCTGCACTAGAATAAAATAAAATTAAATTTAAAAAACTCAGAACAAAACTAAAAAAAAAAAAACCAAAAAACAAAACAAAACCAAAAAAAACCACAAAAATCAGTGGACTGCTGTAGTGCTGTAGTGTGTGTCCATGTCAGTAAGTTGGCATGGGGGCTCTGCAGGTTGGGCTCTGTCAGGAGAGGCTGTGAGTGGCTAACTGTGTCAGCCAGCATCCTCTCAGTGTCTTTTTCACAAAACCTCTATTCTAGAAGGCTGCTTTTTACTCTTATTAATTCCAGTCCTGTGTTTCAATTATTCTGTCTATTTTAATTGTTCTGTCTATTTAATATAAACATTAAGAGATACTTTCCCTTACTTTAACTGACTTATAATCACCAAGTCATCCTATTCTTTTTGTTGTTTTGAATACTGGGATAATATTGTTTTTCTTCAGGGTTTTGTAATGTTCTATTATTATATCCCTTAATAAATATCTAATTCCATATCTAGAGATCTGCTCAAAAAATTCCCTAAAAAACTCGCACATTTTGGAGGCATTGTGTTTTAATGAAGACAGGTAGTGACTTCCTCAGTAACCAGTAATTCAAAATTACCTATTCTGTGCCTGTGGTTCAATAGCAGGTATTTTGTTTTGGTTTGGTCTTTTTTCCAAATTCAGAAGAAAATTTCAGTGTTTTCTTAAAAAATATTTATAATACTGATAGACTTATCCTCAGAATTTGTTTCTCATTTGCATAGTCTTTTTTTATTTGAGCCATTAATTTTCCTTTTACAGCTTAGCTTTTTGAATCTAAATTTACTTTTGGTGATTTCTAATTTGCATCAATTATTATATTTTTCTTTTATTTCTTTTGATAGATATGGATTTTTATCTTCTATGTGTTGCCTTAATTTATCCACTAGGACAGGTTAAGAGCTAGAAAAAAATGGTCTTCTTTACAAATATTGAATCAGTACCTCTGAAATAAATAGTAAAATAGTCACAGCTAAAGCCCAGTTCATAAAGTTCAATTTTTCAAAGATCATACAATCATAGAACCATGGAATGGTTTGGGATGGAATTGATCTTGAAGATTATCTAATTCCAAAGGTATGCCTTCCACTAGATGAGGTTGGGCAGAGATACTCAGAATCTATGTTTCCTTTTGTTTTTTTTTTCCTTCTTCTTTCCATTAAATTCTCCTTAGTTTGGAAACTGAGCTTGTTTGAAATGCCACATATAATTCATAGAGACAAGCTAATCACTAGCTTGGAAGCTGTTGGTTTCCTAGGAAGTGGTGGTCAGGACCATCTTACAATCAGTGAAACAAAATAAAAGTGATTTGGACTATCTTTTATCTTCTTTTATTAAATATAAGCAGGTTATAATCACCAGTCTCTAAGCAACAGACAGATACTAATGCAGCAATTAATTCACCTTTATCCATATAATGAGGTCCAAAATAGAGCTGGCTTGTGTTAAACATGACACCTCCAGTGAGGAAGAAAAAGGAAAAAGAACCTACCTGTATGTACATGCATTCAAGAACTCTAATGACTAACTACTGTCTGTGTGAGACCTTTAATATGTCTGCAAAATTGAAATTCTCCTTAGTAACACAGTTTTTATTTCAGTTACATACAGATATTTAAAAGCAAACCTTTTGTTCTCTGCCTTAAATAAGAATCTTGAATAGAGTCCATTTCCATCCTTTGCTATTAAACCCTTTGGTCCTTTCACATTGAGATCTGGGGACCTATTGATGCTAAAACTGGTACTGACATTGCTACTTGTGAGTGATACCATTTTTTCTTTTCTTCACCCTTTCTTTTCCCTTGTTCAACCTTTTCTGGTTTTTCTAAGCTGGTTGTAAGTGGAGCTGGAAATTCCAGTAATGTGAATTAACCCAACATCGATATTACAATCATTCCACTAACGCCTCTCTTTTCTCAGGAGTGGGAAAGCCAAGTCTGGCCCCCAGTTTTGTAACACAGATCTTGAAGCAAGTAAGGGAAAGGGGGATTTTTTTCCATTGTGTTTATTACAGCTATTTAGTCTACATCAGATTTTCACCTTAATGTAATTTTAATATAAATTCTATCTGTTCACACTTGACTATTCCAACTACTTTCCAATGAGACAAAGTCTCCCTATTTGTCTTTGTGCAAGATGTAGGGTGCCCCATACACACAGTGCATTAATTATGGTGCCAAAATGCTCTTGCCATCACTCATTCATTGTCAGCAGGTTATCAGAAGATGGCAGCCAGCTGGTAAAGAGACACAGCTTCAATGAAACGAGACTTTTACAATAATATAGAAAAGGAATTTTTAGCTCAGTGTACTCATAGCTGGCTATCAGCTCCATGAGGAGCTGCCCTATGGCCTCTTAAATGGCAATAAAGCACCTTTGGTGAGTCAAAGATTGCACCCCAAGGAACCAGTCAGCACAAGACTTTTACATTTAGGTCATACTTACACATTACTATTTCTAATCACCAGGGATTGTTTCTTCTACTTCTTTTATATGCCCAAACTGCAGGGCCTCCACAATTTCTTAATTGTATCATATATATATATATATTTATATATATATGTGTGTGTTTTATTAGTAGCATGTTATTTATTGCCAGTGGAACCAAAACTTAGATAAGAATACACTGAGAAGATTTTCATATTGCCTGCAACTTTTGCTTCCTCAGTTGAGTTGCTAAGAGTACTGAGGTGGAAGACAGCTGCACTACCCTGGAGAGAGCTGTGACACAAGAAAAGACCATCATTCTTGACTGCTCATTACTGCTCAATAGGTACAGGCTACATCCCTCCAACATCCACAGACTAGTTTATTTAAGTGCTTTCTAATTAACTGATAAAATAACCAAGTTTTTTGAGACTAACCAGCCATTGCAGTTAACCTAAGTCATTTTGCCTGAATTTAATCATGTACTGCTGATGAAAGTTTTTGCAGGCTGAGTGACAAGATTGGCAATATGAAGGGGAAAGCCAGCAAAGCAGGGGCAGAGACAGTAATCTCTTTTAACCTAACAGATTCTGAAGGGAATGTCTGTCAGTGGCTTCAGTTACCAGGAAACAAGTTGCAAACGTTACACAAAATCCCCACATACTGTACACTGGAAATTACAACCCACAATATAAGAAAAAAGATAAATATGCCAAATTAGCACAACTGCAGGCTCCTCTGCTGCTGGTCATGATAGCAGATCCTTTTTCATACTGTCCTCTTTTTTTCTGTTTCTTAGATCCTTCAGCCAGACTTTAAACTTACCTTGCTGGCTCATTAGGAGAGAACAATGGTAAAAAGTAAAACCAGGAATATCTGAAGTGTTCCATTTCTCATCTGGTTCTGTGTGGCATTGAACATTTGGCTTCAATGTGTCCTGCCACCATTAAAGATTCCATATTTTTGCTTTAGTGGCACTTTGCCAGTTGTCTCTGTGTTCTCTCCCGGGTATTCTAGACACTTAAATGTTTGGGGTTTGTTTGTTTTTGGTTGTTTTTTTTCTGGAATTATAACTGCTTAGAAGAAAATGACTCTGAAAGGTAATGCCATATATTGTGTGAGTTTGACATTCATACAATCATAAAATCTTTAAGGTGAGAAAAGACCTCAAAGATCATCAAGTCCAATTGTTAACCCAGAACCACTGTGTTTACCCCTAAACCATGTTCCCCAGTGTCACATGCACTTGCCTTTTGAACACTTCCAGACATGGTGACTTTACCACTTCCTTTGGCAGCCTGTTCCAATGCATGACCAATTTTTCAGTGAAGAAATTTAGCCTGATACTGAATGTCAGGAAATCTTCCCTGGCACAGTTTAAAACCATTTCCTGGCTTTTTGTCGCTTGCTACTGGGAGAAGAGGCCAACCCCCAGCTGTCCACAACCTCCTTTCAGGGAGTTTGAAAGAGAGATAAGCTCCCTCCTTAGCCTTCTTTTCTCCAGATTAAACAACCCCAGTCCTCTCAGCCTCTCCTTACACAAATTGTTTCCCAGACCCTTCACTAGCTCTGTTTTCCTCATTTGGACATTCAAAACTTCTGGGCTGTTATCAACATTCACAATGCATATTTTCAAGAAAGATTAAAAATAAAAAAGGTTAGTATGCTATCTCTTTGTTTCTTAGGATGGATGCAGCTTTATTTAAACATTGTTAAAAATGTATCTTGATGTCAGCCCAAATAATGGGATTTTTTGTCAATGATGTTTTTAAATTTTATTTTTCAGAGAAAGCAGTTAACTGAAATAAGCATGAGCATGTGATGTGCAGCTCTAATAAAACACATCCCCATACAGATCTGCTCTACACGCCTCTTTAGAATATTAAACTACTTTTATTCTTTCATGTGACATTTAAACTGACGTGAAGATTTGTGGATACTCAGAGCCTGGAGCCTATAAAAGAACATTCATAGAGATGTAAGGTAGAAGGGATTGGTTTGTTTGCTGTTTGTTTACTCTCTCAATATAAAATATGTTTTTGAGCTAACTTGACCTCTCTTACTTACTAGGTGCATGAATTGCTTACTGATGTCTGAAAGTACTTCAGTTCCATCTTAGCCACTTCATTTATGTGCAGAGATTTAACACTGCTCTCAGAAGTTCCTTGTTTTGTTAGGTTCTGACTTACAACATACTAAAGTCTCTGAAAGTGTTTCTTATGTGCAATTTGGCCAGTTTGGGTCAGCCATCCTGGCCATGCTCCCTCTCAGCTTCTTGTGCACCTGTCCACTGGCAGAGTGTGGAGATGCTGAAAAGTCCCTGACTCAGTCTAGCTCTCTATGGTAACACTGAAACATCAGTGTGCTATCAATGCTCTTCTCATACTAAATCAAAACCATAACACCCTACCAAATTAAAACCATAACACCCTACCTGCTACTATGAGAAAACTAACTTTATTCCAGCTGAAACCAGGACAACACTGAAAACTATTGAGTAGTTATTTGATGTTAAGGATTAATCACTTGACCTTTGCGTGAAACTAAATCAGACATCTTTTCCTGAAATAAAATATATTAAATCTATTTTCCTTCCTGAAAATTCCAGCTCCCAAATTGTTATTAATTAACTAGAGTTGATTTTATTCATTAAATATAAATCCTCCCCTGTTCAAATGCTCCTGCACTCACAAGAGTTTTTAAGGAATGTGTTTTTCAGTTAGAGGGCAGGCATGTGTGTCATGGTTAAAATGTTCTCAGCTGTATTTACAAAACTCTCGTCTTCTCTCCTGTTTGAAAATGGCAGCAGGGTAACTGCTTATCAGTTCAGATTCTCCTGAAAGTCAGGGAAACCTGTTTTTAATATTCCATGTAAATCCACAACTCCACCAGTAGCTGTTTCTATGTGTGACCATAAGGGAACTGTGCAAGGGTGCTACAACAAAGAAATGACTGCGGCGAAGCTTCTGCAACACAGCTGGAAAACAGAAAATTTTCTGATTTACTATTTGAATCAGATCTGAAATCAGCTGATTATTATTTATTAGTTCCAGAACTTTAAAGAACTAAGGATAAGTCTCATCTGACCAATACAGACATCTGTAATGCAGACACCTAACCAGCTACCTGACTAGCACGTGTGAATCCAGCCCCACTAGACAGTGGAGAAAAATGGAAATTATTAGGGAGCAAGCCAGCTCCCTGCTGTAGCTGTTCATTACACAGTGAAATAGAACAAATATTTGAAATGCCAATTCTTCCTTGACTTAATTTTGAATTTAGATAGTGAGCTTAGAAACACATCTCTACCCTGTCAATTCTTGCAGCTGATTTCCCCTCAGTGGGTAGGATTTATCCCATCAGTTTCAGGCTCTTATTTTTAGGTTTTGTCACAATTTGACAGAACTGTGCTCTCTATTCTCTCAGAGAGGGACAAATGTTGGCTTTTCCCCTTTTAAATCTGGAGAGAATGAATCCCACACCTGGTCTTGACTTAGAAGCTATCCAGGATCAATTGAAATTTGTATCTAAACACTGAGTTTGCATTTGATATGCAAAGAAAATTTTAAGCAGGTGGATGTAATCAAAGAATGTATCAGACTGAACTATATTGACCAAAATTATTTGAAAATAGTATTTAACTTTGGTCTTTATTAAAATAGTTTACATTATTCAACTGACATAAAGTAGAATTAAGATAACTGCAGAAATTGAGAGTTACATTGATTTACACTGACAATTATATCATAGAATATACAAAATAGATGAATAAATGACTGGAGATTTAAAATGGATTGTATAGTTGAATTTTACCCACTGTCACAAAGTCTGTGAATATTTTTATCATGAGGATCAGTATCTGAAAATTATCATCTGTTTATTTAATTTAGCTGTCCCTTGAGTTATACCTTCTATGTCTTTCTCTGGATAGATCTTAATTAATTCAAGACATGTAAATGAGGTTCATAGGCTTGGAGTTTCATTGCTCTTCTTTGCTAGTCAGTAGAGACAGATCTCATGATGCAACTAAAATATGAAGTGCATTTGATTTTTGGAAACTTCTTTCTTTATAATGACAGGAAAACAATGACACCAACTAAGATTCTAATTTTTCTTTTTAATCAAGTGCAGAGGGATTAAATTGAGCTCTTGTGTCTGCCATAACAATAACTCCATTTGAAGGCTCAAAATATCTCTGCAGTGGTAAAACAGATTTAACCTGCTCACAAACATTCCACATGAACCACTGCTTTTAAAAAATGTTCTTACATCTGATGCAGCTCTGTTTTAAGGCAGAGATTGAGATGGTTTTTTGCTTAAATTTCCACTGACTCAGTTTACTCTTCTTATAAAACAAAATAGAATACTTACGTTTCTTTTTAACATAAATGATAAATGTTTGAATTTACTAATTCTTGCAGTTGTGTTTAGAGGCCATCTGGTGGGAGATATTTCTCACAGAAGGAGAAAGTATTTAATATTTTATGCTTTTTACTTCTATTGTGTGGGACAAAATTTTTAATGTAATTAATTAGATTTATAATTATAAATAAATACACACACACACACACACACACATATATATATATATATACACACATACAGAGAGAAAGAGAAAGAGCACAGATTTAAATCCCAGTCACTGAAATGCAAAGTATCTTTCCATTTAATTTCCATGGAAGTGAAAGGAAATCCCTTTAAGAGTGGAGCAAAGGAGAAAAGCACTCTGAAGTACTCACCCATTATATCTTTTCTTTTGCAAATAAATGTTAAAAAAAATAATTAGAAAGAATGCAAAAAGTGGTCAGGGAGTAATTAATTATCAGAATGAAGCTCAGACTTTTATTCAATTATGCAAAATTCATGATAATAAAATTATAATATCGTTCCACTTTATAACTCTGTAACCACACTTATTCAACAAAAATGCAAAGATCAGGAAAAGCAGTGAAGAACAGAGCAGTATAATTAGTGAAATGGCATCAGATTAGTACAGGAAAAAGTTATATCAATGGTCACTATATCACAGAAGCAAAGACTGCTGACTCTAAAATGGTCATCTCATTAATCTGATATATTGAAGAAAAGAGCCCCAAATCTTTTATTTGCATATTTGATTGATTTATTCTTAGTAATTATTTTTATGTAAATTTTGTTCCAGAGACTTTGACTATTCCTGCTGCTAGAAAATTTAGTTTTCTTCTTTGTTTAAACAAGTATCCCTGATCCTAAAGTACACAGCTGCTTTCATCTTAGTGAGTGTTTCTTCTTCTGTTTCCACGAGCTACAGACAAACCTAATTATGACCTATAAAAACTCTTCTAATAAACAAAAATGTTCACCAAATCCTTGTCCACAGCAGGAAGATTGGGACTATATACTTTGGGAATGGGGGATTGTGACATTGGGAATATTATTCTTCTGCCTTCCAGGTGGGCACTTCTGTTTTTCTGAGCTTTTTATACCTTTTGCCCCATTACTGTCTAATTGAAATTTTGATTCCTTGACTTTGATTAATGTTTTAAACCTTGTGGGATTTTTTTTTATTTTATTTGGGGAGTTTGGGGATTTTGCAGTGTTTTTGTTTGGCTTTGTGGATTTTTTTCTCCTTTCTCTAAAAAATAAGAACAAAAATGTTGGGAGAGTTTGCATTACCATGGACTTCCTTGGTATTTAAGAAAAGAGAATCAATCCCTGGCTGGAAAAATCCCGAAATAAAATGCATACATAGCTTGAAGATATCACACGTTGCAAATGGCTGTAGAAACACTTTAAATCTCTTAATGACATGCCCAGTGTAGCATTGCAGAACTGCAGCCACTGAGAGGGAACATCTCCTGCTGCTGGCCTCTGGGCATGTTGTGAGATTTCCCTCTGCTTGGACCAAATTGTTTTCAACTCTTTTTGCCAGAGCTTAATCTTCCTACACACTCTTAAAGAACCAAGAGTTTTAGTCCTTCTGTAAGGCAAAAGGTTATGCAGTTTATCAATGTAAACTCCAAATTCCTGCTTTTTTACTTATGGTAATAACAAAGGTTTCACTGACTTCACCGGATATGAAATTAAGCCTTTACTGCCCTCGAGTAATGAAATCCATGTTTCCTTTGTCATTAACATGTCTGATTAAATTAATTAGAGAAAACTTGCTTTGGGATTTGATCTGGGTTCTCCTTCATGCTTTTAATTAATTACTTGTGATCTGACCCTCTTTTTTTTTCTTGTTTTAAGGTTTTTTTAAACTGATTTTTGTTCAGCTAGTATCCATCAAAATGTAAAATTTAGTTTGTCATAGCACTTGTATATTTTCTATGTGCTGTTTTCAATATTCTGTTTTGTTGGAGAATTTCCTTTGATATTTTTTTCTTGCATAGTTTTTTTCAATACCACTTATGTTCTTTAAGCTCCAGATGATTTTCACAATTTTTGCCAGATGTGGCTGTTTTACCTATTCAAGATGTATTATTTAAGAGAAAAGAGTGATAAAGGAAATGTTTGATTATTTTGCTAGATTTTTTCCTGTTTCCTGATGTGATAAGAAAGTATTAAAAAGAAAATAAGTATAAAATGATGAAGACATACATTTCTGTTATGTTATTTTAGATAAATAATCACTTTTTCTAAATCTCTGCCATATCTCTGAGCTTCCTGAAACTTAATATGAGTACTCAGGAGATGATTGGGTAACAAGGTTTGTTGATTTGGGATCTTTTGAATCCAATTCTAGTATAAAGCAGATATTCTATTTTTGTGCAAATCACCTTGTAAAAACTCTAAATTGCACTAGAGAAGTTACCACAAAACATATTTTTTTTTTTGTTATGTACTAGTAGTTACCTTAAAAAAGCTGAACTAAGAAGTTTTAAATGTGTTGTGCTACAACACAAAGATTTTCTCTCCATGGTCTTGAAGCTGCCAGGTATGAGTGAGGTCACTGTGGAAAAAGCAACATCAGATAGATCATGACAGGTGAAATCATAATGAATGGGAAAAAAGACAGGGCTGAAATAGAAATAATATTCATTACCCTGGTAATATGTTCTAAAATTGCTAAGTGCCACACTGAGCCTCATCCGCTGTGAAATATTCTAATGACCAGTGAGTACATAAGTCTAAGTGAATTAGGAAGTCCACCTAAATCAAATAAATCTCATAACTTAGTACTCACAGATAGTTATTAAACTTAATATGAAGGATAATAAGGGCTGCCCAGGGAAAATTTTATCACTGGAAATCCATGGCCATAGGTGACTTGCAATTCCCTGTAATAATCAAAGACAAATTTTCTTTGAGTTTCTAATAACTGTTTGAAGTACTTTGTTGTTTGCCTTCACTTATAATTTCCATCACAAACAATGACAATACAGTGGTGGGACAATTACAGCACACTCATGAACATAGATTATGTATTTTAGTATTTAGTTAGAAATTATTTGCAATTGGTAGAATTATTTGCAAGTATGCTTTGAATATAAAGAATTATTAGGAAAAAACCCAACAAAACACAAAAATAATAGATTTTGACGTGTTTTTATATTTCAGCAGTCCTTTGTTCCACCAATATATCAAAAGGAAATTGACCATACCGATTCCTTGTTCCTCCCTTTCATGCACGGATTTTAAAATATTATCAATCTGGAAAGGAGCTGCTAGTTCTAGAGACAGCATTTCATATCCTCAAGTGGTTTAGATTAGAGTATTTACATTAGATGAAAACCTATGATATTTCATATTAATTGAGTGTTTTATGGCAAGTTTCCATTTAGGTTGTGCTCTTAGTCTGGAAAAAGTTATGCAGTTCTCCAAAATCTCTGCCCTTAAACAGGAATAACAAAAAAACACACATATCCCTACATCTGCCCATGCAGAGAAGTCCTTTGTAGATGTAATAACATATGGTCTTTGTTTCTTATTTGGGATAGGAGTACTTTTTCATAAATGACAGCTACCCCTGGGTGTTCTGTTGTTGGCACTCACCACAGCACCTTGGTAGGGCACCTTGAAACTGTGTAAGAACTTTTTACTGACAGATGCCACTGTCATCTTTATCAAGTTCCTGGACTTTGCCTTTCTTTTTTTCTGACATATTACATCCTAAAAGTCATCCTTCCTTCATTTTCCACATCTCATTTCTCTTTCTTCTTTGCTTGAAAGACTGAAATTGCTCATTATCTGCTATAAATTGGCATCAACGGAGTTATCTCAATTCATACCAGCTGGACCAAAGCAGTGAATGGCCATAAAATGCTGTTTTATTTTATTATAGACTTGGCTTGGATTTAACCTATTATTGTATTTCACTGTCAGGTTTTTTTCCCCTCCATCACCTAGTAATAAAAGTATTTAGTAAACAAACATATTAAGCTATAATAATTATCCTTAACTTAAGCACCCATATATTTATGATGCCAGACAGACCAGAGAAAGTGTGTTGGAAAAACTATTGGAGCAAAGAATGTACAATGGTATGTGATGGAAGTTCATATGCAAACCCACAGAGGAGCTCAGACAGTGAAGATGTAAATATGACATTAGTGCTAGAGCTCACTTACTGTTGATGCAACTCTTTATTTCAGGCATTTGGGCTATTAACTGAGTCATAATCCTAGAAAGACCATGTAGTTTCTTAAAATTGTTTTAGCAATACTCTAAAGCATAAAATTCTCTTGTATGTCTTCTAGGTTTCTGGTAGGTTTGACTCAGATTGGTTTCTATTTAATCTCTCTGTGTTTACCTATTCCTACCTGTTTGCTTTTAAAATCTCTAACCTTCATTTGATGAAGGTAAGGCCATTCAGTTTGAATCAGGATCATAATGGATCTACTTTGCAAAAGTACAAATCTGTCAGTGAAGAACAGGTGGGAACAGCATTTTCTAGTATTTCAGTTTAGATTATCCCCACAGCACTAAGCAGCATCTCTCAGTAATTTAGCTGGTATTTAACTATAACACTGTTACCTGATAGAAGTAATTATTGTGCTTTCTTAATATCACACATCTCTGGTGTGCAGTATAGAAAGACATTGAATGGTATAAAATATGCAAAGAATTAACCAAAAGTTCTAAGTTGATTGAAATGCTGAGTTGAAATAAGAATATATACTTTAAAAAGCATAAGAGGAACTACTTTCTAAATTCAGTCAAGAAATGGGGCTACAAACTATACAGGTGCATATAAGTATAGCAGGACAGTACATGAAGTGAATCAGAACATTAGATTATAAATGACAGAACAGCAGAAGTGCATTGTGCTGATTTTTAGCCTCCAGGAATGTGATATCTATATCAAAGGCCAGTGCAATGCAAACAGAACAAAGATCTATCTTTTATTTTCAGAAACATTCTATATAGCTGTACCTAATTACCTACCAACAGCACTAATTTAATCTAATTAAAATGTCTAATTTAAAAACTTTTAGGTTTCCAACTATGCTCCCCACAAACACATGTCAATATGAATAATCTTCCTCTGCAGACAAAGGAGAGGCTTGCACATATATTTAAAATTAAAAGGGGATTCATGAAAAAAAATCAACATATTTGATTAATACTTTACTCTGGTGAGCTGTTTATTGAGGAACAGAGGAGCAGTCTGGCAACAAGCACCCCAAAGCAAAGAGGGCAATAATAAAACTGTTACCTGAAACCTTGAACTCCAGGTTGTCATGAAGTTGCACAACACTTATCCATGCAAAGGAAACTTGGATTTATTGATACACAGATATGTGTGTGTGTGCATAAGCTCCTTCATAATTGTCACAGAAAAAGAGTCTCAAATTTACTAACACATAGTTTTTATCCATCCCAATATTATTTCACATTGGCAGCCAGAATGACCAGATATTTTTTTTCCATCAAAAATTATCCTGATGATATGGATTCTGAAAAGATGCTGAAAGTCTGAATGTTTCAAGCAAATCCATTGTGCTTTAGTCCCAATTAATTTTTTCTGCCTATAACCCCAAAATACAGTGTGTACATGTGAGCTAATGAAGCACATAAACTGTTTTAGTATTTTTATCTGTGTACTTACACTTTGAATAGAAAAAATGATGAATGAAACGAATAAAAATTGCAATGATGATTCCTATTTCTCTCTCTCTTTTCTTTTTTCTCATTCTCTTTCTTCTTTCCATTCTCTCTCTTTAGCTCTCTCCCCTCTCCATTTTTTCCTTCTTCCTTTGCTCCTTTCTTTCCTTTACTTCTTTCTAAAATGCAAAATAAAGAGGAGAAAAATGAGAAAAGGAGGGGGGAAAAGGAGACAAATGAAAATCTCTGCATGATAAATTTTATTTTCATATCAAACTCAAAATTGTTACTTTTTTCCCTGGTTCAGGATGGAAAATAAATCTCAAACTCTAAAATATTAAAATTTCATTTGAAATTGGAATCTTATTTTCAGTCATCTTTATTTATTAGCAAAATAATGTCATGATTAAACTTATGCAATATTTGGGCTGACGTTTATACTACATTTTAATTCTACTCTTGAAGTTTCAGCTGTTTGATTTCTTTAACCATAATGAATATGACTACTGAAATTTCATAAATCAGATTCCTCTAATAATTCATCTGGGTGGGAGGGTGCTTAGATGGATCCCACTGTGCTCGAAATGTTGGATTTGGGTTTACAGTGTTGATTAGACGTCTAATATGCAGTTTTGCTCTCTTGCCACATCCAGTATAGGTCTAATAATAATAAAACAAACCAGTAACACCAGCAGCTAGTGGAAAGCTTCACCTTCCCTATATCATCACAGGAAGCTCAATTTATTTATCCAGCTTACCCAGGTTAGCATAAAATCCAAAATATGGTTGTTGTTTTCATGTGAATCCACTAACCATATCTACTATTTTTCCCTCTTGAAAAGCAGAACACTTAAAGGATTGCACCAAGCATGATAAATAATTTTGACCAAATTTCAGAATGCATTGTAGTTTTTTATCATGGTGGTGGTTTTTTAGTCCATCTTCTCTATTTGCTCAACCAAGTTGTCTCTTTTAAGGTTGCAACAGCTCAGAATACCTTGGATGATTCAATTCTCCTCTGATTTCTATTTTTCTCAGTGTTTCTTTCATCCTTGTTCTCAGGAGCACCATCTACTCAAAATTTAATTCAGTCCCTTACTTCTGCTCTGCTCATCAGTGGTGAGGCCATGCATGGAGTTCTGTGTCTGTTTTTTGGCTCTCCAGTGCAAGAGAGACACAGACACAGAGGAGAAAGCCTGCAGGTATGTGCTCCTCTGGATCTCCCCAAATGTTGTCCTGAAGGCAGCCCTCCAGGGACATGATATGTGACACTTCTGCTTGATCCCCTGTTAATTGGAGACACACAACATGAATTTGCATCTGCCTTTTAGTGGTTTTTCTTCAGGAAAGTAACTGGACACCAACTTGAGGGGAGTAAATCTTGTGCTCGTGTGCAAAGATAAATACCCCATACACAGTGCTCTGTGTAGAAACAGTCTTGGGAGCACTTACAGGAGTGGTTTTGCCCAAATTATGTGTGGAGTGTTGGGTTTGACTCTGCTTTTATTATATAAAAGCAGGGCTGAGCAGAGCAGAGCAGATTATTATGGCATCACTTAGCTACCAATTATGCAAATATCTGTGTTATCAGTTACTGTCAAATGCAGCTAATACAACTATTTGCTTAATATTCAGTTCACAAGAAAGTTAATGTGCCATTCAACTGAATTTATTGATCTCAACAATGATATTATGATGCTTTGGTAAGATTCAGTTATTGCAGGGAAAGTGCAGGGGTAAGGGGATGGACACCAGAGGGGATACAATTTCTCAGTGATTTTGAGGTGTGAGAGTGGCATATTTGGGATAACAAACAAAAAGCTATTCGTACTTTGTCACAGTAGAGACAAAATTGTGTAAACCAACAACCAGCTAGGAATTCAAGTTACTATTAAACCACAGTTTGGACTAATTTCACGGAGTTTTTTACAGCACTGCAATGTGCTCACTGTCATTGTCACACACCCCACTTAGCAAGGCACAGTGGTACAGCCTAACCTTCAAAGTGATGTGCAGACTTAGACACCTGATTTAAGCATTCAGAAACTGGCAGCTATTCCTTACCTTGCTGCCTAAGCTTCTTTCTAGAGTCAATGGAGAACAAGAAGTATTTCCTGAAAAAGTCATCCCAGACAGACATCATGAATCACTTTCTGATGGAAGCTCTCATACACTCTACTGATTATGTATAGAAACTAGATTAATAACTTTCCCACCTAATTTAACGATGGCTAAAATGAGACAAGATGAATTCCATGCATTTGAAATACACCAGTCCTGGATAATTAACCTGAATTAGAAAAGGACAGAAGTGGACATTAATTTGTCAGCTCCCAGAACATCTTTTATTATTTCTCATGCCATCAGGTTTAGTGGTCAGAAGACTTCACAAGAGAGGTAGCTTGTATAGGAATTGGAATACTATCTGGAGGCAGAGGAATGCAGCCGCTGACTTTATTGGCATTGTATAGACATTTTTATCTGAAGGTTCAAAAGATTAAAAAGGCTGGACATGGCTCTCTTTGCTGGCCACACTGCTGCTGTTGCAGCCCAGGACACATTTGCCTTTCTGGCCTGAGAGTGCACATTGCCAGCTCATGTCCAGCCTCTCATCCACCAGAATCCCAAAGTTCTTCACAGCAGGGTTGCTCTTGATCAAATATGAGCATGGACCACCATGATGATAAGAGGGATGGAGCAGGTCTCTACAAGAAAAGTCCAAGAGAAGTGGGATTGTTCATTCTAGGAAAGAGTTCAGAGTGAATGGGTTGGGGATTTTTCTTACCCAAAGAGAGCTCACAAGAAAGATGGAGAAAATTTATCTACAAGAGCATGGAGGGACAGGACAAGGGACAATGGTTTCAAACTCAGAGAGAGTGGGTTTTAGAACAGATACTAGTAAGAAATTCTCTGTTCAGAGAGTGGTGAAGCACTGAAACAGGCAGCCCAGAGAAGCTGTCCCTGACAATGTTCAGGCCAGGCTGGACGGGGAGTTGAGCACCCTGGTATAGTGGAAAATGTCACTGCCCATGGCAGAGGGGTTGGAACAAGATGTTCTTTAAGGTCCCTTCCAACCCAAACCATTCTGTGATTCTGTGATGATTTTGTGATCTTGATATCTCAAGCTGAACGTATTCAATAAATTATTCTCTTTTCACTTCATTAAACAGTGGGAAATATGTAAATGCAGATGCAGATGCTTATTTGGGATTGAAGACAAGTTTGTATTGCATCTCATGCTTTGTGCTGGATGCCAAACATCTTTCCACACACTTGTTTATTTAGCTCAAAATTCAGCCAGACCTTTCTCCAGGTATTGCAAAGGAAAAGAGTGATAACTTTCTAATCCTCCACCTCTTATATCCATATCTCCTACTTCCTTTCTGTTAAGAAATGATCTCAGTATTTTTTCTTTCTTTATTCTGTATGCCTGAATTGCATAAACACTTAACATGACATGATATTTTATAAACAATTCATCTTGACATCACATCTTAATCTTCATCTGTTTTTCTCCTTGCCTCCCATGGGACATTATTTTCTTGAAAATAAGTCAGCTATGCATTGGACATCTCTCAATGCTGCATAGATACATAGCAGAATCCTCAAAAATATAATTTGATTTTAACCTTTCCATTCTTGTACCATGTAGTCACTACATCATTTAATGCATGGTAAGAGCAAGAACTGATTTTTGTCCCAAAAGTGCTCAACATTTGAGTGAAAGATGAAGATTGTGAGGTAGCCTTTGACTCGGTAAAATATATCAGAGTCCCTTGATGGCTTGCAATATCAAAAGATCTGGCCCAGCCTTTTCTACTTGTCTTGAGATTTTCACATCTAAACAGATCCATACTGCAGACAATTACCATCAGCATATGGGAAGGGAGAAAGCAGATGTGTGTAATCGGACTTTCTATTGTGACTTTTGTTTTCTGTCTTATCTAGTTTCACTATCCATGTGACTCCTTGCAAAACTGACACCTTTTGCCATACCAAAATTACTGTTCATTTTTCCGACGTTATATGGACTTAAATTATTGACATCCTGGATTTTTAGCTCAAAAACTGCAGCACCTGTGTCCTCTGTTTCGAAACTCTGAACAGACTGAACCTGTATCATAAACCAGGCAAAAAATACATTACGAACACTGACCTGTCATGAAAAAGTATGTCAGTGCAGACTCACTCTGACACATTGACTTTCTTTTCCTTCTGTCACACAAATCTGTCTTTTCCCATACCAGAAGAACAGCACAGCACAGAGACACCAGCTGAGGGCACTAGGCAGTATGGGTACTCAGTAAAGATGTAAGAACCAGGCATACAATAATATTTCTCACAACTCTATTTTCAAGTTGCTTTGGCTTAGCGGCTTTCTCAGGCAAAGAATTTAGGCAAATCTCTCTGTTTTATATCATTTGATGGGTTTTATCTCCTAGAGGTTGCATTACTGAGGTTCAGGAAGAAGAAACAGTGGTGCTAAAAGATGAATAGACAGAATGGACAAATGTGTCAAATAAGTGAAGGACTGCACACTGTGGAATGGGCCCATGCTGGAGTGGTTTGTGAAGAACTGCAGAAATGGGAAGTGCCAGTGCTGGAGCAGTTTGTGCAGGACAGTGTCCCTTAGCAAGAACCCCAAGCTGAACAGTAGAAAAGCATGAGGAAGAAGGAACAGCACAGATTAAATGCTATAAACTGTCTCTAACTCGTGTTCCCTTTCCCTCTGCACTGCTTGGAGGGGACAAGGTCGATGAGTTGGGAGAGAATTTGAGCATGTGAAGAAGGGTAGGGTGAGGGGAAAGTGGTTTTAATTTTATTCTTGTTTCTCAATAACCTACTATGTTATTACTTGGAAATAAATTCATCCTCTCAAGTCGAGTCTGATTTGCCTGTGACAGAAATTGGTGAGTGATTTCCTGTTTTTGTCTTGACCCATGAGCTTTTTCATTGTGTTTTTTTCTCTCTGTCCTGCAAGAAGATGGAGTGATAGAGGAGCTTGGTGGGCACCTCTCTGACAGCCCAGATCAACGCAACGCACAAATTTTTGCAAATCCAGATCCAGCTTCCTTTACTGATGATGCTCCTGAAAGGGCATGAGGAAATTACCAAGCATCTCCCCTTGTAACTGTGTTAAAGTATTTGGCCACAAAGAAACCAAGAACTTACTGTGTGTTTCAGAGAGTCCCTTCCCTTTTTCAGTGCACTGTTTTCGGACAGACAGAGAATATTTTTTTGGACTTTGTAAAAAGCAAGTAAAACCTTAACTAGAAACTCTAATGGAGGTGTTTATTTCAGGTAGGAAAAAATCAATATTTTTTGCTCCCAGTTCTGTTCTCTACTTCCTAGAGCAAAATTCTCTTAGCTTATGGAAATTTTCACATCTAACACAGCCATAATAATTCACTTCAAAAATATAAATACAAAGAAAGAAAACCTGCCTAATGAATTTAAATGCAGAACATGCTGGATTGCCAGATCAGTGAATTTGCTAATTCAGTATGTAAATCTCCCCAGGAACTCTCTCCTACAGAGTAATTAATTCACTGCTTGTTGAGTCTTTGGATAATGATAATCTATTGGTCTGTACAGTCAACTGCACTGCAAGGTAAAGGTGGTTGATAACATTCTGCAAACATTGGACGACACGGTCTTGCTTTCCTCTTCTGCGTGAAGCATTGAGTTTTAAACACTTGACTTGTTTAAAGAACCTCCTTCTCATAAAGCAATATGCTTCTAAAACAGAAGTATGGCTTTTCCAAGTATATGGTCACTGTAGCTTGACATGTATAATCTCTTAGATGTCAGAATAAACTCAGCCACAGCAACACTGAGCTTCTTGGCATCAGCAGGAGCAAACACAGGTCAGTGCTCTGCATTTTTAACAACAAAATCTTTGAGCATTTTTAGGGGCATCCTCCAACAGTTGTGGAAGATGCAGATTCCCAGATCTGGCATGCTTCTCTCTCTTACACAAATTTTCTGTAAGACATTCCCATCTGAACTCAAAACAACAATAAAATATTCCAGAAAATTATTACTGACATGGGAATATCAAAGCTAATTTCCCTCATTCCCTTTTGCCTTACAATATGTCTATTTGTTTATTCTCTGCCACATTCTCCTATACACTTGAATGAAAATGATTATTTATTCCAAATCATTTCCTTTTCTATTTTTCTTCTCCTTGTAGCTGACATGCTGTCACATGCACTCTTCATCTGGTACATTAGTCAGTTCCTGAGGCAATGAGCATCCGCCAGGTTGTATTTGGCAAGGGGAAGAAGTGAGCTCGCACAACAGAAGATTCTTGGATCCCAAGCAGAAACTTCCCCTCACCAAACTGCATCAATAAGGGACAGATTTTAAGATTTGTCAAATCAATACTCTTTAAGTCCCTAGACCAAATCTTTATCTGCAGGATCCAAGCCATCAAGATGTCTAAAGCACTATCAGAGAGGTTAATCCATGATACACACACAAGATAACAGTTTCAATGAATCACTAACAGTGATCATCAAGTTCATCCTCCCAATTTAACTGTATTGACAGAAATAGATTTATACATAGACTTCCTTGGACAAATCCATTTGTTGACAAGCATTTTCAAGATTAAATTACTGCAGACATCATTATTATACCTAAAGCTGTAGATGCCACCATTTAATTTATCTAATCTGATCATTGTGGTGTTTGGGACAAAATACCAAGACAAAACGAGAAAGCAAGAAAAATACAATCAAAAGACAAGGAAACTAATTTATTTACATTACTTTCAAAATGCAAATCTTCTATAACATAAATATTAATTCACATCCTCAAGATGAAAATTTCCTAGATATCAAGAGTTATATCCACACAGGTTCAGTATTGGCAGAGCTGTATACCTCTAAACTGAAAAGGATCCAGAAACTAGATTTTGCTTTTGAAAATACTTGAGGGATTCAGTAATTTAGAAATATTTTGATAATGTCTGGAATTGTTCAAAATGGACAGATTGCATGAAAAGGATATCATCTGGTCTCTTTTTCAATTTTTGCTCTCTATGAAGGCAACAAAACCACCCACATGTTTTTCTAACACCTGAGTGGTTACAGGACTCTGATTTAATTCCAGCCTCATATCAAAGGGTTTCAGATTTAAATTCTCTAATGTCTAGAATGTTTTCTAACCACCAGCTTATAAGTTTTCCAAAGGCAGAGTATACTTTAGCCCTCAGTGACTGCAATATTATTCTCCAGAAAATTGGGACAGGTGGTGGGAAGACAGAAATAAAGAAAAGCTCTCTGTCTCCAAGGGATTAAAATAGTCACTTGAATATGAAAAGTCTGAGGGTTTAAACTTTACACACAGGACTTGTTTTAGTAGGTTCTTTTTTTTTTTTTAAATAATATTTTATTTATTTAAATTCTTCATTCATTTTTAAAGTACCAAATATTAGAACTATCTGTCAATTTGTTGATTTTAGGCTTTGTTGCTAACATCAGCCAAAGCATACTTTTAATGAAAATTACCATCTGAATAAAGGAAAGAGAGCAAAATTCCTGTGCTGTCTTGAAAATAAAACAAAACAAAAAGACAGAATTACTTAAGGACATATTGGTTAAAGAACTAATGAACATACATGCAGCTTTAAAAGCTCTGCAATGAGTGTGCTTCCTGCCTTAGAGAAGGAAAGAGGATGTGGGAGGGAAGCAAGAATGCTATGTCATTTAAAGAACATTCTGGGAAGTGCTGATGTTAAAATGCTAATCTAAGAATGGAGGGCAGAACCTCGCAGTAAACAAGACCTGATGTGTTTAGGTGATCTACCAAATAATTATTTATATGTATCAAGTGAATGTAAAATATAAACTAGAGAAGCTGTTCACAGGCAGAAGTCAGAGCAGTTTTTTTCCGCTTGAAAGCTGAGACAGTTGGATACTGTTAAGGTGTACTCCTTATTTCTGTGTCTCATTCAATTTTATTTACAACTACATAAACAGGAGGGTACCAAAACCCTTTCCTTCCTTCTTAGATCTCACAACACTCTACAGACTGCTAGTAAGAACATGCTTCAGGAAAGAAGCAATACTGTTTTGAATATCTGAAGTGAATAAAATGTTAATCTGCTTTTTCTGAAGATAGTATTCTAAGTATCTGTCTATGGCATAAAAAGAAACTCATTGAGGTTTTGATTTTCAATGTGTTTTAAATGAAAATGGATAAAATGGTCTTTGCTGTATTTTGGATCATTCCAGTTAGTTTTGATGTTAAAGATTTGGATGAGACACAAAGGGAGGGATTCTGGCTGATCCCTAAATTTGGGTATCTGTAAAGGTATTAGGTGTCTCTAAACTCCCTTTAAGTCAGTGGATATATGGCAGTATGCACAGCTGGAAAATCCATTCAAGTATTGAGCTAACATGGGCTCAATTCTGTTATCTTAATGTGCCCTCAGAAATCTGCAGCAGGAGTCACAGATCCAGCACAGGTACTTCAGGAGACACACATCCTTCTGGATCACACTTTGGGGAGCAGATAAGATGCACAGGGCATGCCAAATATCATTAGATAGTTTAGTATACAAATCATGTTCTATTTGTCTACCTTTGGGTGATCTGAAAAGCTCAATAAGGTCTATTGATTGTATTAAGTCGTTCAAGAGTAGCTTACAACACACACAGACAGGTACCTCAGCCATTCAGCTTCTTAAAGATACACAGCCAACACCTTATAAAATACTCTGTATCCTGACTGGCTGCAAGCTGCTGATGCAGAAGGACATCATTCTTCTGTAGGTGTGGAATATTTTCTTCCAGCTCAATTTAAATGTCTTAAGTATCCAAAGGTACCTTTAGCATCACATGATCTCTCTCTTATGAGACCTCATCTGAAATACTGCTTCCAGGTTTAGGATCCTCAAAAGATCCTCAAGAAAGATCAGGACTTGTTAGGGTTAGTCCAGAGGAGGCCACAAAGATGCACAGAGGACTAGAGCACCTCTGCTGTGGAGGGAAGCTGAGACAGCTGGGATTGTTCAGCCTGGGGAAGAGAAGGCTCTGGAAAAACCCCACTGAAGCCTTTCGGTACCTTGGAAATGTCTTTGTTTAGGAATTGTATTTTCCAGTTTAGTACTGTAGCTAAAATCAAAAAGTCTTTCTCCATCCAAATTGAAGCACAAAAGGCAGAGATAAGAAAAAATTACTGGAAGTGTAATAAGATAAGCAAATGAACAGTAACACCAAAAATATTATAATAAGAAATATAAGAAAAAGAAATTGTTTACATGGAAGGCCTGTGACAACAAACAATGCCAAACAGCTTCTCCCACCATATTTTATTGACTGGAAGGAACTTCCTCTCCTAGAAGGTGTGAGTCCCTATACCCCATCCCCTCAATTATGTGAATGTTATAGAATAATCTCTGTATTTTAGCCATACCCCTTCCCAGCTACTGCAAAAATTAACCTGGTCTTGGCTGGAACCACAACATACATTAAGGGGATTTATAAAAAGGAAGGAGAGGGACTTTTTATACAAGCAGAACTTAAGAACAAGGGGCAATGGTTTTAAATTGATAGAGAGCACATTTTAGACTAAATTTTAGGAAGAAATCCTTCACCCAGAGGGTGATGAAGTACTGGAACAAGTTACATGGAGAAGTTGTCGACATCCCATCCCTGAAAGTCTTCAAATCCAAGTTGGATGGGGCTCTGAGCTGACTGATCTAGTGAATGGCCTCCCTGTCCATGGTTTTTAAGGCCCTTCTCATCCAAGACATTATTTGATTCCATGAATCCTACATTTAGGAAATTTAATTGAGAATCTACACTGAAACTAAGTCACTTTTTGTTGCAGCAGCTTGAGTGGGCTAAGAACAAAAAATCCTAAATTTCTCTTGGAGAAAAATAATTTTCTCCAAGACCCTTGAAAGAAAAGTACAAAGGAAGAAACAAACAAATGATGAAATAACTGGATTTTTTGGTGAGGATTAAAACAACTTTAAAGGCTGTACATTTTTCAGAAAAGTACAGTTTTAAGTATCATAATTTTATACTCCACTATCTAATTCTTTAATTGCAAATTCTCTGAAGCAGCCTGTTATAATGCATAGCTATTACCTAGCATTGTATTGCTTTCAGATGCAGACTCTGTGTTTTGTTGTAATAGAAACAGCAAATAACAGTAACAAATGTACAAACTGCTAGAGAACATAGCCCACTCCCTAGTAATTAACTTGTGTGCCTGTATATATAACCCACATGGTTTCAATGCCAAGAGCTCATATATTACAGTTTAAAAAACATTGCCCAGTTGTGTGAACAAATTCCCAAACCTGTGGCAGTTTCTTTGAAGAGGTAATGGGTAGAATTCAAGATGTGCCTGCACAGATTTCAGTGCCTTGGTTTAGGAACAGTCTCTGTTGAGAAGACAGCCCTGTCTTCTCAAAGTACAAAACTGTATTGTTTCAGAGACTTACTTTGTCACAGTGTTAGCCATGGACTGATCATAAATATTTATACTTTCAGCAAATGGATCTGTTGTGCCAATAAACACTGGTGTTTTGTCTTCTTTTTCAATATTTCATGAGTGGTATGCAAAAGCTAGATTGTACAGTGACAGGTAACACAATCCTCTTCAGCAGCATTGACTTGGAGTTCAGAACCACGGAAAAATCAAAAACAAATATCACAATTGTATTGTTTTAATATTTCCATTTCATAGTCATTCTCCTGAGTAATCAGGTTTCAAAAAGCACATGCTCCAACTGGTGAGGATGTACTCTATTTCCAATTACTAATTCCAGGCCATGAAGAGAGCTCATTTTGTTTTGTTTTGTTTTGTTTTGTTTTGTTTTTTAATTGTTTCTAATAGTATTCAGATAAAACAGAATGGAAGTTCTTTCAGGCTACAAAATGCACATATCTCAAATATATTCCTTTACAGTTGGCACCTAACTGACATTGTGTTGCTTTTATCATTCTACACTACAGAACTATAGTGTTCAGGAAAATATTATGATCACACAGCCTAAGTTAAACCTCTGTATTTATACATACAGACACATATGTCTAAAATTCTTCCTAGGCTCTTTAATGTGTTCAAAGGCACAGTGCCATAATATGCCATTTTTGTAATGTAAATGATTTAGTAGCCTCCCTCCCCTAAGTTGTCCTTGATGTTGCAAGGAGGTTTTCAGACTAATGAAGATAGATATGGATAGCACAGTAAGGCTTGGACAGCAAAACTCTGAAGTTTATTTTCTTTTAAATTGTTATTTTACTGTAATTATGGTCATACTTGCTGTAGGGTTCATTTAAAATGCTGCTGGGGTCAAGGCTGTTTGCTCAAGGCTAAGACATAAGTTTGATTACTACTGAAATTGCAGAAAGAAAAGTATATGACTTTAAAATTACTTGTACTCACAGTTCTTTTGTTGGTGGGCCAGAAATCATGGACAGCACACAAATGAGTTCCTTAATGTAGAATGAAAGTTATCTTTTTGAGTAAGAGATAAACAGAGATCTCTTGATACAATTCAGTCACTCAAAACACTTCCAGTTTCATAATTCTTAGCATGCTGCCATTTTTGGGTCTTCCTTACAGTGAAGAAAAGCAAGAATACATTAATCCAGGGCTAAATGGAGATCACAAATGGTGTAATCTCTACTTCCTTTTCACTGCACTAAAAGAAAAGGTATTGTCTGCAATGATATTGAGAATAATTTTTGAAGTTTATTTCAATACATCAAGAATTGCTGGTAACCTGTTATCCCTAAGCTACAAGTGGTTCTTTAAATTCTTAATTTTTTTATTTACAGTACACACGAGATTAGTCCAAAGTTCTTGATAATGAGGAAGTGGAGCCACCCTAAAAATTAGTCTCTGAGCTATTGCCGTCTCCATGCAGTCTTTATATGAGATCAAATATAAGGTTGCAGAAAGTTTCTGATATTACTAGACACGTTGAAGAGAAGCTGGCAGAATTTCCAGTCTCAAGACAGGGAACATGACAGTGATTTGCAAATAAATTGCAGAGACTTGTTGGGGGCAGTCAGAAGGAAAAGTAATCCTATACCAATTTTCATCATCACTTCTCAGCTTTAAGCAGCTGCTGCAGCTTGAGGCTAATGCCTTGCAACACAGTTGCTCCACGAGCATGACCTGAAATGTGATGTATAATCCAAGCCTAGTAGTAGCAGTATATAAATAGTTAAATTGATTTTAACACAAAACTTGAAGGAAAAGAACTTTAAACTTTACTGTGATCTCCAATGAATAATATCCATTATGTGTTTCATGAAGACTGATGTCCATATATTTTGTGTAAGAAAAAAAAATGGATTCAATTTGAAATACCAAAGAGGGAGTGTATCTCCTGTATATGTATTTGCATATGCACACACACATACAAACAGCCTAGTTTCATCTTGCATCCCATTGTGTCCATAATTCTGGTTTGTGCAATGTAAGAAGAACATTCAGTTGATGATTTATCACCTCTGTATTGGTCATTATCTTGGATGGATTGCTCTTTTGTTCCTATATTACTCCACTGCCTCCAGAGCAAATATGCAACTAAGTCACCTTAGATGGTTAACTTTAAGGCATGATTCATTGCTCAGAATTAAGTAACCTCATTGGACTTAAATCCTGAAGAAAAGAAGAAAATAAGGCCATGAAGGCATGGATAGATGGGCTCTGAAATGTTGGAGCTCTGCATTTTACACCATGATCAGCCCAGTGATACCATGATGCTTGATCTGCCTCTCAGATCTGCCTGACAGGGAATGGCTTTAAGATGAAGGATGGTAAATTTAAATTAGATATTAGGAAGAAATTATTCACTGTGAGGGCGGTGAAGCACAAGTTGCCAAGAGAAGCTGTGGATACCCCTGCAAGTGTTCAGGCCCTAGTGGGATGAAGTTTTGTGAAACTTAGTCTAGTGGAAGGTGTTTCTGTCCAAGGCATGGTTTGGAACTAGATGACCTTTAAGGTCCCTTCCAGCCCAAACCATTCTATGATTCTATCATTAATCACCTGTCATAGTTTAGGGCAAATCTGGCAGGAAACTTCCAAAGTGGCCCCTCTAGAAAGCAGATTCAAGCATCCCCTCCCCCAACTGGTTTGGGAAAATATTTCCTTGGAGAAAACTGGGAAAAACCTGTTTATTTAACAAGTAAATTATTCAGAAGCATAAAAAAAATGAATAACATTAAACAAAATTTATTTTAATTTGCTGTTCTGAAGAGATGGCAAATTCAGAAAGTCCTTTTTGTGGGGGGTAGTTCAGCTTGCTCAGTCTCCTATCAGTCCCTCCTGTGCTGGAAAATGCCATGACCCAGGCCCCTGTGGGCCACAGGTGTGAGCTCCCAGTGCTCTTCTGAGTTTTCAGTCCAGACCAAGGCTGATCAGTTCCAAGAAAAAGAAAAGCCACAGTCTGGGGAACTTCTCTGCCTCAGCTAGCTAAAGTTACCCTTCTAACTAAAAGCAAAGGAGAGCTCTCTCCTGCTGTCCATGCTGCAGACAACACAGTCCAGAAGGAATGTGAAGGAGTGAGTGCAGTTTTTGCAAACAAACTGTGTGTTTCTTCTCCTCCTCTTCACTCTTGGAACCACTCTTAAAGGTTCAGAACTTAATATCCAGCATAAACAGAACAAACTATTAGGGATACAAACATCATAAAGTCATCTAGGACACCACCTGTGAAATTCATGCAGTTTTCTTTTTCTTTTTTTCAGCTTCTCACACTGTTGTTTGTCACATTTATCAACTTCTCAATCAGTGTCCAGCACTTTTCCTCGTCTTTTGGATGTGTTCATTTAGCTTAACCTCAGGTCAAACCAGGCAGACCTAGTCACAGCCTAATCATTTGTCTGCAGAAAATAAGAAGAGATAAAACCTGAGGCTACAGGCACTGATGATCTTCAGAATGGATATTCTTTATAGCCTCCAGATTCTGGGTTGATGCATATGAGACATGAATGAGGTAAAAGCATTAGCATTTCTCAAAGAGGGAGATGAATGGAGCTCAATAAGTCTCACATCCATACCCTGGTGTGTGTGTGAACATAAATGTGCCTCAGAGCTGTACTGCATTTTGCCAAGACCAGCAGTTACTACAGGTGCCTTATAACTTGTAGATGAGTCACATTCTTGAAAACTATTAGAATTGTAGGAATGTCCTTAATTCAATGCTTGTCTCATATATTTTATATATTTGCCTGAGTCAGAATGTTGTGTCTTCAGCTAATAAAGCATGGATTTTGCTTGCAGAATCTTAGGAAGTAATGTACATAAATATTAGATATCTATGTAGATATTAGATATGTGTAGATATTAGAAAAAAAGAAAGAATCCTCTAACAGATAAGAGTATTCTACTGAAATATCTGTCTTTGGATCATAGAGCTTGCAAACCATTGGATATTGTTTGTTATTAAGTGCCATGGTTCAATCTGAACTAGCAGCCAAGCCCCACGCAGCCATTCTCTCACTGCCCCACCAGTGGGATCAGGGAAAGAATCAGAAGGGTAAAAGCTGGAAAACTCATGGGTGGAGATAAAGACAGTTTAATAGGGAAAGCAAAAGCCAAGCACACAACCAAATCAAAACAGGGGGAAAACTCCCTGCTTCCCATGGGCAGGCAGGAGTTCTGCCATCTCCAGGAGAGCAGGGCCCCATCACAGGTAATGGTTAC
>JAWWMS010000120.1:147443008-147457256 GCA_035048045.1 Chlorospingus semifuscus
GCCTGGTTGAGGAGAGCCGGCTGAGGAAGGATGGCAGCACTGCCTGGCTCACTTTAGGCCTGGGCTGCAGTGTGGGGGTGCATCCCTGCCTTGCTCCCAGGCTGCATTAGGAGCTGAGAAATGCTCCTTGGACCTCAGCATTGCAGGCAAAGGAAGGCATGCTCATCCTCCTTTCATATGGCATGTAGGAAAAAGCCTCCCTGAATCTCTAAAACATGGACCAGACAAATGGACCAACCCTGGAAGAATCCTTGGACGGAATCTCTTCCTCCAGAAGAACCTGAAAGACTGTTTGCCATGAAGAAGTGCAGGGTGATGAAGGACTGACAGGATACCACTGGAGCCAAGCGTGGTGTCTTTCTTCTGCTTGATTTCTCCCTTCCATTCCTGCACTTCACCCCAATGCCCTCCGTTCTCCTCATCACCCTCCTCTCCTCTATTCCTTTCTGTCTTTTTACCTCCCATTTTTTTGCTAAATAAAATCCCTGCTGTAGACTTTTGTAGATGGTCTCCATTGGCACCTTAATTGGCTCAGAGGTGTCTTTCCCTAATTGCATCTAACAGAGGCACACATCTGCACACAGCACTCCAGGTGTGGCCCCCTCAGGGCCCAGCACAGAGGGACAATCACTGCCCTGGTCCTGCTTGCCACACTAGTGTTGACAGAGAAGGCCAGGAGGCCTGGGTTCACGTTCGGTCACTGTTGGCTGGCAGTGCCAGGGCCTTTGCTGCTGGGCAATTTTCCTGCCACTCTGTCCCCAGCCTGGGGCACTGCAGAGCCTTCTTGGAACACAATGGCAGGATTCAGTCTTCTTGAAACTCAGCATTGTAACATCCATCCAGCCTGTCCATGTCCCCCTATGGAGCCTTCCTACTCTCCAGCACGCTGACACTCCCGCCCAGCTTGGTGTGGCACAAATTTATTACTGAAGATGACCTTGTCCACACCAGCAGGACAGATGTTGGACAGGACTGCACCCAGGGGACATTGCTAGTGACCAGATACCAACTCGATGCAGCTCCATTTCCCAGCCACTCTGTGGACCTGTCCATCCTGACAATTCCTATGCCAGCCTAGAGTTTTCCTGCCCATGCCCTGGGCTGACGGCTTTTCTAAGGTTGCGCTGTAGGAGACGGAGTCAAATGCTTTGCTTGAGTCCAGGGAGACTCTACACACAGCTTTTCCCTCAGCCCAGAGTTGGGTCTCAATTACCTCAAAGGACATCACATAGAGTACCTGCCTTTCCTGCACTCTGGCTTGCTGCTCCTGATCCCTCAGCTGTCCTCTCTGGACCTTGTGATCCCTCTCATGATGATCTGCTCTAGAACCTTTTTGGGTCGTGAGGTCAGGCTGACAGGCCTGCAGTTCACCTAATCATTGCCTGTCACTCTTCTTGGGCATGGGTGTCACATTGGCACCTCCAGTCATCTGGGACCTCCCTGACTTGCCAGGACTGATAATAAGGACAGAGAACTGCCTAGCAAGCTCTTCCGCCAGCTCCATGAACACCCTTGGGCGAGGCCCAGCCAGCCTTGTAACTTGCCGGTGTCACAGTGGCTGTGCAGGTCACTAATACTTTCCTGCTGGATTGCAGGGGTTCTAGTCAGCTCCCTGTCCCTGTTTACTTTTTCAGGGTTCTAGAAGTTATCTTCGTTTACGAATCTCTGTCGAGAAGGCATTGAAGACCTAAGCCCGTTCCTCATCCTTTGTGAATTTATTCCCTTCTTCATCCAATAATCGTTGATGGCTTTTTTTTTCCCCTTCTCTTTTTAGTAGTGACTTTATAGAAACACACTACAAAAGAGTCCAGATTAATTTCTAAATTTGCTTTTGCCTCTTACCTTTTTTTTTTTTTTTCCTGTCATAATGATGTCTTTAAACTCTGCCTGGGTTTCCTACTCCTTTTTTGAAAGGTGATATTCTTTTTTTTTTTTTTTCCTGAGTGACTGCAAGTGATCCCTGCTCAGTCTGGCCAATCTTCTTCCCTGCCAACTCCTCTTTGGTACATAGGACCAGTCTGCTTGTGGGCTTTCAAGATTTCTTTTTTAAATATGTCCAAACTTCCTGGGACCCTTTGGTTCCAGTAATAATAGCCTTAATATTCCTATCATCAAACTTCTGCAATCTAGGGATCTATACCTGAACTACTGAATATAGGTCCCCTTTACAGTTGAGAGGGATTTTTAAAGTTGTAGTGACCTCCCTATTCCAATCATGTACTTGAATAGATGTAGGTTCTTTTTAGATTACTCTATGTTTTTGGTTTTTTTTTTTTTGATAACACTGCAAGTAACTCACTTGAAACAGTATACAAATATTTTTCAAAAATACTATCATTTTTACAAGATATCTACACTTATATATAAATGCATGTAGATAAAAATTAAAGTAAATATAGCAATTTACAAATAGCATGCACAGGCATTTTTCATTTTGTGTTTAAAAATACTACAACTGAAGAAAAAAAGGGCATGGTATGTAAAATAGTATGAGGTTTGAGAAGTTCAGGTGTAATCAGCTAATATTGACCATCATTTCAAATTCAGTATAGCTATTTAACTGGTGAGACAGCACGTTCTGATCAGCCATCTTTAACTATCACTTCTTCAACTTAATTTTTTAGACAAACAAAATATATTGTGTTTCTCTTTATTTCATTCATGGCACATTCAAGCAAAATAGGAATTGGCATCACTAGATGAGTAATCAAACAGGTGGCATCCAAATTGGTTTTTGATATGTGCCCAGCAAAGACTTGAGGCAGCTGGCAGATTATTTTGCATGCCAAGTAAGTCTGATGAAGAAAAGCAATTCTTCCAAGGCCAAAAAAAAAAAAAAACTCAACAGAAGAAACAAATACTTAAAAAGGAAAAAAAAAAAAAGAAAGAATGAAAAAAAGAGCAATTTCTGCAAACAGATTAAGATTTTTTTCTGGAGATTGCAAGAAGCTTGTCCCTCTTGGCTAAGCTTTTCAAATATTACTCATGAGATAGGGTCTAATTCCTGTCTTGGTCAGTCTACCCCTGTGAACTTTGAGGAACTGCATGATTTTATTTTTTAAAGCAATCTCCAAAGCCTTTTAGGCATCATTATGCCTATCTGGATTTCCAGAGGAATTCAGTCAACTGTAGAGAAGTAGTGGATGTGATTTTATCATACAAAACACAGATTATAGAACCGTGCTTTATGCAAGAGGAAGATTTGGAGCCATATGTGTTTGGAAAGGAAATAGCCTATCCCTGATTTATTTGCAGAATCCCAATCCCCCGAAGAAATATGAAAATAATTTTGTCTTTTTATGCATTTTCTATATGCAGTAGAGATCAAAGTGACATCATCAGAGCAAGGAACCTGGATCTAATATCTTTAATATTATAGAAGAGAAAAAAGGCCATCATGAGAACAATCTTCCTTCACAATTCACTACTGTAAAGAAGGGCATCCCAGAAACATTATGAAGAATGAAAAAAATCATACCTTTGGACTGAGATCTCAAAATATTTTTAAGAATTGGAATGCAAATAACTACAATGAACAAATTGAAAATAACATTGAAATGACAGCCCTTCTGAGGTCTATACTGCTTTCAAGATTTTTGAATAGCATGGCTAATAAATTGTCAGAAAAAAAATCCAAAAGTCTATTCGCAAAAGCAAATGCAAAAAATGAGAGTATTTCAAGCATGTTTTTGCTCCAAAGGAAGGCTCTAAATATATAATATATAACTATATATGCAGGTACATATATTGTAGTTTTTAAAAGTATGTCTCTAAAACCAAAAAATGGTTCTTAAAACTTTCCTCTCAACTTTTAATTTACCTCAATCTGACTTTTAAGCCACTAAATGCCGCTTGCAATACTTGGAATAACACTTTATCTTATGGTCACAAAGTGTTTCCTTTAAAACAAAGACAATCATAATAACAACTGACTTAACAATTAAATAATATCTTGCTTAGGAAAGAATTCTAGTTCTTCAAGAAATGTGGTTTTAGTTACCAAATTATCTTTTACTATCTTATTTAGTAGACTTAACTACATACCCTGTCTTTTTGGCATTTTTTTGAACTTTTGAAGAAGAAAAGCACAGTCAGTATGAAGCACTCCTACATTACTCCTATAGTTCAAACAGTATAGATCTCCACACAATGGCTCTGAGAAAACAAAAGGATAAAAATATGTATTAAATAAATAAAATGGAAGCAAAAACATCCAGGGCTCTTGTGTCAAGTTTTGCTGTTATTTTTTTGGCTTCATAGACCATGAAAATAATATGTAAAAGCCCCGATTTAAAGGTGACTAAAATGTTAAGCAGCTTCTGCATCATGAATGGTGTTTCTAAGATCAGTTTGATAGATGTTCTTATCTTCAATCCTCAATCCTCAACTTGTGTAGAGTTTTCATACCCTTGCATTGCTTTACCCAAAATGTTATTAGTCAAATTCTACTACCAAAAGTAAAGTTTTCTTCCAGGGAGTATGATGGCATCCCATGAGCAAAATGATAACAGTCCCAGCAGAAATCCTAGAGAAAGCTAGAGGAATAGTTATCATCTGTAATACAGGAGGAAAAAAAAATCGGGGTAGCTGTTCTTTGCATTTCCTTTCAAAAGTCATCAATAATCCAGCAACATGCAGAGCAATGAGCAAACAGACCTTGATATTTGATACACTCCTCTAAACCATCTTTTATAGGCTGAACTTTTCAGAGAGGCTATATTTCAATACTGAAATACAACAATTTTCATGGAATATTTATTGTCAACATATCAACCATCTGTCTGAAAATAGTATCATTAAAGCAAAGGATTTTAGTGATCTGAGGAAAAATAAAAATGTTATCAAAGACTCAAATTATACTTCTTGTTTGTTCTCTCTGGAAAGGCACTGCCAACTCCTGAAATAATCAGGGGCAATGAGAGGTTGTTTGACACCTTGCATGCAAATCAAGAACTCAAACACTAAAAAATTATTTAATTAAGAAACTAATCCCTACATACCCATCTAACAACATATATTCTTTTATTTTATTTTCTCTTTGTTTTTCTAATTTTTTTTTGTGGAAAAACTAACTTTCCAAATTATATTTATTTTTCAGTATTCTTAGAAATCACACTGAATGTCACTAAATCTAAGGAAACACAAGCAACTTGCTTCTTCCTGTGCAGCTTCCTTCCTTCCTTCCTTCTGAAGGTGAAAGGTTGGAGGAGGTGGTTTTGGCTGCCACTTTCTCATTACATTTGAAGGCTTCAAATGTTCAAGGTTTTCTTTTCTTCTTTACATTGTTTAGTCTATTGTTCTTTTGCATAGTGAATTTTCATATGGAATATCACATGAAATATGATGTTTCATCCCTCTTTGGATAGCACTACAAAAGCTTTCAGATTCTTTTCAATATTTAAAAATGGTTTAGGTGCCTTTTTATTGAATACTTGAATGGATCAATGCTACTTTCTATGTGTTCTTCATTTTTGGTCCAAAAATGAAATGAGTATATTTTGTCTGCATGTAAATGGCAAGACAAGCAAAGAAGTGAAGGGATCTTAATAAGGGTTTTGGTTTGTGTTTTGAGTTTGTTTTTTGTGTTTTTTTCCCATTCAGATTAAAAGACTGGACAATAAAATGGCATTTCAAGAATCTTTTAAAAGCATACAGGAAAAGGGAGTGCAAGTCCCTTGGACAGATCCTACCTACCCTCAATCTTCATTTGCTCTTCAATTGCATGTAAATTCACAACAGTAATCTGGATGGAACCAGAATTACAGTTTATGCATTATAGCAGCACTGGGGATGGCAACCACAAGGCTCAGTACAAATGAACTCAAAAGTTGTTAGATGTAACCTAAAGTTTGCCTCTCACAATTTCATGTTTATGAACATCAGGAAGTCACAATTAAAGCTGGAAATGGAGAGTGGGTATCTTTGCCCAAATTCTGCCATCCGAAAATTGGATGTTTGGTTCAAGTATACTCTATGGTTTTTCCCTGCAGGTATGTAAATGTGCCCCATTAGGAGATAGACCCACTGAACATGTGACAACTGTCTCCAACATGTTCTGAGTTTTGTCTGGTAGCTTAGCTTAAGTATGTGAGTTGCAGTTGATTACAGTGAAATGAAGTGAATCTATCCCCAAATCAGGAAGAGAGGCAGGCTCTTTAAAACAGGAATTACCTGTAATAGATAGTCTGCACTTTTCTAGCCCTTTCAGAGAATACTAGAATAGATTCAAATCACCTGTTTTGTTTTGCCCTGTGGCACATTGAAATGTTAAAGATATAGCTTAGAGAAAGTTAAGAAAACTAATGCCATGATGCATAATTGCCCCAGAAAACATGTCAAAAAAGTCATCTGTGGATGAAGACTTTTGCTTTTATTTTTTGGAGGTGTTTTTGGTGTTTTTCTTTTTTTTTGTTTTTGTGGTTTTTATTTTGGTTTTTTTGTTTTGTTTTTGTTTTTTACAGGTGGTATTCTGTAAATGTCTTGAGGTCAGATCAAAATTACCAGGGTGACTGTTTATCTTCAGTGTTCTGTGTAGAACTGATGATCTTCCTTTTGTGCCTTGAAATAACACCTGTTTTTGCTGTATTTTATTTCCACTTCAGTCTTTTTCAATATGTTCACATTTCTATATCCATTCTGATTTGAACAGTAGAGCTTTCCTTAAGAGCAGAAGATGCTTAGTTATTTAGTGCCACACTTAGAGCTCAGATGCACCTATATAAATTCAAACTGAACCACCAACATCAGCAGGGTTACTCTGAGAGTCACTGTGAGCTGTACTGGTGCTCTACATCTAATTACAAGAACACATATTGGCTGGATGGCAATTGGTTTTATGGGGAACAAAAGTATGTCTTGTTCTTTCTACCTAAGCAGTGTAATAAAAATAGGATTATTAGAACTGTGTCAAGGTGCCTAAGAACCTGAATTTGGACCCTGAAATATTGTGTCTGGTGTCACTTGAGTATTAATAAAAATTTTCCAGCTGAGGAATGCTACTTAAATCATAGGTAGGTGGAGCCTGTGGAGAGTAGTTGGTCTTGTCAAAACATGTAGCAGTCATGATGATTCCAAATAGTAGAAACTTGTTTTTCTGATAAATGTCAGTAGGAGAAATGGGCAACACTCAAGTTCAGCTTCTGCACCGAGTGATTTGTGAAGCTGTGTCTCTTCTGGAGGTGGGTTGCTCAAATAATCTGTTAGGAACTTATAGCCTTTCCTCCCTAAAATCCAGTGTTTTCCCTCCTGTAAAGATTCACGGACAATCACTAACCTCCCTCTGCTGCACACCTTCTCATCTATACTCCATGTTTATTGCTCAAGGCCAAACAAAGAAGATGGTAGAAGGGGTCTGGAATTTCTAGCAACCCCAGCAAACAAAAAGGAGATGGGACAATCATTTCTATTTCCTCTCCTTGTCAGTTCTCACACTTTCTGCCATATCTCCAAAACAGGGATACAAAGGCCAACTTCTTTATATTCCTGTAACTACAGTAGGAAGACTTATTCCCCTGAAGTGTAATATATTAACATGAATATGTGCTCAGAGAGCAGAAGGTCCCATATTTGTCTTCACCTTTGCTTCTAAAAGTTTTTATGCAAATCTGATCCTTAAAATACTGATATTACATAGCAGACATCTTTGCACAAAACCCACCTCTATATCTTAAAATTCAGTGTGAGGGAATTTAAATAGTTATAGAAATATCTTGAGACTGACATTTTGTTTTTCATGTATGCTCTGAAGCAAAATAAAATAAATTCCATTCTGCAACAGAAATGTTTAGGATTTAACACTTTATAATCAATATTATGTTTCTTCAAAATATCCTTTGACCAGTATTGTATGAAAACTGGCAAATTGTTTTTTTGCTAAATTATTTAATTTGAAAGTACTTCCTTTCGATTTGATTTTTCTAAGTAATATTATTTTTAGCTGTAACTTTCACTTTTATTCTTGACTTATTGGTGAATCAGCAAGTTATTCTTTCATTACTTGTATTCATAGGACTCAATTACTAGATTTTTCTATAATTATTAAAAAGTAAAACTTTTTGCTTAAGATATTTTAAGATCCATAAACCAGGCAAGCCTTCCATGAACCTGTGTTCTTTGGGGTTTTTCACTGGAATTTTAATGTTTGATATATTTTCACTAAATATTTTAAGTAATTGTCCCTTTTACAGGCAAACCTTACCTGCTCAAGATCTTCAAACTATTTTCTGCTATAACATCATATCTCTTTTTTATTTTAACATTTTTTATTGGTGATCATTGGCAAGCAGATTGCAATAAAAGAGACACAAAGAGGATTCTCCACTGTTACAATGTGCTTCTTTAACCTTGAGATGTTACAAGAATAAAAGAGTAGGAAAAGAACAATCACATTTTCTTGGAAGGAATTTGTTCATTTACAGCTGTAGCGTGAGATTTGATAAGATGATGATTCAGCTGGTGGGATGGAACGTGATAAGAAATGATAATAAACTGGCTCCAGGCCAAACCCATAAAAACAAAGTAGAAAATTTCCACAGAATTACACTTCTGACACAGACATATGCATAATTCTTTAGATTACATGTAAACATTTATTGATACTGGTATCCAGTAATCTTTAATTCTCAACAATGGAAGCTATTCACACATATAAGTAAATAAGTAAATAAGTAAATAAGTAAATAAGTAAATAAGTAAATAAGTAAATAAGTAAATAAATAAATAAATAAATAAATAATCTGGTGACTCCTCTTAATTTCAGTGCATATGGGACTAAAAGAAGAGCAAATGAATATGGGAGGATTGTTTTTAAATGGACTTTCCTTTTCTTCTTTCCTGGTTTTCATCAGCTACCTTGGACTCAACTCTTCTGTTCCTGTAATACAGAGCATATCTGTAGCCCCATTTCACAATATACCCAGGACACCTTTCTGGGAGAGTCTGACTTTCAGTGGAAGAGCACTAGGTGGTTTGCCAGGATGTTACAGTGCCCAATGGAAGATCTTGAAATGGAGTGGGATGAATAATGGGTGTCTCAAGCCTTGTTTGTTTTTTGTAGTCAGTACGGAATGACAAAGGACTAAAATCAATTTTTGACTTTTTCTTAATCATTTTATGGTTACTGCTGCCTCACATCTGTAGAAAGGATATACCTCCTGATGTTTTCACATGATAAGCAAAGTACCTAAACACTAATGGCAACTGCTTTACACTGGATATTCCACAGTATTCATTTAATCCTTATTCATTACTGCAGATGTTGCTTCTTATCCTTCAGTGAGATCTATTTTCTTGCAGTTGCTGCGGAATATGTTAGCACATCTGTGATTTTCTTTTATTTTCTCCAAATATTGCCCCAAACTAAACACACTGTCATGAATCCTGGTTTAGCATCTTGCTGACTACGCTAATTTGTTGCAAATGAGTTGTTTAGTCTACTTAAAGAAATCACTGGCAAAGGTATCAGGAAAACTAGGTCTGATAAAAATCTGTAAAAGGACAACAAAGCTCAATGGCAAAGTTCACTCTTCTCTCTACTACATGGATGAAACATACAGAGGAAAATAAGATAAGAATAAATTTAAAATGATTAATGTGGAGGTTGGAGATATTAAGGGTATGGATGGAAAGGGTGAGGGTGAAAAGAGGAGAGGGTAAAGGCAAACCTTCCACTGAGTGACAAGTTTCAGAGTGGATCCTATTTTCAAACTTAAACTCAGATTTGACCAATGATTTCTGTCTAAAGGATTTAACAGCACTTAATCAATTGACTAAGTTAATTTTTGTAAGGTGATCAACAGAATTTACTACAATTAAAACAGTGACAATTTTAGATCTGAGAGGGCAATATTTATGCTGTAGATGCTATAAGGTATTTACATCAATTCACATACAGACATGAAGAAGATACAAAGGTATATTGGGAAAAAAATCCCCTAAAGTTCACAGAATTATTCACGTCAGGTGCCTTTGCATCTCTCAACAGGCTTAGGATTAATGAGCTTCAATGACTTGAGATATCAGCCCAGGCCTCATCATCAGCTTTGGGTGATGGCCCACCAAGTATTTCCAGTTCAAGGTTTTGTGAGTTTTGAGAGGTGTCCCACTCAGAGGGAGGTCCTGGCACTGCATCCCGTGGTTCAGGACACCTTGAGAGTCTCATTTAGGGCCACTTTTTATAGGACCACAAAATGATGGAGTTAAATAATCCATAAAACTTCTATCCTCAGGTTGTTTATCACTGGAGTTTCTAAAATACTTGTAAATTTTTTCCAAAATTCCTGTAACAATGGGACCAGAGTTTCCAAATCTCCAGGTATAATAGTATTGTTCCCCTTAGGCTTTGATTAAGGTAGGGAATGTGCCAAGGCTATCAGGGATGATAGATTATATGCTCTCTCACCTTTCACCTCAGTACCACTCCCACCATGGCCATGTAGGAGTTCCTGTGTGACCAACGGACAGTTTACTTCCCAACTCATCACACAGAGGTTAAAGCCTAATGGAAATTATTGAGAACATATTTTAATCCCCATCCCACTATTAGAGAGTGAGTGACTCAGTTACTGGCTGGGGTTAAACCACAACAATGGGCTTAAATCACTGTGATGTTCTTGTATCTATAAAATCTCTATATCATCAAAAAGTGTGAAAACTGGGCTCTGCAATGGATTGGCATATTTCCAGAGCTTCTAGCAAATCTCCAAGAGGATGTCATAGGTTTTTTTTCCTGGACTGCATACAGAAAAGCAGACATAGTACTTTACCTAAGAATTACTGCTCAGGATCACTGATTATAGACAGGAAATTCAGCAGCTGAAGATCATAGGGACCTATAGCTCAGACATGATTATCCTCAGTCTGCATCTCCTCAGATAATCAGTAAAAGCTCTGCCTGCAAAAAGCTACACAAATGCATTCATCCTTTGATGCATGGTGTAATCACATTCCCATCCATTTAATATCGACCATGTTGATTTATTATAATTTTAGTTTCCTAAGAAAAATATACTATATACTGCAAAATTTAATGCTTCCCAGAAGTCTAAAAAGCAATGATTTCAGCAATGATACTACCTTTATCAATTCCATCATCAAAAGATTATTGGAATCATCAAAGGCATCCACAGGGAATTTGTTTGTCCTGGTTCATTGAAATTTTTTTCTGTTCTAGAGACCCAGCTGTGAATTATCATTAGTATGGCAGGGGAAAAACATTTACACTTCTTTAAGCAATCTTAGAGTCTTTTTTGTTTTTCTCTTACCATCCCTTTCTCATTTTTGCTTGTTTTTATTTTAGTCTGTTCTTTTCTTTCACAAGTGACAAATTCCCTGCTGCTTTGTTTATTGATTGACGAGAGGCACATGCACCAGTGAAAGCCAGAAAGCAAAGCTGCTGAAAGATGTTTCTGAGTATTGTTTTCTTTAATGATGTGGAGCAGCACTGAAAATAATGTCACCCTCTTCACACTCATTGGAATCCAACCTGAAATGGTGTGCATGTTTAAAAGTCATAAAGGATGTTGTTTGCTTTGATATAGTAGTGTCTGGGTCCATAAATTAAAAGCATCAGCACTGTGTACTTTTCAACACTCATTTTTTAACTTCCTCCTGTGCACACAGGCAGGCTGTTTTTTTGTTGTTGTTTCACAATGGTATAACAGTATAATTTTTCTGCTAGGTTGGTAAAGACATAGAAAAACACACTGCTTGTTATAAGCCTTATTTTTAGATTTACATATATTTATTAATATGTTCTTCCACAAGGAGTTCTAAGATCCTGACAACCAGGGGGAGAAAAAGTTGAGAAAGTTGTTTTAAATTATTTGTGCAGTATGCTTTTGGTTGATTGATTGTTTGGGATTTTTTGCTTTGGTCTTTTTTTTTTGGTGGTGTTTTTTCTTTGTCTAGTTTTGGTTTTGTGGGGTTTTTAACATCACTGCAAGGGCTGTTATGTCTTTCAGAATGGAGAAAGAAGAAGCAGAAAAAGAGGAAATGTTAGAGGTCATTACAGATGGAAACTACAGAAGGAAAAATGGGAAAAGACTATTCCAACATTTCAGTATGTTAGTCTCTTTGCAGAAACTCAGCAACCCCAGTTATATTTTCAGATTATGACATCTTTGTATGTTGGTGAGAATTGAAAAAATACCATACATTTATTATGACCTCATAAAAGTTCGTTACTCTTATACATTCATTTTCAAAAGCTAAATTCTGGATTTCTACTAGTTAATGAAAGTTCCAATTTCCATTTCTGGTGATTTTTTTTATGATGTGTTTTTACTCATGAAGTCTGTAACTCTAGGCTACCCCATAGACTTAGATATCCATGGGCAAGGACATTTTCACATTTATTTGTGCATTTTCTTATCTATTTTGTAGTCATGGTGATTAACTGAGTCTTTTGGACATGGCAGACCAATGTGTCTTTTAGGAATGTCTCTGTGGTAGAAGAGAACATCACAGTGGGGTCCCCAAACATGCTTTAGTAGAAATGCTCCATCCCCAACAGACACTACAAAGGGCCCAAAATAATCAAAGAATCACAGAACGGTTTGGGTTGGAAGGGACCTTAAAGATCATCCAGTTCCAAGCCCTCTGCCATGGGTTGGGACATCTTGCTCTAGACCAGGCTGCTCAGAGAATTGTTAATAAATCTCCTCAGAGGCACTTTGTATACCCAGGACGCTTTGTATTCCCATTCCTGTTCATGCATGCTCACAGCATGCTGACACAACTATGAAATTTCTACTCCTACAATTTTTTGTTTAACAGGAGTAGGGAGATCTCAAGACACATCAGATAAAAGCCCTATTAGATTAGGCAAAATACATAACAGGCATGTCCTCTGGCACTCAGTGACACATCTTTGGAGCTCCTATGAGGCAAATTGATTTCCTAAGGGCATGCCTAGAGTGACATGACATTCTTTTCTCCTTCCATTAGAGGACGTTCCCTTTCAATGTGCTTTACCCCTGTGGGACTGAATGCTGGATAAAGCATTTCCCCTTGTAAGAGCAAGAGCAGAACCTAACATTTAATCTTTAGCACGTTGGTGATACAGACACATGTCTGCATGAGGACAAGATATTTCCTGTGAAAGTCAGGCTGCCTACTTGTTTGGCTGAGAATAAAGCAAGGAAATCTTCATTTTCTAGATAAAATACTATGGATGGGGTTGGACTTTCCCCCCTCCCCCTCTGTCTCTTGAGATGTGTTAGCAGCTGGGAAGATAATGTGTGTCACTGCAATATCTGCAGCATTATCAAAGAGAGCATGGGAATGGTCACATCCCCATCACAGTAATAATTTGAATTTATTCCTAAGGCATCAGCATCTTCACCCAGTCTCTGCCTGAATGACAGCTCAGAGTCTGCAAAGGCATCACAAGTGATCCTGGTACACTATGAGCAGCCAACTAGGTTGACAGATTTTTATAAAATTCAGCATAGTTAGCTGCTTTTCTCAACCAGTTTTCAATCATTTTTTATTTATGTGTGTATGTATGTATAATATCTGTGTGATAGCCTGATGCACTCCATACAAATTAAGGAGGATTTGCATGGATGTCTTCTTGTGAAATAATTTTTTTCTTTTCCTTTCGTCTTTTAATAGAAAATCTGTCAGTCAAGGATGAGGTTCCATTGTGTTAGCTGCCATGTAAATATTCACTAAGAAGGAGACAGGAGACAGTAAAGATTAAAAATAAAAAGTAGGGAAAACATTGTTATCCCTAAGAGGATGAAGTAGGGAATTATTAGATGAATATTGTAGGACTGAGGAAATTAAAATAAAGTAGTAAGTCTATGTCGGCTCAGGAATGACTGACCTTCTTTTGTACTTGCTTATCATAGGCCAAGGTTTATAAAACAGATTTAAGGATATGCTTTTTTAAGCATTGATAATTTTCTTTGAAGCCCTTGAGTGAAATTTTAGTGAGTCAGGCTTTTGTTGTTGCAGACTGACTGTTTCCATGCTCAGGGCACTGATATTCTACTCACATTTTAAACTGCAGTTGCTCCTACTAGAAAGCAGTATCAGACGAGGCTCAGGGGTGACTCCAAAGGCACAAACCAAAGAGTACTAAAGGTTAAAGCTGAAGCAAATTTCCAAAACCATTAGGGAAATCATCCTTTGCTTCACTTCTAGTTGGCCACAGGCAACTACGCAACTATTCTTTCTTTCTTTCTTTCTTTCTTTCTTTCTTTCTTTCTTTCTTTCTTTCTTTCTTTCTTTCTTTCTTTCTTTC
>JAWWMS010000120.1:147457356-147487011 GCA_035048045.1 Chlorospingus semifuscus
TCCTTCCTTCCTTTTAAACTGCCAATCCACTAGTTTCTCTTGCTTTTGCTCTTCTAATTCTCTTCCCCATCCTGCTTGGGACAAGAGGACTGAACAAGCTGCTGGCCAGGGTCAAGCCACCCCACCCTGCTATCAGCAGATGAGGTGAAGATCAGCAATATAAGGTGGGATTTAGTTTCCTGAATCTGCCATTCCAGGTGCACTAAAGTATCTTACCTGGACCCTGCTACTTTTCTAGAGAAGAATGACTTCTAGAGGAGTATGTCTATCACATCCTGCTTTCCTTATCCATTCGCCCTCTTCCTATGATGCTGGGGCTTTTTTTTTTGGTGGAACCTAAGAAAATATGGACAGGTGTGCACAGCACAGTTCAGAGAGCTACTCCTTCATCCCTAAAGTAGGTCACCTGAACATGGAGTCTTTGGGGCCCTTAGAGCCAATGAGCCTGGATGCTGTGGTACGGTGCCAGACCTCAGATATGAAAAAGAAGCTGTGGTGACAGTCAAGCATGGCAAATTACACAGTGTGCCTCTATTAAGGAAATTGAATAGATCCCCAGATGCCCTTTGACTGTGATAGATGCACAGATAATTAGTATATAGTCAACCTCCAGGCACTTAGATGTTGAATGCACAGAATTGAATCTAACCTTGTACATACTCACTATTCATCTAAGACCAAGAACTGGTTTTAGATTGCTTTTCATTATTTAATATTAGTTTTTAGGAGAGAATGGCTAGAATTAACTATGAGGTTTCAAAACTACTTTGCTAAGGCCTCTACAAGGAGAAATTCGTAGCATTCTTTTTCATTGTGTGCTGATATATGACAATATATACAGCATAATAAATTGGGAGAACAAACCTGCAGAGGATGACATGATAACTATGCATATTTTATCTACATAATCTATGACTGTTCTCTGGGCCACAGAGTGATATTAAATTAATACATTAGAATTTACTGCTAAGATTCATAATGGAAGGCTATTCAAAGTATCTGCCCTCTGTTTAACAGTGCATTGAAATCTTTTACTTTAATTCGGATGAACAAAATAAAATCTCTTTAAAAAGGCAGATGAGAAGCATTGACATTGGTAATAGGTGAAGGGGTTATAATGGGAAAGTAAAATTTACTGGACTGCTTCTCTTTTTCCTAGAGAAAGTCCATGCTAAATGTAGAGGTAGGAGAATATAAGACCAGGAAATTTAGTGAGAGGATGTGAGGGAGTAGGCAGAGAAAATAAGCAAATTTATTAAAAGATCACAACAACCACAACAGCTGAATAAAGAAGTGTGTATGAGCATGGTCATGGCAGAACTAACTCATATCTGCATAACAAGTAAACCAAATAGAGATGAGACAGTAGGAACCTAAAATTTTTATTCACCAAGTAGTCCAATCTGTACATGAGTAATATTATAGTTACAACCCAGAGTCCCTTTATCTTTCTGAGGTCTAAAAGTATTCAGACCTAGTTAAGGTATGAGTATGTAATTAATTAAATAATATACCAGAGAAGATAAAATGAAAAATTATATATTTTTTTAAAGGCATGTGATTTTTACTCAAATTACTCAGGAAGACGGAGGAAGAGATTTTTATGGGTGATGTGAAGCAGATAAAACATTAAAGCTCAGATGAAAAGTGAAAAACTATTATACACTACAACAGAAGCTGCAAAGCACATGACTGTGAGGAGAATATACAGGAAAACTGAAATTACAGAAGGATTTTCTTTAGTGAAAATCAAAACCTAGGAATTTAATAATGTCATGTACACAAGAGCGGATTAGGCAAGCAAATTACCATGTAAAAGAGTTGCTAAAACAGAGGCAAGAGCACAGAAGACAATGCTTATGTCTCTGTTATTATCTAAATGACTAAATAGATGGGGTTCCAGACAATCTTCCCTGAGGATTCATACAGAATCTGTTCATGGAACTGAACTTTGATGGGCTTGATTGCAGGCAAGACACTTTTTTCTTGGTCTTTTTAGTCATGTAACATCAAAAGAAATTAGCTCTTGAGCTGGATGTCATAGAGAAAAATGTGAAGACACACGGAAAACCAAGATGGCACTAAACCAATGTCTGCTTGCTTGCAGTGCCTTCTTTTTGCTAGACAAAAACATTTAGCAGCGTTTTTTCCTGAAGAAAAATTAAGCAGCATTCATTATCTTTTTCCTCCAAAATACAAAACCTGACTTTCTATAAAATAGACTTTGTCTATGGAAGGACAAAATATGTATTATTAAAAACACCTTAATTGGCTAACTTGTTGTACTGTATGGTCTGTAATTTCATATTCAGTACTCAGAGCTTTTTGACCTTTGAAAATGTAGCTCAGAATATACCACAAAACCTCTTGCAATAATTCAAACATTTTTGTGCCATTTGTTTCTTTGCTGTGTCCATGTGTGTGCACTGGTAAATGTTAAAGTGTCTTGCTATAAGGACAGCACTTGGATTTCATTCTCTGAAGTGTGTGAACAGATAGACACTGCATTATGGTGCTACTACTGACATTTCAATTCACAGCCAAGGCCACCAACACCCTCAGCCCCTGCTGTTCTGTTAAATATTTGTCAGTGAAAGAGACTGAGTATTGCTTTTCATATTTCTTGTACATGCTGAGCTACACCAAAGGCAAAATGTCAGGTAAAAACCAGTGCATAGCCTTTTTCTGATAGCAAAACTCTGAGCTTGCATATGAAGGCTGTGGCCTTTCAAGAATATGCTATCACCATGTGCACTGTGATCCTTTAATTGAAAATCGGTGTAGGTAGATAATTGTGCAGATTAGAGACAGAGCCACGATGTGTGCCAATTATGCATGAAAAAAAAATTGAGACTTTGTGTGACAAGGGGAATAAAATCAGGCTGATACAATCATAGTAGAGACAAACTTTCCAGATAACTCCCACATGAAATTAGAACTTGTAACTTTTAAGTGACACAGTGGGGGCTGGTTTATTGCTAATGCTTTTGAATAGGCCCTGCAGGGCTTGTTCACTTTTAGTTTCTTGGTAAGTACTTTGAGCATAAATGGAGCTTAAATGAACTGGCATGATAGACTCTCATTTCTGTAACACCTGTAAAATTTTCACTATACTCATCCCCTGCTCTGTTTCGTCCTCTTGATAGTCCTGTGTGTGACAGTATAAAATTCAGAGACAGGATTTATTTGTTTATTTGTTTAAAAATCTGGAGCAAGTGGAGAACAGGAGTTTCAGAAACCAAGTTATTTAGAAGTAGAAACCACAATCTGCTCAATGGACTGATAGTCTTCTAGTGAACAGTTCTGTTTGTACCAGCATCCAGCATTTCAGCTAATCACCCAAACTATTATCAATGCAATCAGCCATAAAAATCAAGTACAGATAAGTGTGTCATAGTGATTTATGGCACTGATGGCATTCGTGGTTTGTGACATGACTGATATCAAAGTGGTTAAGCACAAGCTATAATTTTAAGTTTCTTTATTTTTGAGATATTTTAATTCTTTTCTTCATAAAGAACTTCTCTCCATCACCCATTCAAAGAAAAAAGTATGGGTTTTTTCCTCAGTCTTATGGCAAGAAGACAAATTTTAAGTGTCTGCTCTGTCAAGGAAGGATTGAGTGAGAAGCAATCTGAGAGTCTCACTGTGACAATTGTGTGTGAGATAGGTTTTGGGGCAATGGACAAACCCTGAGATTTGTTATGTTTCTCTTTGTCACAGTTTGAATGTGAATTTCTCTGCTTAGCTGAGGAAAGAAAGCTTTTTCTCCTAAACTTATGCTGTAATTTTGGGGATAAAGTTGGAGAATTTTCAGATGCCAAGAAATATGAATTTTGGAATTTTCTGGATATTCCTTTATCATTAACCATAGTGAACCTCCAATCCATCATGCTTCGTGCAGCTTTGTGGGAGATTGTCTCCTGTGTTTCTAACCTCTTTAGAATGTCTCTGACATAGTGTATCTTTATTTCAGTGTTTCTGTTTTGCTAAAGCAGAAAGGAGGCCATAGACAGGGGACACAAACTTTAAATTTAATGCTTAATATGGTAATGTCATAATTTTTAGTAATATAAAGTACACGATGTAAGTTCCTGACATAATCAGCCTCTGTACTGGAAACTAACACAATGGCTGAATTATTACAAATAATGAGTAATATGTTGAAGAAAAAACATGATGTTATTTTACATGTTAAAAACCTTTTGAAAAATAAAAAAAAAAGTGTGGGTCTAAACCAGTTAAAATCTGGTATCATATTTTAATGTTTGAAAGTTAACTAAATGTAAATATGAATATGATATGAATCACAATGGAAGAATTTAAGAATAATAGGTTTGCATAACAGCGTTTTATTTTGGTTTAGAATACTTTGCTTTCATTTTATGAACTTATAAACTGCAACTGTTAAACAAACCTGTGATTAAAGCATATTTTCCAGAGGACCATGATAGCTTATCAGGTCCCCTTCACATAAATTGTTTATCACTTATTTCCTTCAGAGGCAGTTGTTTAAAAGAAATAGACACAATGAATTATTGCCTAGCAGGGAAAAAATTTGTCATATGGTGCACCACACTGTTTTGTACACAGGCATTCATTTAAACAGACATTATAAGATTTTAATGTGTCTTCTGAGATCCAGAGTGATACATGTTTGTAGGTAGCATCAAAATAGCTGCACAGTTTTTAAAACCAGATTATCATATCACTGAGCATTGAACTGCATATTTTAGATGTTTTTGATTAATTCATAAACAATCTCTAGGATATTTACCTTGTTATCAGAATCCAAGGAACAAAACTTTTCCAAAGGGCAATTACAACTGTGCAATATGTAGATGAGAAAAAAGCACTCAAAGCCTCTGTTTATAATAATTTTCAATATTCTCCCAGTATGTGATGGCTTAAAAGCTGTTTCACCCCAAACCCCTCCCATTCTACTCTCAGAGTTGGTTTCTAATACACATTGGTGTGATGCCATAGCAACTCCAATTTTAAAGGATCTACCTTTCGTACTGATGTTCATGTGGCTGTGGTGCAGCAAGACCATCTTCAGGGTGAAAAACCTAAACAGAAATATAATAAATACCATTGTGTAAAAAGGAACCTTACATAATGTGTTTTGGATTGCCTTTCTTTAATCAGAATCATGGAATTGTTCAGTTTAGAAAAACCTCAGGAGCTCTCTAGTCCAATCTGCTCCAGGCAGTGCCAGCCCCATTGTCACACTGGGATAGACAGGTCTTTATCCTTGACATTCCAGGAATGCAAAAGGTCCAGGTCTCTCTACAGTCACTAAAGAAAGGTAGGCCAATTAGTTAATTGTCCAAGATTTGGCAAGATGAACCTCAAATATTGTCTCAATTGGTTTAAACTATAACCAGAATAGCTTTCTGCTTTAAATTCAGGTAGTACCTTAAAAAACATTCATCTGCTAAGGTAAAAACTAATTCAATATTTCTATGGAATGTTAGAAAAAATATTTAGCATTTAATTTTTTGTTCTATACACAAAAAAAGAAAAAGTTTATTTCCTTGAATAATATGTCAATGCTGTAAAAAAACCCACTTGAAGCACTGGTTGATAGCTTTCCCATTCACTTTTAAAATAATTTGAAAATTATATTAAAAATTTTGCTGATTTATTGAGCCACATTGCATCTCAGAGTATTCTGGTTTATCCTGTGTCATTCTGTTTGATCTCATCAAACAGCAGTGTTCAAAGTTATAATGATGTAGAGTAGAATTGCTGTAGTCTCTGAGGAAAAATCATGGAGATAAAAAATTGACTTTCCACTTGCTTACCATAACCAATCAGATTTTAATTAAAATTGTTTTAAATTAATTGACTTCAGTAATATCTTTCAAAGCTCATGTATCTTTGTCATATACAGGTGAACTAAATATGGTCTTGCAATGCACTCACAAATAGTACTTTCCAAATACAGTGCAAGCTCTGTTTTTACCATCTTCTTTTCTACTGCCACAGGTAGAAAGAAACATTTCTGTGAAGAAAGTTATTAGTCTGAACGCAGTGAAAAAGATCCTGTGGGAAATTGTTTTTGAACTGTAGCACATCTATTGTCAGGAATCATACATTCACAATTTATCTTTGATAAATGAATATTTACTTCATTCAGATAAGTAGGTCTGTCAAACAGCAATTCTTAGGACTAGCACTTCTGAAAATTGGCTTATGCATACACAAGTTCACTGGAGACTCTTTGTTCTTTTTTTCCCATTATATTATTGAAAATACAATGTTTGACATATTTGTGCACAGAGATTTTATGTTACCTGGCACTATAAAGGAGCTGAAACACCTGTTGCTAGAATCTAGTCTCAACTTTGCTCACATTCTGAAAGGGGAAGAATGACTAGAAAAGCCATTTTTACAATAATAAGTGTAAGAAAAACAGTTCATATTACTACTACCTTGAAGAGCCTGAGTATTCAAATAACACCAGAACATTTTTTACCTGAAATAAATACATCCATATCACTTTAAAAAAATCCCAAACAGTATATATTTACATGCTGAGAGAGTATACTACAGAAGGGAAAAATAACAGCAGTATTCAAGGCAAGAATCCTATTTACCCAGGTGAAGTTTACTCAGAATGGGATTTTCAATGTTTTAACCTACATCAAGTTTTGTTTACATGAGATGGGACTGAAAGATGGGTCAAAAAGGGAGAGGACTTGCTCTGATGTCTTATTTTCTTTGCATACTCTGCTGAATTTTCATCTCCTGGAACGTGCTTTTGATGCATTTTTGACAAACGATTTCTGGTTGGCAGGTTCTTTAGGGATGGATGTAAGATGTAGAGATACACATTTTCTTCTTCTCCATCGAAAGGGTTTGAATCACAAAATGCTGCTTTGTGTGTACTGGACTGCAATGTTAACTGCCAATGAGAGGTATCAGATACAGTTTCTCTTTTAGTATAAAATGGCCCATTTTTAACTTTCATGGTGAAACCAAAACATGCCTTATAGAAATATTTATGTTATCACAGTATGCCAATATCGGACAAATATTTTTTGTCTTTTCTAAACCAAAGAATTACAAAATTCACTTGCAGATCACTTCTGCCCATTCTAAATACATCTGGATTTTTTTAGATCAATATACAAGTATGAGGGAGCACTCAAACAATCCATGGCCATAGCATAAATGAAATGTTGGTGTTTTTATTCCTTGATCCACACAGAGAAGCTTGGAGGGGGTCCTTAATGAGATGTGAAAAACAACAGCAACTTTGTTTAAAATTGGTAGATGTCACTGGAAGACACTGCACAACAGGCTGACAAATGAACTGCAGCAAATTACCAGGACCACATGCTAATCACCTAACATTTTTAAACATTTAATTGGAAAAATAGGCATGGACACTTTTACTTGAAATGATCCTGGAAGTTGCCAAGGCACTGCCACAAAAGGGGCAAATGCCAATTTTTAAAGGGAGCTTCAAAAGAAATCCTGAGGGGGAAAAATAAAGCCTGATGAGTTTGTTAAGAAGGATATAGGGGCTGTTTAGAGGAGTGAGTTAACTAGCTGACAGACTAACATGATACATTGAGAAACAGCTGAAATGCCTTTTGTAAAATGAATCCATGGTTCCCAATATCCATTAGAGTGCTCTTGGATATAAAAAAAAGGTTGACAAGTCTCCACTAAAGACTTGTAAAAAGTTTAGGGATTAAGTTTTGAAAACAACAAAAACCATAGGGAGCAAACAATTTGCTTATCTAGATGAAGAGGTTGTTATGGATCTGGATATAGATATACCATGCTGTTCATAGCATTAATAAAAGGTTTCAAGAAGAGCATGAGTATTTAATATATTTATTAATAACAAAAATTATACTCATAGTTGACATTTGCAAAATGACCACACAGTACTAAATAACTGGTGATATTACTCAGGAATTAGGTCTTAAGATTTTTATAGGCAGCTTTTTGAAACTAGCAGCGCTTAGTAGGAATGAACATGAAAGAAAATAAAATTCTGACAATATTTATGGAGTGGAGTAAAAAGCAGGAAATGTCCTTAAGGATCTTGTGCAAACCCAGTGGATGAGAGTAGTTAAGGAACTTCTCCACATATTCCCATTGCAAATATCTATATAAGATTCTTAACGGCAGCTAGACAATTAAAGCTATGGTGTGTCTTCCTCACATGCCATCAGTAAATACACTTCAATGAAATATGTGGCTGATCTATAGTAAAACAAAGCATTTCCCAGAGGAAAAACATGTCTTGCTTGCCTTAAAGTTAATTTCTTTGTGTTTCTTTTTCAAATATCTTGTCTCAGCTCTTTTGTAATCCATGTTTTTATCCATGATGCAAACATGCTATAAACAATCAGTTTAAAAACTCAAGTAATAGATAAAAATCTTGCTAATATAGCTATGCAAGAAGTAAATTAATTTTAGATAATAAAGTAGGTCATTTGTAAAAGAAAATTTTCCTTAATTTTGTAGCAAACTTTAAAGAGGTCTCAGTCTAGCTCTTACAGTTTGCACAAATAACACATAGTCGTAGGCTGTCAAAGCCTTGGTAGACCAAATTTGCACCAATATCAGAAGATCTGATGGGCTACTTTTAATACCTGAAAGAGAAAAAAAAAGGATTAGTTTGTTGTTGAAATGTTTTCTTTCTTTCTTTCTTTCTTTCTTTCTTTCTTTCTTTCTTTCTTTCTTTCTTTCTTCCTTTCTTCCTTTCTTTCTTTCTTCCTTTCTTCCTTTCTTCCTTTCTTCCTTTCTTCCTTTCTTCCTTTCTTCCTTTCTTTCTCTCTTTCTCTCTTTCTCTCTTTCTCTCTTTCTCTTTCTCTCTCTCTTTCTTTCTCTCTTTCTTGTACTGAAGATTAGTTTACACACAGATCAGGTGCTTGGGTTTGAGTCCACAAGCATGCCATAAACACACATTATTGTCACAGGATAAACTGTGTGCAATAGGATATGGAATCACTGAATCACAGAATCATAAAACCATTAAGGTTGGAAAAGACCTTTAAGATCAACAAGTCCAACTGTCAACCCAGCACCACTATGTTCACCATTAAACCACGTCTTTAAGTGCCAAATTCACATATTTTCTGAATACTTCTGGGTATGGTGACTCCACTGCTTCCATGGGCAGTTTGTTATAAAACTTTACAACCCATTGTGTGAAGAAACTTTTCCTAAGATCCAATTTAAACATCCCCTGGTGCAACATGAGGCCATTTCATCTTGTTCTATCAATTGTTATCTGGGAGAAGAGACCACCTCCCACCTGGCTACAACCACCTTTCAGGTACTTCTAGACAGGGATAAGATTCTCCCTGAGCCTCCTCTTCTCCAGGCTAAATATCTCCTGATTCCTCAGCCTCTCTTCCTAAGACTTTTGCTCTGGCCCCTTCACTAGCCTTATGAAATGGAGGTTTGCCTCCCAGTTCCTCAGCCCAAATCCGGAGTAATTTCCCAGAAAAAACCTTGAGTCTGCATCAAGGAAAAGTTTTGGAACATATGAAATAGAAATTATCTACAGTGCACTCAAACAGCTGATCTGGTAGTTTAGTGAAGGAATAAAGCCCCCAAAAATCTTTCAGAAGGTGAATATGGATGGCTAGAGAGAGTTGAACACTTTGAAATAGGGTTCATAAGGAAGATTAAAGTAATCAAGAGCTCTCAAAGTAAATTAAAAGATTAGTTGAACTTGAAGTCAAGGAAGTTCTTACTTATCTAAAGCATAGACATTACAGTCCAAGTATTCACTTGAACCCCTTGTCTAATCCTTTGAAGATTAAGCTTCAGCTCTAGAGGACCTGGTCTCTCTTAACACTGCCTAGGTATATCACCACAGGCAGATTGTTTTCTCATTGAAACTAGTTCATATTTCCTGTGCTATTTGAAAAGTGTTGCATAAAACGATTGTGTAGAAACAAAAATCTTTGAGGAATAGAATAGTAGAAACTTAGTTTCTACTATATAAAATAGTAGAAAGCATGCAACTTCTTCTCAAAAGAGGAAAAAGCTGAGCAAGGATTTTAAGGTGGCAAAGTTCACCATCAAGATGATTTAAGTGAATTAATTAATTTCTCATAGAAGTCCATCTATTCTGGAATACTTAGTTTATTTCTGCCTATAGCACAGCAAATCATATGACAACAAGTAAACATATGCTGCATCTCAGACTTTGGTATGTTACGGGAGTTTTCTTCCCTGCCTGAATTTACTGACTCCAGTAAATGATTTTTCATTAAGAGTATAAAGTGAGCTAAAATTACTAGCTGAGTTTTAAGAACCAACATTCAAAAGGAACAAAACAATCTCCCCCATTTCCTTGATGCAATTTATTAATTTCCAGGTGACCAGATTTTGTACAGTAAAATTTCTTATATAATCCAGATTTTTCTACTTGACCACATATGCAGATATACATTGCCAGTACTGATTTTGCTGCTCTGGGTTACACTGTGTCGTCATAACTCATGCAGTGTGTGGCATTATACAAACAAATGCATCTCACTTTTGGCTGTAGATTAAGATTGACTTGAGAAACTCAAGAAACTTTTAAGGGAACATGAACTGACTGCTTTGACTTTCCTCAACACTCAAGTGGCCATCAAAATGTAAGATATTATGAACTCTTGTTTTTCTTTGTCTCTTTGTAGAATCTCTTCTTTTTTATCTGACACACTCAACAGAGACAAGGACAAAGAGTTTCCACTCAAATTTTCTGCTTCTTTTGCTGTTTATCCTTTTGTTTCCACTACCCAAACAGTTCATTTAATTGTTTGTTTACTTACTTCTTTATTGGAATAAGCAAAGCAGTGGAGTCTGTGTTAAAACAGGGATGGCAACAGGGTTTTGTTTTACTATTTTGTTTATTACTCACTACTCAAATGACTTTTAATTGGCATTAAATTAAATTGCTTTCTGACAAGTTGAATCTGTTTTGCACACAGAAGTAACTATTAAGAAATCCACCTGTCTTTTTGTCAATCCACGAACTTTTCCATCTGCTTTTCTTCCTCTATCCTGTTGGAGGGGATAGAGGTGAAAGGGAGGGCTGAGCAGCTGAGTGTGCATTTGACAACAGATCATGGCTAACCCTCCATGATTCCATAGCAGTGTGGAGAAATTGGATGTTTGGGAGCTCCTAGTAACAATGAATGAAGTTCCAGTTCACTTTGTTAAGTGGATGTTCCTTTTTTTTAAGATGACTGTTGCAGTGGAGTTAGGAAAATGTATGTTTTCTAGTCACTGGGAATTCCTGCAGAGAACTGAATCAGGTATTTTTTCCCTTTTTCAAGTTCATTAACTTCTCCTAGTTTTCTTGGACATGGAAATACTACCTAATAATTGGCTTCCAACAGGACTGTCTAGCCTTGCTGAACACTAATGATAAAGAATCTTTGTTGGCTCACCCTAAGCATGAATTTAGAATCTCTGTTGCTATGGATGAAGTTTAACATTGAGGAGAATTGACCATATTAAATTTTCCTGCTTCATGGGTGAACCATTTCATAGCCAGGCAGTAACTCTTGAGAAAGAAGTGGTTCAGAACAGGTAGGATGAAGTTCTTGTTTATTTTACTGTATATGTATTCTCCTGCAATGGAAAAGTATCATAAATTGTTGCAAATGGTGTAGACTGATGTAGATTATGAATAATGTGTTTTTGCAGTGTTTGCACAGGATCAGACACACACACACATTCGTATACATCCAGGAGCACTCAGGCTAAAACCAGGCACTCCCAAGAGATCAAGTAAATTAATTTTATGTTACTAAATCCAATTATCAGAAATGAGAGCACCATGGAAAATAATAAGTAATATTAATTATTCTTTTTCTGGTTTTAGAGGGTGTGCATTGTTGGTTGTTTTATAAGATAGAATTGTAGCATTGTGTGATTTTGGAGGGTGCTGATTTTACTGGTGACTTTGGTATGGATAAAAGGAAGAAAACTGAGTACAATCCAACATATAAACCACAGGAACAGGCTCACATTATAGTGTGTTGCCTTAAAAGTGAGCTGCTTTTTGTGGTCAAGACAACTGTGTTGCCTCTCACTTCTTGTTTGCTGATTCTGCAATTCTGCCTTGACTCAGCCAGAGCCTTGAGTATTGGAGCCTCATGGTTCAAGGCAACACAAATACAAATAATACAAATAATTATTAAACAGAAAGTAAATATATCTTAATAATTAAAAAAACAGAAACAAAAAAAACCACCTAGGAAATCACAAAACAATGGTTGCTATTTTGCACTCTGGTCAGTTTCTGAATTATACCCTGAAACAGGCAGCCTGAATAAAGGTCTTGCATATATCCAAAGTTAATTTTATTCGCAGTACATAGTATGAGTTTGGATTTGTGTTGAAAACAGTGCTCCTAACACAGGGATGTTTTTATTACTGCTGAGCAGTATTTACAGGGAGTCAAGGCCTTTCCTACTCCTCATGCCAACCTATCAGTGAGAAGGCTGGGGGGACACAGAGCTGGGAGGAGACACAGCCAGGACAGGACCTTGACTGACCCTGAGTGATATCCCACATTATCTGACATCATGCTCAGCATAAAAACTGATGAAAGGAGAAGGAAAATGGCTACACCATTGTGCAAAATAGAGCCCTGCTTTCATGGGAATATGTGAACACCTGCCTGCCCATGGGAAGTGATGGATTAATCTTATCTTGCTTTGCTAGCATGCTCAGCTTTTACTTTACCTGTTAAACTGCCTTTATTTAAACCCATGAATGTGGTGGTGTTCACAGAGGTCCCAGGAATAGGGAACAGACAAGGATCTGACTCCATATTTCAGAAGGTTTGATTTATTATTTTATGATACATATTATATTAAAACTATACAAAAAGAATAGAAGAAAGGATTTCATCAGAAGGCTAGCAAGGAAAGGAAGGAATGGAATGATAATAAAATCTTGTGACTGACCGAGACAGTCAGAGACAACAGGACTGTGATTGGCCATTAATTAGAAACAATCACATGAGACCAATCACAGATCCACCTGTTGCATTCCACAGTGGCAGATAACCATTTTTTACATTTTGTTCCTGAGGCCTCTCAGCTTCTCAGGAGAAAAAATCCTAAGGAAAGGATTTTTCATAAAACATGTCTTTGACACATGAATTTTCTTACTTTTATCCTCCCCTTTCCCTTGGAAGGATGTGAACAAGTGGCTGTATGGGGCTGAGTTGCCAGCAGGGGCTAAGCCACAGGATCACTGTGTCAGAATCTGACAATTCCACTGAGCTGATCACTCTAGGCTGTCCTTGTTCTAATTGGAGAAATAAATACATGAATTTTAGGAAGAATTCAACAGTACATTTACAGGGTCAATTTCTATCAAATGAATCTGAGGAGATCATAAATAAATTAAATATAGATATATAGACTCATAAAGGAGAAAAATCATTTGATGAAATGCATCAAAGTAGTGCAAGAGCAGTGTAGACTCCTTAATCACTAGGTTATAAAATTATCCTCTTAAAGATCAATACAAAGTAAATACATTATTTCAAATCAAACATCTTTACAAGTGAGACTGGCAATTTATTCCAGATCACTCAAAGTTGGTCAGGGCATTCTTGTAGCTTGGTACCTGGGTCCTAACACAGAGATTATCTGTTTGGATACATGAATTTCAAGTGAAGGAAACACATCTTCCTAAAAAAATTGGTATGCCACTTTACAGTCACTTCTATAGTTTGTGAACCTAAATATCAGACAAAGAGACAATTCACAATCATATCTTTTACAGTTCATTCTGTGTCACTACAAGGCTGCCTCTTAGGCTGGTGGTTCACAGCTCCTCAGTTTCTGTGTGAAATGAGGTGTGATCAGCTACGAGTCTTCTGTTTTCATTGCAGATATTGTGAACTGAACAACTTCATTTGTTAACTTTGCAAAAGAGTTTGCAGAGTGTGGTCATGAAATTAAAACAACATGAGAGAAAATCTAACTTACAAGAGCTATGGAAAGCCTCAGAAACATCTATTGATGAGCAGCATTCACATCTATGCCTGGTTTTCTGACCTGGATCCCATGCTCTGCCTTTCTGGCTTTACCTGAGCCATCTTTTGGCTATAAACAAAAATATAAACATGCTGGGTGAGCCCTGAACTGGGTCTGAGCCTGATTTGCTGTCCCTGGCTCCCATGTGAGGGAGGTCCATGCTCCCACCCACCCTGCTACAGTGCTGGGCTCCTGGCTCACCATACCTTGTGGAACAGGCAGACATCACTGTTCCCAGACATAAAGCACATGCTATCATGAGAAAATTAAGCAGCTGGTGGGTCACTGTGCCTGTTAGCATCCACATGTCAATATTATATTACATATCATGCTCTGTAATGAGGGATAATCTTCACAGCTTGACTTAAACTGAGGATTTTACATCCACTTTGCTTCATGGGATATGACCTGTAGAAATCTGGTTTTATTTTCCATCATGTACATTGGCTTTAGTGGGTTTTTTTTCCTCCATTTGAAACACTGATTTTTGGCTTAAAGCTGGTACCAAGACATTTTTGATTATTTTATATATCTTAAATTACATCAGAAGAAAGTAACTCTTGTCATAAATGTTGAGTAGGCATAGTTGAATATTCATCTTGGCTGGGGAAGAGCTGGTAGAAGATTTGTCTGTCACAAAATGTAGACAGTAGATACAAATAATCTCACACCAGCATCTTTGATGTGTTTTTGAAGAGATGTGTGTAAATTGGCTGTATGAAATATCATTGGGACCAAATTAAATTAAAACACTCACTAAAATTTTTTTTCTGGGAGATGAGTACTGGTTCAAAGACTGTACTTGCCCTTCCTATGTTCAGACATTTTTATGTGACAGCTGGTTTACCAGTACTTTAAAAATGCTGCCAATCATCAACTTGTTCTTCGCAATGAAAACATACTGGACAGACCAAGGGAATCTGTTTAGGGACTTCTATAACCTGATGAAAGACATAAAAAGAGAGATTATGTTGATGGTGGACAGACAGGGCTGGGTCATGAATATATGCAAGGTTGATATTGACAAAATAGAGAATCATAGAATTATAGAACCAAATAGGCTGGAAAAGTTCTTTACATCAAATGAAACCATTAGCCCAGCACTGCCAAATCCACCACTAAACCATGTCCCCACCATCCTTCAAAGGATGATGACTCAACCACTTCTCCAGGCAGCCTTTTTCAATGTTAGACCACCCAGTGTAGATCAAATGAAAATACCACACTCTGCAAAGGTCACAGTTAGGAAGTACACTCAAGTACTTCTAAGAGAGCACTTGGAACTTTTCCAAGCAGTCTAGATGTTCAAAACCTGAAAATGTTGAAAATCTGTCCAAATGGAGAGGTGAAAATGGGGACTAGACTTCCTTCTTTTTATTACATGTTTTGTTCATTTAATTCCTCCTCGTCTGGGAGGGTTTGCAAATCTGGAGATAAAAGGCAGTATTATTTAAAAAGGACCAAGGTGGATGGGGAGTCTAAATTCCTTTCAAATTTTTTCCTGGATTGATGTAATCTATATCTGACTTTCTTGTTTTGTACCCAGTAGAATATGAATGTGACACAGAATTACCACAGAATGGGTCTTTTTTTCATTCCAATTTCAGAGTAAAGTGGTGGGCACCTTATCTCTAGAGATATCTCTCCCAGAAGAAAACTGGACACACTACCACATTATCATCATTCAAAAGATTTTTTTTTTTTGTTTTAACAGGAAACTTATAAATGTGACAGATTAGATTAAATGCCAGTTTGCCCTGCTTGAAGAAAAATAGATGAGAAAAAACAATATCTATAGAAAATTGTCGGGAATTAAAAGCTCAAGGAAAAAAATACTCTGGCTGAAAATTAAACTCTCATCTCAGTTTCATGTGTTTTCTCAGAGAAATTTCTCTGAGATAGACTTTGAAAGTAAATTATGTCACTCCTGTATTTTTTCTCTTCTTCATTTGGAAATATGTAAGAAGTTTGCATTTTCATAAGCAATCAACATTTTCAAGTAATCAGTTTGATGGATTGAGTTTTCCAAATGTTATGGTGAGCATCCGCTTGAAAACCAAAAGCATGCCAGAAAATGAAGACCTAAAAGAGACTACTTTCATATTAAAGTCTAGATAATTTTGAGTTATAAAATTATAAAATTTTAGCATCAATTCTGCTTTGGTGATCATTTGCATGGTACAGTTATTTACATCAGTGTGGTGCAAATGAATAGTCAGTAATGAAGCAGCATCTGTTGGAGTCAGCAGAATTAACAGTGGTTTCAAATGTCCTAAAATCCTTTTATTCAGAGAGAGTGATGGAAAGATAGGAGGAAAAATTTTACATTTGTAATCTCTAAAACAGGATTTATCCTTAGCTTTTTTATAGGTTCACTTTTGCTGTCTTATGCATTGATTTTGCAGCAAATCTGATGAGAATAGGCAAAGTTTATAAGAGTTCAATTGATCAGAGGAGAACCCATTTCACTGGGTCTTTCTTGTTCTCAGTTTTGACTTCACTTTGCAACAGAAAAGATGAAATTTTCAGAGCCAGAGAGGATTTTGTGGAAAACATTTGTTTGGATTCTAGTTTACTGTACCTCAATATGAATCACACAGGCAGGGTCTTGGAGCCAGTTTTCAGTCCCAGCTGATCACCCTGCTTGTTTCAGATATTATTTTCCTGATAGATCTTTTTCCTACTTATTGTATACAAAGACACACACAGATTGTGTGTGTTAGAAATATATATATATATTTATAAAAATAGACATATTTTTCCCCTGGAAGCTTTGTGTAAACTAAATCAGTGAAAGAGAAATGGAATTATTTCTGCTACTTTTAGTAACAAATAAACCATAACAGCTTAAAAAACAGAAGGGAGTGAAAAAAAAAGCAATTTTATTTTTGATATTTTTAAATTATATTTTAAAATTTTGAAAATTCATAATACTGGCAAGTTTTCTCCTCAGCGCATATGGATTTCTCATGCCCACATTGTCTCAACTACAGATGTCAGTTCCAAGTAGAAGGCTTTGTCACATCCAAATGGATGATGGGTTTTCATGTTTTCCTCATCTCAGTTTTCCATGGCAATTTGGCCTGCCAGGACATGAGGTTTACAATACTTTAAAAATATTAAATAGGATATTCTATCACAGTACTTCTCCAGAGCCATACAAGCAGAACTCTGCTCTCTACTGCCTTTTGTTAGAAAAGGAATGAAGTTCAAGGTCTTGCATGTTCTCCTCAAAGTACTCCTGCTCTTGGCTTAGGATACTTAAGGAAAAAAAATCACCTAAATCTTTGAGTTGAAGAATTTGGATGACAGTTTTAGTCCCTTGGTGCAAGGAGCTGTCTGCAGGTACAGGAGAGCAAATGAGAGAAAAATGGAATATTTTCAAGGGGCAGTCCAAGGCTGTGAAGTAATTCACTTCAGGAACTTGAAACTGTCATAAGTGTCACAACTTCTCACTCTAAGTGCTTTCTCTAACAATACCTGGCAACTTGCATCTGAAGAAAAGGAGAACACAAAGCAAAATAAGTCACATCATTACAGGTATTTCTTTCCCAGGGGGTGGTGGAGAAAAAAATTAAAACCTGAGCATTAGTCATATCATTTAAAGCACTATGAAAAACCTTTATATATTAGAAAGATGGTCTGAAAGAAGAAAAATAAGAATGAATAGAATAGAATAGAATAGAATAGAATAGAATAGAATAGAATAGAATAGAATAGAATAGAAAGAATGGAAGAGGACAGAACTGAGCTGAACTGAATTTTCAGATGGAATTTACCTTAATCTATTGAAAGGTTGCTATGTTGTGTGCAGGAAGATAAACATTCTATTTATTGTAGCTAAAACCTTGTACCTGAGGGTGGAACATGCACTGGCAGCAGTCCATGATGGGTGATTTCTTTGATATTATTCAGTATTTTCTTGTGTTCTCCAGTCTGTCCATGTGCAGCCACCTGGAAACACATGCCTTATTTTCATACTATAATTTCTTTGAAGTGAGATTGCATTTTTTCAGACAATTGTAAAAAGCCCAGTTCAATAGTCTTTTTTTCTGCAGTGGAATTACTCAGTTCTACCACAGCAGAACTGTGGCTGCTAAAAGCTGTCAACACATATTTTGTGTTCTCTGGCTGCAGTACATAAAGGGAAGAGAATTGAAGAAGGTCAGTCTAGAGTTCAGTAGGACTCAGGAGTGACCTGGTCAGATTGAAAATGTTTACCTCCCCCCATCTGAAATAAATTTGGACTGCCTCCTGGTGTAGCTCCACTACTGTCTCTATCTGTTAACAAATACAAGAATCATTGTCTTGTTTCCTGTCTACTTTCTCAGTGTTTGTTTCAGAGCTTTATTTCCATGCTTTCTTCCTGACTAATGAGTCATAGTTTTTGAATTCCTGTGCCTGCATGCACTTATAGGTTTTTTTCCTCATTTTAAACACAATAGTTATGAAAATGACACTGTTTTTTATTAATTCTATCACAGTTTCATTGTGCATGGACACTTTTTTTTCTGTTTTTTTTTTATTTTCTGACAGACCTGAAATGACTAATTGTGCAAGTCTGCCTGAGAGGAAAGAGTAGGAAGAGGGGAAATTTGGAGTCAGTTTGCTGCTTGACTTTTGATTCAGTTTATCTGATATTTGATGCTGTGCTATATAGGTGTCAGATTCAAGAAAACTAAACATTTCTAAAAGTGAAAAGCATTTTTACGAGCTCTTTTTTGGTTTATCCTCAACATTAAAAGTCTGGTCTGTGTTCACAATCTGAAGAGGAAAAAAGAAAAATCCTTATCAAATCCCAAATATTTCACTGAATAAACTTATTTCCTGGAGGAAAGCTGAGGAAATAAATGTAGCTTTGAGAATGGGCATTGTGCTTTCTGTGTTCACATTGTCCTTCTCAATTTGTAATGTGAATTCCATGGCTGAGGCAGAGCAGTGGCATAGAAAGGATGAAAGGGCCACTCTTTGCCAGCCCTCCCTATAATGAGTACAGTGGTGAAGCACAGAGAGTTGGTAGCAGATTGCAATGAAGCAAACATGGAAGGGGTAGAGGAATACAAGTCATGGAAGACATGCAGGTACTAAAGATGGTCATGAAGTGGCAGAGAAAAGACAATGTAGGACAAATTATAGAAGTACTTTGTTCTGCTGCAAAACAGCAGGCTTGTCATGCATTCTTTCTTTTTGCTGTGTTTGCATGAGGAATACTTTGCTTTCTGTACTTTACTTAGAACAATTAGCACCAAAAAGGAACATATTAGTGTCCTGAGCAAGTTTGCTGAGTGTATGCAATCTGGGGAGGCCCAGCTGCATAGCAACTGCTGCAGTCATTACCTTTGTGCTATTTTGTTAGCTCTCAAATAGGTGTATTTGTCTTTTGGCAAGATGTGGATGGGGTGCAAATGTAGCAGAAAACAGAAAACATGTTATCAATAATTTACAATTGTGCAGGATCCATTTTTTAGCAGGAACTTCACATTCAGTAATTTGTAATATATAAAGTCACTTGCCATAAGTTAACATGTATGGTGCTCAGCTGTCTGTAAATCATGAAATACAAACCTCCTTCTCCAACCCATGCTCTGAAGAAATGGAAAAATGACCTGAAAATTTCTAATGCGCAGAGATTATCTGAGATCACCTCACAGCTGTTGTGACACCATTGTCTTGTAGAAAAGATACTAATGAAAGTGACCCAAGAGGGAAGAGACTTCTCAAGAAGCTTATGCCCTTTTATGTCCTTTTAGGCTTCTAAATTTACTGGGCTATACCATTTAACACTGAGAGAAATAAAAACAATAACAAAAATCCCCATAAAAATTCTTTAGCTATTTGTCATGGAAAATAGTCTGCAGGATTAAAAAAACCCACCCAAACAAAACAAAAATGTAAAGACTTGTGAAGACTTATACAACAATCAGTTAACTCATCATAATGAAGTCAGGTTTGTTTGCACACACTGTGTTATTTCAGGAAAATGAGAGTTTCTTTATCAAAGGCACATTGGCAACTTTGGGCAAGTGTTCTGTTCAGATGAGTCACACAATATTGCTGAAAAATTTGGAAGACCACTCCATTGGCAATATTTCAGAAAACAGAGACACACTTAGAGACCGCTAGGCTGGGATGCAAGCTGTGCCCCGCAGAGCTGCAAGTACAATAAGTGTAGCCTCAGACGATGAAGCAGAAAGTGTCAAATGTGTGACAAATAAATTTCTAGTTTTGTTTTTGTTGGTTTTTTTTTTTTTTCACTTTCCAACAAATTAAAAGGATTTGTTTAGCAATACAAGGTTCTATTTGACATGGGTAGTTTCAGCATTCTCTCTTCAAAGAATGTGGCCTTAGCTCTGTGGGTCTGCTTCTGGAAGAAGAAGATAGATTCTACTTTACATGTAAAATTTTGAAACCTAATACTAGTTGGATATTTGAAACGGAATAGCTACCTCTTTATTTTCTAGTACGTGCTGGTTCCAGAGCCATTTCATGGAAGAAAAGGTGGGCTTGAAAACAATCCATGAAAATATCCACAAAAATCCTTTCTACAGTCAGAGTGTGAATGACCTTTTGCTTTTCAGACAAAATCTTTCAGGGTACCTCCATTTCTTAGTTGAGCTTTCCTGAGTGTGTTACCATGGTGATTAGGAGATTCTGGAAATTAACTTTGTTTTATGATTATTGTGAAACATTTGTATGTGAGCTGATGATCTGTGTTTCAGAATCAGATCTTGAAGAGAAAATAACATTTTGGGGATTAGCAGCTTTTCTCCCATGAAAAATAAAGACCAACCGAGATTAAAGTAGGCCAGATATGTAATTGATGGATTGAACCATTAGTGATTTCGTTCCAGTCACACCTCTTTAAATCAGCCAGAAATCCATCCCAGTTTGCTGGTAATTTTCCGCCAAAAAAGCAATTGGATATGTAAACACTATGAAAATGAAGCAGCAAAACCAGTCAAACAAGCCAGCTGCCAAATCATGTGTCTTCTGCCAATGACCAGTATCCTGCAGCACCCTGCTCTGCCAGTGAAAATACTCCCGTTGTTATTCCACAGTTACAATTGCAGTTTCACGCTTTCAAGAGTGGATAACAATGACAACAGCAATGACACCCTCTGGTTCTATCTAGAGAAGAGAGATTTCTCCTTACTGGAAGTAAAAGCAGGAGTTTAAGGTATGTTATCTAGATGGATGTACACTTCTTATTGTAAATAGACATTTGTCTGTTCTTTATAGATTAGATTTTCTACTGACAACTGAAACAATTTTGGCAAGATCTTGTAATCCTTGTAAATGGAGGTAACCATTGACATGAAAAATGTATAATTATTGAAAAGGTAGAAAATTTAAAGTAGGAAACACCACAGCATGAGTGGGTTTTGATCTTGGCTTACCCCAGCCCCTCTTGCTAAGCCTGGAGCACCTTCTCTGCCACCTTCTTCACTGACCTTGGTTTCTGCAGGGCAGCTCCTCTGAAGTTTTTCTCATTCCTCACTCCCATCTGCTGTTCAAGAGGTTTTATCCTTTCTTAACTATCACAGAATATTCACCTTATCTCTTACTCCACTCTGTGGAGTTAAAGAGGAAAGATCCAAGATCCCAAGACAGACATCTATGCTACTCGTAACCATTCTATAGGTTGAATGTGCTCCCTTAACAACTGTTCTCTGAGACCAGCAACTGTTCTCTGACACCTCACCTGTGCTTTATCCATCTGGTTGCCCAGGTATGTTCACTTGAATAAGCAGAAAAGTTTGAGGAACAGACTCTCAGAAATCAAAGCAAATGATGTCCACCACGCCTCCCTTGGACACAGACAGCTTATCACAGGAAGCAATCTGGTTGGTCATGCAAGATTTACCCATGATATATTCATGCTAATTGTTACAGTTCACACTGATTTTTATGTCTCCAGAAAAGTGTTTCAAAAGGATTCACTCTATGATTTTCTCTGGCACTTGTGTAATTGTCCTTTAGTCTTCTGGAATATGTGAAATTTTTGAAAAAGGTGTGTGATAGGTCCTTTTCTGGATTCAACAGGAATCTTCCCAAATCTCCCCAACCTTTTGACAGAGTGGCTTTCAAGGACATTGTCTATGTCTTTCAGCAGCCTTGGATGTATCTTTTTGGATATCACAGCTTTATAGGGGTTAATTTCTCTCTAAAAACCACTGACTCTTCCCTCATCCATTGATGGATACTTCCCCTTGAATCCTTTCTCACAAATGCCTGAGCAAAGAGGGCACTGATTTCCTCATGTCTCTTATATGTTTATCTTAATGGTCTGGTTGGAAACTTTCCCATTCAATTGTTTGAACAGCCATTTACGGTACCAATAACCAATATAAAACCCAGAAGATATGGAGATTTGAAGAAAAAAACCAAACACAACAACAAAAAACAAACAAGCAAAAACAAAAAAAAAAAACAAAACAAAACAAAAACAAAAAAGACTACAATTCATATATATTGGCTTATAATTCTAGAGATTTTTATTTACATTCTGGACTTTTTCTCAATTTTTCTTCATTCTGTCCCATTTTTTCCCCACTTTTTATATTTTGATGTTAAAAAATATCGCAGCAGGGCTTAAAAGCATTCTTAAATGAGTAAAGAACTGGCAGAATTTCTCTTTTCCTGTAACCCAGCCAGAAAAATTAGTTTAAATTAATTTTAATCTGATGTGTGATTGTTTTATTTCAATAATCAGGGTACTTGAACTATGATTCATAGGCACTGCTCTGTTTTGAAGTACACTTAAGGAAGAAAAGAATTCAGACCTTAGTTCTCCAAGGCTGAACACATCACAAAAAAGCCAAAAGGTCCCACTTTCAAAAATCTCAGCAATGATTCAGAATCTTACTAATTTTTCAAACACAAGATCAAATTGGCTTTTGATGAGGTGCAGAGGACCAAGCTCTCAAAGAATCTGTTGAATCCCAGAAAGCAATTTATATGTTATTAGGAAAAAATTCTGAGTATGAATTTGGTGTGCTTGACCATGAGCAGGGTTCAGAGGGAAGTGGCAAGCAAAATCCTTGATCTGTAAAAAACACCTTGAAGTGAGGGAATAAAGAAGAACAAACACAAGTTATTCAAAAATTCAGAGTCAAATGTACCTTGGGAAGTTAAAGCTAAGTTAAATCTAAGGTCATTTTACACAGGGTGTTTTTAGGAGGGTAGTCTTCATTATCACTGCATTGGGATCTGTAATTCATGTCAGTGAAAATGAAGAGAAAATCAAGGTTTTACTATGGAATAAAAAAACTATTTCTAGGATCAAAGTGGGGGCACTAGGACATTTCTCTATGTTGTGGTTTAACCCTGGCTAGGAAGTCAGCTCCACACAGCCACACACTGACTTTCCCCCTGTAGGACATGGGGCAGAGTCAGAAATATTAAAGTGAGAAAACTCACAGGTTCAGAAAAAGACAGTGTAAAAGGTAAAGTGAAAGCCATGAATATTAAAAAAGGCAAAGCAAAGAATTAACTGACTAATTTGGATGGGCAGGCAGGTGCTCAGCCATCAGGACAGCAGGGCCTCATTATACATAAGGGAGACTTGGGAAAACAAATGCCATCACTCCAAATATCTCCCCACTACTTCTTCTCCCTCACCTTTATATGCTGAGCATCACCCCCCTTGTGGTCTGGAATATCCCTGGGGTCAGCTGGGGTCAACTGTCCTGGCTGTGTCCCCTCCCAGCTGCTGTGCAGACCCAGCCTCCTCCCTGGTGGGGTGGGGTAAAAAGCAGAAAAAGCCTTGATGCTGTGTAAGCACTGCAGACAAAAACAACCCAGAATTATCAACACTGTTTCCAGCACAAATCCAAAGCACAGCCCTGTGCTAGCTACTGGGAAGAAAATTAACTCCATCCTAACTAAAGTCATAATGCTATAGCAGGGACAGTACATTTCCATGTTCCACACTATGGTCTGTGTATAGTCTGGCCACCTTTGCTGACCCATCTTTCTGCTAAGCAGAACCAGTCAATGGAAATGGAGATACTAGACTAGAGACATTAAACGAAACTGTTCTCCCTCCCTCCCTCTTTTTTTTTATTAAAGCAATCTAGATAGATGGAAAGGCATGTGAGGGTCTCAGGCTATATGGATGGTGAAGATCCTGAAGGACTCTAGGTAGTACAGGCAGAGTAAAAGAGAGAAACTAGAAATTATCTTTGTCAAAAATGTACATTTTTAAGGTTTTGAGAATTTGAGGGTCTTGGACAAAGCCCATTGGTATTTTTCCGTGTTCTTATACAAGACTACTCAGTTTTGAACTTGGTATTTTTCAGGTCTGTGGTATCTATCTGGAGAGAAGAGCAGCAGGGGAATGTCACACCTCTGTTGAACCAGGTCATAAAGTTCTGTCTTGTCTTGACATGTTAAATGTTCTTTACCAGCAGCAAATGCCTATGGAAGTGCATAAGAGCAGAGGAAATGTATGTGGCATCTTCCCTTCTCACTCCCCTATTATATAAACTTCCTCAGCTTCCAGCAATCTGTGAATGATGGATAATTGAGAACATATAAGAAAGGATCTGCTACATATGGATGTGCTCAACTGCAAGCAGTGTTCACAGTTTAGATTTCTGGAGATTTTGGAAGCAATTCCTGAAATGAAAAAAAAAGAAAAAAAAGTGCAACTCATCACATTTCATGAATTAAATTTTGAAGAAGCATTCATGTACAAATATGGTATATTTTTGTAACATTTAAAAATCTTTTGATTCTGCAATGATCTTTTATATGTTTTAACCATCAAAAAATCTATAACGTCAGTAGTTTCTCAGTATTATTAAGAAAAGTAAATGCTTTTAAGCAAATAAGGTGATTGCTCTTAGTTTTTCAAGCATTTATTTATTTTGTTTTAAACAAGGGAATTTAATTTAAAGGAGTTTTCTAGATAAAGAGTTATGGTTAGGAAAAATAGTGAGTTTTGAGGGTTGAGTGGTTTTTAAAAAATTCTTGATAAGGATGCATGTCCTGCAGACTAACTACTTGAATATTCCATGTTTCATTCCCCCCAAACAAAACTTCTGCCAGAGAGAAAGGAGAATTGCTGGGAATATGGATGAACATGGAAGAAGGGCTGATAAGGGGTGGAAGATTTCTCTGAGGAGGAAAAGCAGAAAAGATAAATTTCAGACTAATGTAATACTCCTCCTATAAAACTCAAAATGCAATAAGATTGAATTATGAGGAAGGTGTGATTATGCTGTTAAAGGATGCACACCATTATGCAAAATGCTAAAGAAAGAAAAAGTGATATGTGACTACTGAACTAGATTCTGTCTACGATAAGTGGTGGTAATAAAAAATATTCATCTAAAATTCCAAATGAAATACTTTTCACGTAATGTTATTTATTAAACCAAAATATTGCCTTCTCTTCTCTCATTTTGCTGTTCAATCTTAAGAGATTAGAGACCATTATTATTGAAAAAGTAAGAGGCTTTAAATTCTTGAAAACTAAATTCTTTAATGATGAACTCAGCGTAAAGACATAGAAAAAGTCAATCATGATTTTTTAATACAGCAGTCAGCAAAATTTAGAAGAGATGATCAACAAAAGCAATTATAAAAGGATGATGTTCATAGAAAAACACTGGCACACAAACTAACAGGAGTCTGGCTTCCCTCAGCCTGTCTCCATTGTGTTTTCCAAGGGAAGTTTTTTATCACTTCTGAAATCTGCAGCATAAGAAAAAAGAAAGAAACTCATAATAGTATTTGAATTCTTTGTGGTCCTGCATTCCAAGTCACCCTCCTGTCCTTTACCTGCCTTTCTGGGGATTTGTCAGGCACTTACTGAAAACTGTTATTTAAGTGCCCTCTTAGTGCAGCTCCTTTGGTTTTCTTTTTTAACTCCCTGTAGTTTCCAGACCATATGTTCTTTGACAGTCTTTTTAATTAGTGACAGATGGATGAAAGAATTTTAGATCCTAGACTGAATTTCTTGCTGTTGTGACTTTTTCCTTAAAATGAGACTTTCCACACACTATTAATTTCTCAAAATACTTTTGCTTCTTGTGGGTTTTGCTTCCCCTCTCTGTTCTATCAATGCTTCTGCTTTGTTTTTAGCAAGAAAGAAAGAAAGAAAGAAAGAAAGAAAGAAAGAAAGAAAGAAAGAAAGAAAGAAAGAAAGAAAGAAAGAAAGAAAAAGAAAGACTATTCATTTAAACTGGTTTTTTTTTAATCCTATCTTCAGTGGCAGCTGATGATCCTGTAGGTCTAGTCTGCTTCTCATTCTGATTAGTGTTGTCAAGATTTCTGAAAGAAAAGTCTGGCATTCAACTAAGTGAATTACACAACTGTTATAAAGAGTTTGATACTTTATTTTAAAAGCATGTCCAGGAGACAAAACACGGTAAAACACCACCACCAAAAATGCAAAACAAAGAGTAAGGCAGTCTTTGCCATACTCATATAGTCTCTGCCTCTCTCATATAATATGACAACCATCATTTCATATTGCCCTTTACTTTAGGACTACACAAATGCTCCTTTTATGATTGTCATTCATAATCTTTGTTTTCTTTGTTAGTTGTTTTTTTGGTGTGTGTCTTCTTCCCCCACTCACTCCTTCCCCACTGCTATGGGTAACAAAGCTCATTTGGCATTTAAGGTCTTCTTAAATTACTTGTAAAATAGTTGCTCTTTCTTTTGCTCATTAAATAGTACCTTGCTTCCAGGGAATCTGGTACTGCATGTGCTGTGATTTTACAGACATTTTCAACACATCAGTTACCTTCTGCCAGAAAAAGAACAAACAAACAAAAAGTTAGCACTTAGTCCCTCATTTGATCTGCTAATCCCCTAAAATTTATTTCTTCTGGGAAAAAAACAGCAACAAAGACCACCTAGTTTATGCTTAAGAATATAGTTAGTAACAACAAGTAAACAGGATGGAAATTCAATTGTTGGCAACATAATAAGTGCTGATAGTGTTGAGCAGAGAAGTTGCATTGAGAATTCATAACAACCTTCCAGTATCTGAAGGGGGCCTACAGGGAAGTCAGAGAGAGAATCTTCATCAGAAACTATAGTGATAGGAGTGATAGGACACAGAGTAATGAGTACAAAGTGAAAGATGGGAAATTTAGGTTAGATATTGGGAAGAAATTCTTTACAATGAGGGTGATGAGACACTGGGAAAGGTTGCTCAGGGAGGTTGTGGACGTCCCAGTCCTGGCAATGTTCAAAGCCAGGTGGGATAAGGACCTAAGCAACTTGGTCTAGTGGGAGGTGTCCCTGCCCACAGTAGGGAGGTTTGGAACTAGATGATCTTAAAGGTCCCTTCCAAACCTTCAAATCCCATGATTCTAGTTGTGAAAGGTTTTATTGTGTAGATGTCACAGACAAACCCAGCTGGCAACTAAGTACCACACAACGCCTTCTGCACCCCTCAGTGGTGAGAAGAAGCCAAAATAAGATGTAGACTTTGTGAATTCAAAACAGATTAATAATTGAAAAAACAACAACAAAAAATACTAATAGTTACTAATTAAAAGTATAAATAAAACTATAATAATGAAAATATAATAATAATGCTAGAAATGAATAGTGGAGAGAGAAGGTGTAAAACTCAGGAAAAACAAGTGATGCAAAATACTATTGCTCCCCACCAACCCACTGACCAATGCCCAGCTGGTGCCTGATCAGTAATTGGTGGCTCCCAGACGACTCTCTCATTTCAGACAACTCCCACCAATTTATTTACTGGTATGAGACTCTCGTGTGTGAAATATCCCTTTGGCTAGGTCAGGTCACCTTTTCTGGCCATACTACCTCATGGCTTCTTGAACACTTCCTCTGGCAGGGCATGAGACACTGAAAGTTCTTGATTTAGAGTAAACATTACTGAGCAACAGTCAAAACATCAGTGTGTTAGCAACATTCTCATACTAAATTCAAAACACAGCACTGTACCAGCTACCGAGAAGAAAATTATCTCAATGAAAACCAGGACATTAGACACTGTCATTAAGTTATAACTTTGAGAAATATTTATCCAATAACACCTACCACAACTAGCCAAACCTATACAGACATCCTAAATAAAGCTGTTTAGAAGCAGACAGTTTGGAATGACACAATGGTGGCTAGCGTAGATATTAATAGACATAATTTTTCTCAGCTGGAATGGGATGGTACTTGCCAGTAACACACCCAAAATTGCTGCATATGACAAAGTGGATTGTATATATACCTTGCATTGTATATTATTTGGATAAAACTAGATATTAGCATCTCTTTTCCCTGCACAGAAAACAAATCATGTTTTCTTTCATTGGTTGGCCAGAAGAAATACTAACAGAATATTTTACCATTATATTTCTTGGAGGATTAATCTAGTAGTATACACAACTATTTTTATCTTCTATTAATCTACCTGCTGATTTACACAGTTACTTTCCTTACTCATGTTTACCATTTTGCTGCCTTGCTATGGTCCTTTAGGATGAAGAGAGAGATTGAATGTGTCCTTTAAATATTGCTTCAATTTCCTCTGTCAGAACCCCTATTGAGAGACAAGAAATAACATGCAAAGGAACCTATTTATCAAACAGGACACACAGTGATTGTCATTTCTTATCCAGTCACCACTATTGTTTAGCTTACTATACTTTTTTCCTGAGTAAAAAAATCCTGAGAGATTGAAGAGGATAATGTATTTTGCATAAAAAAGCCTTTCAGATGAGTTCCTTGAATATTTACAAAGGAGAGGAAAAAAAGTTTTTGTTGCTGAGCTGTTTTGGAAGAGCAGATTGAAGGCCTAGAGCTCAGCAGCAAAGCTGCTGCACCTGTAGCTGTGTGACAGTGACGAGCAGCTGGTGGTGATTAGCACAGCAACAACCCATCTACCCAACATATTTCACTCTGATAAAGAAAAGAGCAAGCTGCACAAAAAAAAACCCAAACAAACAACAAGCCGTCACAGCCTGCACTTTCCTCATCAAACCTTGGGGGGGGAATCTTTTTGACAAAGGGATCTCAAGAGCAGAAACAGTGTGATGTGTGTTTGTGTTTGCTCTCCCTCTCTTAGTTAGGGCAGACTTAGAGGAAATGTAAAAAGGAAGTTGACACCACTATCAAATTTTACTAGTTAAGTTCAAAACAGTCATTTTACTACAGAGATCAAAAATGAGAAATACCTTTCTCATAGTAGGTAGGCTGTTATCATGCTTGCAAAAAATGGTGGCTGTGTTGTGTAAATATATTTTTCTGAATCCAAATTCATGTTATTGTTTCAAGCTAATTCTTTAAATAACCTACAAAGCAACACAAAAAAATGATGGCTGATTGTTGTGGTTTGAGACATTGACAGGAAGTAGGTTTTTTTTTTTTTTTTGGATATGCTGTGGCCACCAATAGGTGTTCAGATTTTAATATTGGCACCTGATGTAGGCGCTGAGGTTCGGACACACCTCTGAGAACACACAGGGGTTAAAAACCAGAGCTGCTGCCCTGGGAATCTCTCTTGGGACTCCGAGGGAAAGAGGTCGGATCTCCCTCACCCGTCCAGCTGCTGCTGCTGGGCGGGGGAGGGGCAGCCATGTGGTAGGCCTGGGCCTGGACAGAGGTGGTGGTTTTTGAGTCGTTTTTGGATTGATTG
>JAWWMS010000120.1:147489254-147506234 GCA_035048045.1 Chlorospingus semifuscus
TATATTACATTAAAACTACACTAAAAGAATAGAAGGAAAAGTTTCATCTCAGAAGGCTAGCTAAGCTAAGAATAGAATAGAAAAGAATGATAACAAAAGGCAGCTGTCTCGGACTCTGTCCGAGATAGCTCGGCCTTGATTGGCCATTAATTATAAACATCCAAGATGGGCCAAACAAAAATCCACCTGATGCATTCCACACCAGCAGATAATCATTGTTTACATTTTGTTCCTGGAGTCTCTCAGCTTCTCAGGAAGAAAAAATCCTAAGAAAGGCTTTTCATAAAAAGATGTCTGCGACAATGTATTAAGAAAAAATGGTAAGTATTTTAGGAGAGGAGTAACACCTCTTTTTACCTTATTAAAAATGAGAGGAAATGTAACTTCTTGTTTAAGATTTGCGTGTTCAAATTCCAAGTTTTTAACATTGGAGATGTCTTGAATTACACTGGAAATTCTGAAAAAAAATGAAAACAATTTCCATTATTTATTGATATTTACTTTCATGTTTCAACATGCTTCTGATGCATAAAAAACCTTTCTATTTCCACTGCTGGGATTATGCTATATCCTTTTGTTTCAGGGCTGCAAATGTAATAGATATTGCTTTATTTTACAGAATCTGTGGATTCAAAGAAAAGTGATAACTGAAAAATAACAACACATCCATTGGCTATGCTCAGTGATAAAATGGATACCCTCATATTACTGAATCAAATTTATGGTTATTATTGATGTCATCACCCCTAGAAAGCAGCAACCAGGAAGCAGTGCAAAAAGCAAGTTTTTTATATGATTGGACACAGAGAAATGCCTGAGTCAAAGTCCCCAGACAAACAGCAATAACTGACTGGGTCAAGATGAACATTTAGTATCCCAAAACTATAATTGTTCTGCTTAGGTCTTTTGTCATTAAATAGTTTATTTTCTCATATTAATTTCAAATTTATACTGCTGTCATCCATTGTTTGACAAGAAGTATTTTTCCATAAATTTTTAATAGATATAATTTCATAATTCCCTTCACTGGGTCCCAAATCTCTTTGCTCCTCAGTTTCTGTGATGAATGTAATGTATAGCATTTATTATCTCACTGGAAAGTTTTGGGAACATGTTCACATTTGATGAATTTCTGCAATGACTGTAGCACAGTGTAAAAATACTTTGCTCCATAGTTTAACATAGAAACAGATGATTATTTTTTGGTTTCCTTTATATTCTTTCACCTTCCTCTCCCTCTGATTTGTATTGCATGAAGCTTCAAATTTTTTCATTTCAAAAAATGAGTAAAATCCTTGCAACATTTCAAGGCATATCTCAATTTCTTTCAGAATGACAGCAGGTTTGTGTGGATGAAAATAATTTGTAACTTTTCTCCCTGTTGCTTGCCCTTCTAAGCTTCTCTGTTTGTTTCTTTGAACAGAAACAATACCTCTGAAAAGCTGTGCCTTCATGGCCTAATCCTGCCAACCTTTTTATGTGTATTTCTTCTAGAAGTCTGTGAAGATTCTGTGGGCATGAGGCATCTCTGTGAAAGAAAATATGCATATTTCAGCTCTGTGCCATGCAGAGTAATATATGTCTCTGCTCAGCTAACTTTGTTTGGTTCATTTGGATCTTAAGGGCTTCCAGGAGTACTTGCCATATAGAAGCTCTTTCTTAAGTGCACATAAGTCCTGAGAGGGTTCTAGCAGCAATATATTCTCCTTTTCTGTTCTTCTGAAAGCCCAGTCTTTCAAGGGATATTTCAGATGTGATCAGGAGCATATCCTCTACTAGAGTTCAGAATATGTCAGAATCAGAAATTTGCAGATTTAAAATCTTTAGATAAATCATTTATGTGAATCGTTCTTCATTCGAATCTATGGTCCAGCCTGAAGACAGAAATTCCTACATTTTTCCTCAACAGAAATTGCAATGAATACACAAAGAGTGCTGTCAGCTCCAAAACAAACTGAGCAGAGTGCTGCCAGGAAAGGAACTGAGAAAACACTGACCTTGTAACACAGAATGTGTTACCTGTGTTTAACCTAACTCAGTGACAACACAAATTGGCACAGTTTGGAAGCCAGAAGTGAAAGGATACGTGACGTGAGAGTCAAGCATCCATGACACATGTGATAAAGGATCTTGATAGAAGAAAGTTGCTTTGCATAGTGCCTGTAAGATTTTAAAAAGTGCTTTATGAGTATAGAAAACAAAGAAAAAAAACAAAAGAAAAAAACAGAACCAAAAGCATCAGTGATAAACAGAGGACCTGAGCAGCAGAGGGATGTGAAAAATCCGCCAAGGATTCAAACTCCCATAAAGTTACAACTAAGATTTCATTAAACTTGCTTAAATGAAACTTGGTTTTTTTTTAGCTATAGACATTCAGCATATTTTTTGCAATACTGGTGTCATATTCTGGATCTAAATGCCCTTGTCCTTTGAAGTCTCATGGTAAGACTAAATACACAGGTGCCTTTCCTGTGTACATTCTCCTGTCCAACCTCTTTAAGATCCAGTTGCTGATCAAACTGATTCATTTTTTCAATAATTTGGTTTGATTGGTATGTGGTGACAACCTTTGGGGCATAAAAAATACACTGTGTAGAAATATAAAAAATTTCTGCTTAGTCTAATAAACCATTTTTCCTCATGAGATTCCTTGACGTTTAAAAGCTTTTTAGAAAGATGATGCTTGCCATGGACTTTGGCACTACCTTGTGCAATCAGGAGAGTGTTGCCTTTGCAAATGGGATGTACTGGGATATGCAGTGGATTAGGAGTAACAAGCTTTGCACAGCTGCTCCCATACCACTTCTGGCTGAGCCTAATTTTGGCTCTAAGATGTCAATAGTATAATGACAACATTAGTGATTTCAGGATGTGCCAAATAGTTAGCAAGTGTTTATTATCTCCTAAAACAAGAGGTAAATAGTAGGCAGATATTTGCTTTCTGCCACAATTACAGTTTAGATCTGACCTATGAAAAAACATAAAAATTATTTTAGGCTGCATGATTCAGTACACTTGGACACAAAGATCCTCCACGGTGAGGTTAGGTAATGTAATTATAGTAGAAATTAAGGGAGAGATTTTCCATTGCCTATTCATTTATTAAACAAGTTAAAATACCAGAAACTTGGATAGGACTTCATGTACAAGGTAGGTGAATCGTGAGAGCCACAACAGCCTTCCTTTATTTTTCTTTCTAGCTGTACAGAGTTTTGGTTCTGGTGGCTGGAAGGAACATTAAAGGTCATCTCATTCCAACACTCCTGCCATGGACAGGGACACCAAAAAAAAGTGCACTTCCCATCAATCAAGTGTGATCATATAATCATCAAAAATGCAGATTTTAGGACACCTCTGGAAATTCTAATTCTATCCTTGCTCTAAGCTCAGTTCCAAGGTAAGGTCAAGTTGCTTAAAAATTGAGTATTGATGATCACAAAGAATATTCAAAATATTCTCAAAAGCCTCTCTGGGCAACCTTTGTTCATGTTTTGACACCTTCCTCTGAGCAGAGCTCCCCTGTGACCCCTCATAACCTCAGAGTAAACAGCCATTAGATGCCCTTTGAACCTTCTCTTCTTCACCCTAAACATGTAATTCTTGCCTAATCCACTTGCAATTCCCAGGCACCTTGTTCTTTGTGTCTCTGGACATGATCCTGGGGCACTGGGGATTTGCTCCATATTCTTTCCAGGGACAGAGACTGAACTGACAAACCTTTGCTTCACCACATCTCCCTCTCTGCCCATCCATGAGATGGCTCCAGATGCAGACAGGGTCGAGCTGAGCATACTTAGACCCACTCCAAGACAGTGCCTTTATTTACACCCATCTAATCACAACCATCACTTGCAGGAACATCAGCCAGGGTAGCTAAATTCTGCTTCTAAACCCCTTCGTCAATCAGGTCTGAAATTTGTTATTTGGAATGTGCACCCATCAAGAATGATGCACTCTGCCCAGTCAGCTCAGAAGCTGGTCTACTCCAGCTGCTATCCTCAGATCTTTGCTTCTTGTTGGCTGGACCTATTTGAATTCTGCATGGATTTCTTACACTCAAAACAGAAAATTCATGCCCATGGAAGACAGTTGTATTTAAAATTTAATGACAATACAGGCTAGACCCACTTGATAAGGCACAATGCTCAGCCAGAAAAGAAATCTGATCATCAACCTGCTCAAACAGGCACCTTTTTCTTTTTGTCTTTTGTTTTCTCAAGCTTGCCCCCATGATATACCTTAAACTCTCCTTTTAGACATCTTTGGTCCTTTTCCTGAGCTCTTTTGCACTAGGTTTCACATATTCCCACAATTCATTGTGAACAAGTCTGCTACTGAACAATAACCACTTCCTTCTCATTCATAAGTGGCAGATCCAGGATGACACAACATTTGGGCTGTGTCTCCAGCACCTGCAGATAAAAATCCTCTGTGGATTATTTATGTCCTGATATAATGTTTCTCTAGAAGATCCTACTTTAACCATCGAGCACTCTTTATGAGCTAGTGGCATTTTTGAAAGTCAAGGAGAAATGGTGTTTTAAATATAAAAATAATGTAATTGTACCTAAACAGAATAATCATAATGACTCTCCTTGTATTCCACTGTCATTTAAAGAAAAGGTTGTCAATAACATTGTGGTTATAGACCTAGCAAGTCTCCTCTCTGTCAGGGGGATACATGAGTTTCCATCTCAGCAGTCTACTTTTAAAATGCAGATGGTTCCTTTTTTAAATTTTGTTTTGGTTTCAAAAGCAACCTAGCTAAACAGTAACATTTAGAAGAGAATGAAAACCAGTCCCAAAGGGCTAACGTGAATAATGTACCAATTATTTTCTGTGCTACTCTTATATTTTCTGCCTGGAGAGAATACAAAGAAAATACTGCTGTGTTTAAAAAAAAAGTGAATAAAAAGCATTGTTGTACATAAGAAGTGTCACTGCAAATATTAACCATACCATTCCACAAGGAAGTGAATTGCAGAACAGTCACATTTCTAATTAGCATTCTGCAGTTTCAAGATGAGCTCATCCAAATAATTTTATTTATAAACATTTTCATGGCCAAAAGCCTTCACCGATCATAAAAAATCGTTTTCATAAAAATTCCTTTCTAAATCTTATCAAATGATTAATTAAATAGAGATATTGTCTTTCTTTATGCTATAACTTCTGAAGAGCTTCAGAGCCAAGATGTTCTGGAAATCAGAAATCATTGCTCTCTTATTTAACCATATTTAAAAGTTTTATTTTGATATAAGAAATGCTATTTTTATATTTTTCTCTAGCCTGTTTCCTTTCCTTTTTATATCTTCTGAGAACATAATGTTTGGCTTAAGTGATATTGGAGGACTTTGTATTCAGTAATATTTCAACACAACTCACTGAGCTCCTCTACTTCTTCGTGTATCACTTACTGTCTGCATTCCACCTTTCTTACCTTGATTAATATTTGCACAGTACCTTTCATACCTTAATTAATATTTGCCTCTATGGCACTAAAACAAATGCTTTTCATTTTTTGTTTGGAAAATCCTTTCTTTTTTTAATCTTTTTACTTACAAGAAGTGCTCCTCTGATACTATCTGCCATTATTAAAAGTATCTTACATTTTTCTCACTGATCTGGTCAAATCAATTGCCTTAGAGTTGACCTAATAAGGTATTCTTTTCATATATATGCATACATATTATATACATGTGTATCTAAATTTTATATAGATAAATATAATAGATAGATAATGGTATATCAGTGTCTTTGGATAAAGAATCAAAATTACCACCACTGTGTAAGGCAAATTGTAAATCTGTGTTATTATAGGAAATTATAAGCATATTAATATTAGAAATTATAAATATATGCTCCTCTGAGAGCATATTGAGGTGAGTGTTTAATTGTATCCCAAGGGTGCCACATCTCAGACTTCCAGAATTTTAGACTGAAGATATTTCTAAAAATGAATGAGATCCTTCAGATCCTTCTCACTTTAATCAAGTTTGTGATGTTCAGTCTGTAATCCAGGAAGTCTTAAACTCATTATACATCAGCTACATGTTCCTTGGACTAAGGTGTTTGAAGAGATAATTCAAACCTGGATAAGGTCTGAGAAAGGAGTTGTGCTGCTTTTGCAGCAGTGGAAAGAGTTTGATCATTACCTGCTTTTGTTTGAAGCACAGGGAACCAGAGAATCATTAAATTCGGATAGGAACTCACAAAAAAAGACTGGTTGTAACTCCACAGATGATTTGATCTTGCTTGTATTAAGCAGCATATTCTAAGGCCAAAAGAATGCATAAGTATTTGAATAATTTTAAGCAGGCAAATTGTTCAGTGGATTCAAGCAGTTCTTTAAAAGTGATACTTATATGGATTATTGGTGTGTTTGTGGTAGTAATACAAAGACTAAGCTGGAAAGAGAGAAGCAAAAGGACATCTGCTTAAGTAAATCTACCAATAAAAAGTTTCACTAGGACCTCATGAACAGTTTTAGTTTCAGGCAAAAATATATATTGAAAGAAATAAAGAAATTTTATTTGCAAGAACCTGCCTTGTCATTTCTTTCAATATTTTTTGCATAGAAAGCTGTATTGTTTAAAAAAATAAAATAAACACATTAAGAAATGTAATTCAAAGCTTTTCTCGAATTTTAAGGGTAAGTTTATAGGAAATACTGGACAGTCAGCTGATTAGTTATTTCTGTTACTGTCTCCATCTAATTGCCTAAAATCAATTAGTTCATTAAGAAAAATCAAATAATTCTTTACTGTTCATTTGTTTTCAGAAATGAAACTAGTAAGAAAAAGTTCTCACACTCTGAACAAAGCACACATTGGAATCTGAGAAAAAAGTAGTTTAAAATCAGTGTAAGTTTGCCAGAAGTACAATCTAGATTGGTGAGTTTTTTCCACTCTCTATAAGAATGAAATGAATGATGAAATGAATGATTTCCTGATGAAATTCTTATGAAGAAATAGAGAGAATAGTGATTATGTGTCTTTCATTCTAGCAGTGGAATGATAAAATATTTCATAGCAGTCAGTCAAAATATTGTTACACCTGTTTCAGTTTGTTTTGACTAGTCTAATAATGCAGGTGCTAATTGCTATGAATGCAAACTTTGAAAATTTAGTATAAGGTTCTCTTAATTTTCCACATTAAACACAAATCAAGGCATTTTAAATAAAACCATCCTCAGATTGAAAAAAATCAGCTTATCACTAAAAGCGGAGTGAAAACTCCTGGTGTTTTTTATAGAGCAGTAATATCTTTAGAGACCACAGTGGGAAGAGAACTCTCTACCCCAGGCTAGACAGCATAAACTAGTTCACTTACTTCCATGCTTTTAGAATTACTCCTCTCTGGGAGGAGAGTACATCAGAGAGTTCAGATCCTACATCATTTAGCATTTAGTCTTAGTGTGCTCTGTGAGCCCTACAGCATTTTTGGGACACAATCTCTGTGTGTGTGTGTGTGTGTGTGTGTGTGTGTGTGTGTGTGTGTGTGTGTGTGTGTTCTTGCCTGCACTTATTTTTCCACACAAGGAGATGGCTGAGGTACAGTTTCATTGGGTTCCTTGCAAAGCATGAAGTTAATGTTGCATATTGCCTACCCTTGGAAGCCACCCTGGTAATTCAGTGGTGGCCTTACCCTTTTATTAGTGCACAATGCCTCTGATCTTGGTGTTTTAGGACACATAATGCACAAGGATCCATTTGGAAAAAACATGGGCTCTACTGAAACAACCTGACATCAGGGATGCAGCTTCTTTGAGACAGCTTCAGGATCCAGCCAGGGACAAAATTCATGTGCAAGAAGTGTGAATAATAAGGGAAATTTGAGCCCACAGTGAAATACAGAGCAAGTTGATGCCTCCTTTGAAACTTAGTAGTGTTTATGAAATGATCATGGAATCAAGGCAAGATCAAGCCGAAGTGCAGGGCCCTTAAACAATATAATGTAGGACCAGGACACCCTTCAAACTTGCAGGAAAACCAGGAGCTCCCTCAGTCCCTGGTGCCAGCAACCAGGGATGGGATGCTGTAGGGTTCTGTGCTTATGTTAAGGACAAATGCTTATTTATTTCCCACAGAACAACCTGGAGGAGGCAGAAGAGTGGAATGGAATCATAGAATAATGATGAGTTGCAATGGACCCACAAGGATCATAGAGCTGAGGTCCTGGCTGTTCACAGGACACCCCAAGAGTCACACAGGGTGTCAGAACATGATACAAGAACAAGCATGCCTAACAGAATGAGCCCAGGAAATAATAATTTTGTCCCTGATTGGATGCAACAGTTCTTTAGAACTCATCCAGAAGGGGCAGCAATAGTGGGTGAAGGTAAGAGAAAGCTGTTCTTTAACAACTGAAGAATTCTTGGGCAGGAGAGGCACTTAAAATGAAGCAGCAGCTGCAAAATGGCTCAAGGACTGAGTGGCACAGTCTGTGAGATAAATTATGGTCGACAGGAATAAGGGCCTGCACAGCCATCTAACTGTAGACTATGATCAGCTCAATTCAGTTTTTTATCACACTGGCATATATTCATCAAGGATTGAAAACTATGACACCTAGACAAGCATTTTGATAATAACAGTCTGTGAGAATGTTGGGAAAAAAACCAAGGGAAAAAACCCCAAACAAAAACAACAAAAACCCCAAACAAACAAAAACAAACAACAATTTAAAAAAAACACACCCTCAAAAATCCAAACAAACAAAAACAAAAAAGGGGCTTTTTTTTTTTTACACTAAAGTTAGTAAAGACATTATAGGTAAATTTTATTTTTAAAATCAAGGAAAAAGAATTTAAATTTTCCAGGGAGAAATGAAAGGACCTTGCAGGATTTGCTGTGAAAGATCATTTGCCCTGCAATTTGGGACTGAGTCACTAAATCATAAGATTGGCTCCCTTTTCTCATCTGTGCAAAAAGTACAGTGATTTGAAGAACCAGTTTGCATGTAAATAGGAATATAGATCTGCTTCTTGTACAGAATTAGGGCAACAACAGCCCTAGGCTTCTCAGGTTGACCAAAGCTGGTTAGGAAGCAGATGATTAATTGTGGCAGGTTTTGTGTACTTGTCTCTTCACATAAGGATGAGAGGGTAGGTAAATTTTCTGCCACTTTCTGATATTTATGCTGCATTCCAGCAGGGTTTCACATCATTCCAAAGCTTCCTTCCTTACCAGTGAGACATGAAAAGAGAAATGACCCCTACCTGGACTAACCCATTGCAAATGTGAGGAGAGACAAATCAGTGACTGTGGTTTTAGTGGTGCCAGAGTTTGAGCCAGTTCAGCTATGCCTGTCTGCAGGCCTGTCCTTTGAGCAAGAAGCCACTACAGAAGAAAGGACCTACAGCTGGAACAAAGCTTTTTTTGACCAGAAGATGAAGATGAACTTCAGCTAACTTCATTTTAAATAAGGCATTTACAGCTAAGCTTGTTCCTTGTTCCTTATTCTCTTCAGCAGAGATATTAAGTTTCTCAATGAGTGATTTCTTGGTCCTATTTTAACCAACTATTTTATTTGAAGCCGTATTGCACCAAGAAGAAAATGCTTCTCTCGACTGACTGGAAAAGGAGCTGAGATATTTAGTCTGTCTGTGAACGTTGTGCAAGACTAACCAAACCCTAAGACCCCAATTCATTTTTCTGCAATAACAGCTAATATTAAGATGTTAATATCTGGCCACAAACACACCCTAAAACTGAGCTGCAGAATTCAATATGGAGAGCTCTGGAAATGAGAATTATGAAGTCAACCTGAGAAAGAACAGGCAAAGGAATTGGATATATGAAAGGGGCATTCTGCATCCTAAGTTGTATCCCAGTGCAGGTCAGAGCAAAGGGAAGGGAGTCACACTGGGTGCTTACACAAGTATAGTTTAGAAAGCAGTTGGAGTCATTAGTTAATGAAGACCCTATACAAGCTGCTGTTCACAATTTAGTAATGTTCCTGGGAATGTCCCTCCTGTGACAGGATTGGTACAAGGCAATAAAAATTGTGGCATTCAGATCTCTGGTCTTATTTCAAAGGCGTCATCCTTCTGCTGGGTCTCAGTGTCAGATAAATCTCCTACTTCGGTGCCAGTCTGGAACACACTCGTTTTTTATTTGGCTTTGATTGCTTTTAAAAGTTTGTCGCATTTTTACTCTTGGAAATGTTCACAGCTCATGTTTTTACCTTTATGATATTTGTGTACTCCAAACCTGAAATCATTAGGGCTTCCTTGGTATATTTTGCTTTAAGTGAAGCCATTTTGGTTCCCTGTTTCTCCCCCCCTCAAAATTGTAACTGTTAATTTAGTCTTTCTGGGATATAGAGTCTGGTCAAGCAAAGTGAGTTCCTTTACCATGACACTGTTGAGATGGAGCCAGTCACAAAAGATATGAGGGATTCAAATGAATTATGTGGGTAACTTAAATATTTGTTACTCCTTCCAGAAAAAAAAAAAAAAAAAAAAAAAAAAAAAAAAAAAAAAAAAAAAAAAAAACCAGAAAGGAGAATGTGTGTGTCAGAAGGGAGAAAAAAAACCCTCACACATTAAAGCTTTGATATGTATCAAGCATTGAGTAAGGATTTCAATTTAGCAACACCCTTCATTTGTTTAGCTGGTAGAGTAATTTTGTAAGGAAAAATAATAAAGGGAGAGAAACTACTAAATAGTTTTTAAAAATTATTCCACATAGTAATATTTACTCTTCCTGGGAAGAAGCCACCTTCTCAACAACCCATTCTTTTTACTTATTGGAACTAATTTCCCTGTTTTCCCTCTCCCCTGGTGTATTTGATGGTAGTACAAAGCACATAAAGTACCTTATTTATTAGTTATGAATTAGCTGAGAATGTCTGAAGGTTTTGATACCAATGTTATTAAAGTCTAATGCTATTTTTGCTGAAGACAAAACAGGAATAACTTATGAAAGTGGGGAATGAGAGGAACAGGGAACAGGGGAGTAGCAATTGTTCTTCCTGCTGATGATAGTTGCTTGTAAACCTCACTGATAAGAATAAATAGACATGCACACAGTTTTATTATGTACTATAGAAACTAATAAACTCTTGCTGCTAACAGGATGTTTAAAAAGCTTTTAGCTGGGCTGGTGGCTTTGTGTTTTGTGGGTGTTTTTTTTACGTACCACTTTCTTTCAATATTTCTCTGACCATGGGTTTACAGCAGAACAGTAAATGAAACAGTCATCTTTTAAAAAAGAAATGTAACAAGCAACTAGGAAAAAACAGAGAAAAAAAAATCATTAGAGGAGAGAATCAGGCAGGTTCAGGGTTCCTACACTGCTGGTAGTATTCAGAATTCACCCAGAAGTAACAGAGAGACCATTGACAGTGACCAGTGACAGATCACGAGGTTATGGACTCACCTCCACAGGCACAGAGGAGTGCAGAGACACAAAGGCATCTGGGGAGCCCCAGCCTTAGACATGAGCCCAGTTTCTTCCAGGACTGCTCCAAGCCTCTCCCAGTGGGACATTGGAGCTGTTATCCCTGTGACCTCAGAGACACAGGGAGTCAGTGCCTGGGATATGGGATCCCTGATGTGCAATAGAAGGGCACTAATATGGAGATGGTCTGGCTTCAAGAGAGGCTCAGCCTTTGAGCTGGCTAATCAAGAGATCAGGACATTCCAGCCATTTACTGAGGTGTCCAAAAGGTCCAGAGACCAGCCAAGGGACCCTTCTGCACGTGTGTGTCTCTGTGTGGGAGGGTTCTGGGTCCAAGAGCCAACCTCTGAGTGGAATGTGTGTCTAAGGGGGACAGCAGGGACCCACACTGTGCATGTGTTGGTGTGAGCGAGTGGGTCTGTGAACCATTAATTGGAGTGAGAATCTTACTGTTTAAATGGATTAATGGTTGGAATTGTTGTTCTTGGAGCTTTTTTCAAGCCTAAATATTTCTCTGATTCTATGATCTTATGTCGAAGCATTGGCAGCTTTAAGGTCTTAAGATGCAGGGCCAGAAACTGGGCAGGACTGAGCCATTACTAGAGATCCATTGCTGTAGGCAACACATATCTATGTATATTTTTTATTATTACTTTATTTTTATTTATTTGGTAAAGGGATCAGGTAGAACATTCTTGCTTTACAACTGCAGGAACACACACACCTGGTTGTACCAAGTATCCAGAGAGCAGTTTTTTCAATTGCAATAGTTGATAGAGTTTGAGGACTGTAGGAGGATCCCACCCTAAGCAGAAACAACTCTTCTGCTTTGCAACTGTTTTCTGGCTCCAGAGAAATTCCAACCCAAGCTGTGGAGTAAATCTGGGCACCACTGCCTGACAGGGAGGTGAATTGCCACTGAATTTCTTCTGTGTATGAGTTGACAGCTTTTCCTAAAGTCTGATTTCTACAAAACAAGGCTATTAATAATTAAGGAGTGAGTAAAAGCTCATGTCACTCCTCCTCTATTTGGTATTGGCATTTGATGACAGCCACATTTCTAAATGTGATTTAGATGCTGGACTTTCCATAAAGCAAAATAAAGTATGTCTGTCTAACTGAATTTGAGCAGTCATCTACTTTCGACTGTTCCTGATCATTCCCCATGAAATATTTGCTCCTGAGACAGCCTTCCCATCTATTCCCACATTTTTAATTTCATATGGGTGACAAGCGTCAAGTTTAATTCCCCATGATTCCTTTCTTTTTTGTTTCCTATTATTCTATGTATTTATAGCTAATTATCTATAAATAGTTTTTTTGTTAACTGATTGATTCTAGGTTTTGGCATGCAAAATCTGGTCCACTGCAGCCACTCCAGATTCTTAGAGTTTCCCCAGTGGAAACTATAAAGATATTCAAGGTATTTCAATAGGAGGCTATTTAGACTGTTTATGTCACAGAGTTTGCTTTTTCAACATCCCTATGTAAGAATTCACTTAGGCTTCTGCTTTCCAATGTCAGACACTGATGCTTGTTAATCAAGTGCCAAGAGTAGGAAAAAGCTCAGCACATGGCATCTGTGATTTACTTGTGACTGATGCTGAGACATGAAAGAATAACTGGAAGTACAGAGAGGGAGGAATGCAATTTGTCCTTTCTAGAATCAAGGACAAGATATGAGGCTTCATTTTTAATGCAAAATATGAGAGCAATCTGAGGAACCCACACTGCTTTTCTCCTAGAGGACTAACCAAAAAGATGTTCTTTCTCACTTTTTGTGTCCCTTCTCTGACCTGATCAATCCCAACTACTTTTCCGTAAAGTCAAGCAAATTCAACAGGAATTTAACTTTTTCCTTGGCCTTAATGGGCTCCTTATTGGAGAAAATGTTGCAATGAGGAAAACTATGTGTTTGAAATTATTCAGGCACAAGGGGTTTTGTTAGGTGCAACCTCTAAAAAGAAGTTGTTCTGCTTGCGCTTCAAAACAAACAGCAAATGCTGCTGTATTTCCTCAGCAGCTGAACAAGCCTTTCTTTACACTTTCCTGATCAAACTGCTTTGAGGTGATGTATCCTGATTCCAGATCCTGGTTTAGCTCAGGTGGTCAACTCTGGATTTTTAAACATTGGAATGGGCTGCCCAGGGAGTTGGTGGAGCCAACTCTAGAAGTTGTTCTAGAAAGTGGAGTTGTTCTAGAAAAGACTGGATGTGCACTTAGTGCCATGTTCTTGTTAATAAGGTGGTGATCAGTCAAAGGTTGGGCTTAGGGATCTCAGATGTTTTTCCCAACGTGGTTGATTGATTCTGTGATTCTGGTAGAATCTCAGATGTCTCTGAGCTGGAGATTTTGACCTGTCCATTATTAAGCTGTACAGACAGAGGGAACATACCTGCAGCAAATCTGGGGTTGACACCAAGATGAGAGAAGTTGTCACTGACCTGAGGGGCAGAGCCACTGTTCAGAGGCTCTCAACAAGCTTGAGAGATGAGCTGACAGAAAACTCCTGGAGTTCAGCAGCACCAAATGCAGGAGCTTGCTCTTGGGACAAAGGGAAGTGTCTGAATTTAACAGCTCCCAGAATAAGAGACATGATAACAAACTGGACATGCATATTTAGAGCAAGAGAGCCTTAATATGAGTGGGATTTGGAGCAAAATGGGTACCAGGAGATGTTGAATTGGTTTAGGTAGGAAAAGCTTCCTCTAGAGACATTTAACTGTTCTCTACAACCACTAATTGAGACAGACTTTGCTCAAAACTATAGAATAAAAGGACAAAAGGCAAAAGTCAAAGACATAAAAGGGGAATTTCCAAGAGAATCAAGTCAAAAGTCCTTTGCAAGGGGAGCAGTTATCGACAGAACAGGGTCTCCAGAAGGCTTGTGGAGACTCTCCTTGAAGCTATTCAAAACCCAACATTTCACAGACCTGGGCAACATGATCTAGCTTTAAATATATGCAATCACAGAGCAAGTGGAACCTTTAGAGGGTTTTCATGACTCTTTTTTTCCCCCATTTCTCTATCTATATATAAAACTTAGTGTAGAAATCTGAATTTCCTTGGAGTCCAGATAACAGTTAAATACCAGTCTTGCGGATCATAATGCTGTTACTTTACTAATGCAGTCCTACCTTAAATCCAGATCCTATGACTCTCAGGTCACTTTTCCACCTACCCTGGTTCTAAAAATTGCATATCACATCAGCAAACTCACTGAGGAGCAACCTAAATAAATGAATACCAATATGCTTCTACATATTGTGCTCTGTAGGCTTCCTCTCTTGTAGAGCTTGTCAGCTTCGTTGTATCAGATGCCAAATAAGCAGTTTAGAATCTCAGAATTTTGCCTTTTCCTTTCTCCCTCAAAAGAAACTTGATGTGATAAAAATTCAAAGTTCTTTTAACAGCAAGGAAAAATTTAGCAGCAATAAAAACTGAGGGCTAATTTTGGGTCTTGACAGGTACATGAAGAAGAAGAAAGTTTTGAAACAATTTTCAAGGATAATTCAGTTCCAGAATTCAATTTGGGATCACAATCTGTTGTCTGAGGTTCGTATTTATTCCTTAAGGTATTTCAATTTACTGCTGAAGTAAATGCTAGAACATGGTACAACTGTCACAGTGCTTAAGCTTTAATGTCCATATTGCTAACCATGACACCCATGCCCAAAGGGCTTGAACCTGTAAGTTCTTGTTCAACAAGGACAGTAGGTGGGAGGGGAAATGATACATGAATAGAAAATCAAACACTAGATACATTTCTCTGCACAGACTGGAAATAAAATGCCAGTCTTCCACTAAAATGCCTTCTTATTTTCAAGAATAGGAAGGAAGAAATGATTGTTGTTCACCAAAAAAATGTGAGATCTGACAAATTAGTGTGCCACATCCACAGCCAGTTTATGCTGATTTATACTAGGGATTCTGGATGGGGTGCTGAAATGTAAAACTCAGCTCAGTAACGAGACATTTACTCATGTGGTCCTGTTAACCCTGTCACAGCTCTTTGGGAATCAATCAGTGGCTGCACAACCCAGGTTGCTTCCCAAACTCTGTCCTCAGTTTTACCTCATGCTTTCACATCACAACTGGCATCTTCCCAGAATGAAGGAACAGCTTGCTAAATCCATGGTGTATGTTTTTGTGCACATGCTAAAAAAACCCTTTCCTTATCTTCTGTATTGATCAGGACATTCAGAACTTCATTTGTTAAAGAAAAAGCAAAAAAAGTGCAAGTGTTAGCTGGCTGCTGTAGCAGGGAGCTCTTCAAGGACTTAGAAAATTCATTTCTCTTTTTTATGCAGTTTTTTGATTATGTTCATTAAATTGTGGATATTTCAGAGGTTACAGGTGTTGTTCCCTTTACGGTTTCAGTGAATTTCATAGAAAATTGAGCTGGCCCACGGGTGACTTTGGCACATGCTCTTTAAGTTTATTTGAGCTCTTGTCATCAATTATATTTGACTCCAGCTTCAAGCAAGTCTTTCAATAACTTAGTGATCTGTAACAAGTCATGCACACAACTCCTCCTGGCAGGGGCAGGTTTTCAGACTCATGTACTTTAAGTTAGTGACCACAGGAATACTATATATCAATGATATCAATATACATGTATATCAATTATATCAAAAAAAGAGATATTTCCAGGGACCTCCTAGGGAACTCTACTTTTTTCCATGAGAAAGTCTGAGCCCCTCATTTAAGCACTTGTCTTGCTGTAGGCAGCCAATTATATACATTATAATTCTACTCCAAGTGATAAAAAGATTCCTAGGTGAGGTTGCACAAGAAAGAAATAATAAAAGAAATTTTGGAATAATTTAAAAAATCTTTATGTCAAGAAGAAGAGATGAATCTTGAGACTGGATATGAGCACAATTGATTAGCCATGGAAAACATATTGTTTAATAGTTCTGTAACTGTTTTATGGAATTTGATGGTTTGCCTCAGAACTCACTGACACAGAAACCTAGGAAAATAAAATTTTCTAAGACTCTACAGTAACCTCAGGCCCTTCCAGATCAAGTTCCCCAAAGTGAATTAGCAACAATATTTTTAGAGTGCTTTTTTATACAGCAAGATGTATTATTTCACCCTGGTGCTTCAGTGGGTTGGAGGAAATTGCTAAAGGCCCTCATTTGATTGTGATATGTCAATAGAAATTCCAGTTTTTTCACCTCTCTGTTGAAGAAGCTTTCTTAGTGGTGATAGAAAATCAATTTCCTTCCTGGAAGGCAGGATTTAATTTCACAACTTTGAAAAAAAAAGCAAAACAAAAAGCATATTTATGAGGGAAGAAGATCTTCACAATCAGACATCTTCAGGCTTCCCATGGTTGGACTTCCTACAACTTAATTTTACAACACAATCTAAGCTGTCTTTTCTCATATCTGGAGTGTTTTTTGGTGCTAGTCTGCTGCTTCCTTCCATCTGGGAAACACCAGTGGAGTAAAAGGGCATGGATCAATATGTGGAGGAGAGAAAATGTAAGGAAAAAGGGATTACAAGGGCAAGGGAAGATAGGAAGGAGAGAGTGAAGAAGGAAGGGGAGGGGAGGGGAGGGGAGGGG
>JAWWMS010000120.1:147515408-147534982 GCA_035048045.1 Chlorospingus semifuscus
TTTTTTTTTTTTTTTTTTTTTTATGTTAGGGAAAGAATGGAAGCAGAAGTGTTTGTATTCATGTCTTCACCTTTTTCCATGTGTCACCATAGTATTTGCTTTCTCTGCTGTATACCTTGCAACTTTTACATGGATTAAACAATTTTAGGCTCTGATGCAAAATATTTCAAGATCCATTGCTGAGATCCATCTTTTTCATGGTAAAGTGATAATGATTGATCATTCCATTATTGATTGCTAAGAAACATATTTTAATCTATTATTATTATTACTATTATTATTCAGAAGGTTTAAAAATTTAAACGAAGCATAATAAACAAATTAATATTAGCAGAAGTATTTTTGCCTCGTGTTCATAGTCCACTCATATATTTCTTATAAAAAATAAAATAAAGAGTAAGTTTTGTAGCATGAAAATACATTAACATTGAAGTTAATAAATGCAAAAATTTGTTTCAGATTGGATATATTCTTAATTATTTGAAGCCTCTTGATGCATTGGGAATATCATTCTACATAATTTGCAAGCAGTAATCAAAGGAATGGATGCAGAAATCATGTAGTATAGTTGAAAAGCCTGAAGATGCCAACCTTAAGGCCTGTGTAAGCTTACAACAGACAATGTTATGAATATCCACTAGAAAATAATGCTGCAAAAATCATATTCAAATACCTCTGATTTCTGAGATTGACTGACTGTATGTTCCACCTTTTCAGAAAAGGGTCTTGGAGTCCTGGTAGACACCAAGTCCAAAAAGAGTCAGCAATGTGCCCTTGTGACAAAGAAATGTGTTCTGCAAGGTGAACCTGGCATTGTCTGGTACTGCCTGTGTGCAAAAATTTTGCATTATTCTCTAATTTGCTGAATCTATCTCTAGAGTTTATGCCTGCTCAATACAGCAACATTCAAAGGATTTGTTTACACATTTAGTAAAGATCAATATGTTTTCAATATGCCTGGAATTGCTTAATGACCGTCCTGAAAATATGATGCAAGATGAAAAATTGATTTGATGTGATTCTTGTGTGAGACTACCTATGAACTCATTGATTTTTGTTAGATGTCAACTTTGCAAAACGCTTCTTAGAAGTTTTCAATTCTGAAACATCTATGGTGAAATTAAAAGCCCACCTGAGTCAATAAAAAAGCTTTGATACCTTTCTGGTGTTGAAAACTTTATGCAAGTGTACACATTTTTTAAAAGGTATAAATATATTAACAACCATTGCTTCACTCCTTTAAAGTACGTATTTCCTATTGAACATTATATGAGTTCCTTACAAATAAAAAGAAAAGGAAATGGGAACACTTCATGTTTCCCTTGTAGTGATTAAAGAATTTTCTTAGGAAGGAAAATTAGCCATCCCTACTCAAGCTCTTCTATACAGTAACAGAGGAAATGTAGGATTCTAACTCATGCTTTTCAGCAAATGGAAAGTTTATTAATTCTTTCAAAGGGAAGAAGGCTTTTAACTTCCAAATAGTTTAGTCCTCTCAAGAACCATAAACTGATCCTTCTCCTGAAGTTGAATAGATAAAAAGACAGGAATAAAGATAAAATATCTGACAAAAGATACCTAGATGAGAAAATATCTTTTCACCTTTTAGTCAAGTAGTATATTGGGTTTGCATGTAAAGGTTTTGGTATTCATGTCTTCATCTTTTTCTAGGTGTCACCACAGTATTTGCTTTCTTTGCTGCATGTCCTGCAACTTTTACATGGATTAAACAATTTTAGGCTCCACTGTAAAATATTTCAAGACCTATTGCCAAGATCCATCCTTTTCATGGTAAAGTGATAATGATTGCTCATTCCATTACTGATTGCTAAGAAACATATTTTAATCTATTATTATTGCTACTATTATTATTCAGAAAGTTTAAAAAATTTAAACAATCTTAATAAATTAGATTTGCTTATAGTGGGGGGGGGCTGCAGGCGTGGCTTCTGTGAGGAGCTGCCAGAAGTTTCCTTCATGTCCAGCAGAGCCAATCCTTGGTTGGTTCCAAGACAGACCCACCACCAGCCAGGGCCATCAGTGACACTGGTAGTGAATCTGGCATAATGTATTTAAGAAGGGGGAAAAGAACTGCACAACAACAAGCAAAGAAGGAGGAGTAAGAATATGTGAGGGAAACCCCCCTGCAGACACCAGTCAGTGAAGAAGAGAAGGAGATGTTCCAGGTGCCAGATTGGAGATTCCTCTGCAGCCCCTGGTGCAGCCCTTGGTGAGGCAGCTGTGCCCCTGCAGCCCGTGGGGCTCCGTGGGGATGCAGAGATCCCCCTGCAGCCTGGGGAGGTCCTTGGGGATGCAGAGATCCCCCTGCAGCACATGGGGGTCCTTGGGGATGCAGAGATCCCCCGGCAGCACATGGGGGTCCTTGGGGATGCAGAGATCCCCCTGCAGGACATGGGGGTCCTTGGGGATGCAGAGGTCTCCCTGCAGCCTGGGGAGGCCCATGGGGATGCAGATTCCCCTGCAGCCTGGGGAGGTCCATGGGGATGCAGAGATCCCCCTGAAACCTGGGGAGGCCCATGGGGATGCAGAGATCCCCCTGAAACCTGGGGAGGCCCATGGGGATGCAGAGATCCCGCTGCAGCCTGGGGAAGACCCCACACTGCAGCAGAAGGATGCTGAAGGAGGCTGTGACCCCATAAGAGGCCCATGTCAAGGTGCCAGAGTTAGCACATTAAGTCAGTATATGGACTTTTATAGGATGAGGTATTTGAGTGTGTACTGTTCCCATTTGTCTCCTGTTGAAAATACTCTACCTTGTAAAAATACATAGGTGAATAAATAAATCAATAAAAATACATAGGTGAATAAATAAATCAACAAATAATAATCTTCAGCAGCCCACAAGTTTAAGAACAGAGAGCCAGTCTTCTGTGCTAAATGGTTACTGTTATGGTTTCCTACAGTCTCAGCTGATGAATATTTATTAACTTACAGAAACAGAAACAGCTTCAGCAAAAAAAAAAATATTGGACAGTCTGATACCTGAATGACTATGTCTGGTCTCAAGTGACTTTTCATAGGCTATTTGTGTGCAAATACTTTCAGGCAATGCTCGGGATTGTATTTGTCTTTTCTTTATGGGTTTCACTGTCATTCAATTAGAGACTCAGTCTCCTTTTGTTTTGCACATAGTTAGATTTATGCTTACAGTTTAAACATGGCTAGATATTCTGAAAGTAATACCTGAGCATAGTCACTGATCAAATTATGTGTTCAGCTGGGATGCCAGAGGTGGATTGAAACATCCCTGATTTAAATCAGAGAGCAGAGTTGATTCAGGGTTTCATTCATTGCAGATGAGTATTTTTAATTACTGGATACCCTGTGAAAAAGAAGGATCCACAGCTCTATCTTGATCAAAAAGTGGTCTGGTTGGACTACCTACTTCAACAGGATAGTAAATTGTAGAGGGAAAGATGCACCAAAACACCTGGGAAGCATCATCCAGATGATAGTATCAGCAATTACCTAGATTTCCAGGATCAGTATCATGGATTTATAGATTTTACTCCTGAAAACCTAGATAGGTGATAACCTAGATAAAGCAGGTGCTGTCCTCTGACAAACCACTAAAATGCAGCATCACAGCTCTGACCTTAAGCCCCCTTGAAGTTACCTCAGTGGTCCCCACTGTGGATGTGGGATCTGTCTATTCCATAATTATTATCCATTTTGGATCTAGCACAATGGAACAAGACAACTAAGAGTTGTGATGAAGATCATTTGAGAAAGGAAGAGAAAAGGAGTGTAACCATGAGAGCAACTAGATTAGGACACATTTAAATATTCCTCTAAAATTTTTCTGCTACTTTTTCTTCCAGGTGACAGAAATAGTCCTGACACCAAAATCTGATTTGAGTGGACTGAAAGGTTTCTGAAGTTATATGTGATGGCTCCAAATCAGTTATTCTGATTTATACATAAAGTCCCTTGTCTGTAATCACCTGCCATGAGAATGGTCAGAATGGTAAAGTGATATGCAAGCACAAGCTGCCAGTGTACATCTGGGCAACATGTGAGCATTTTATATCACTATTCCTGTCAGATTCTATCCCTTTCCATACCTTCCTTGCTGCCTCAACGGCTTAGAGCTTTATGTCTTAGATTCAGTTTGGTGCAAAGGATTCTTCCTTCCCATCATCACAGTACCCAGTGAATAAGAATGGCTGGAAGCACCTTTAGATGAAAGAGATTTGAGAAAAATGACAAAGTACATATGGATTTTTGTTTGAAATATATTTCAGAAGACATAAATAAAAAAAATGTGAGAGAACAAAGCAACCACAACAAACAAACAAACAAACAAACAAACAAACAAACAGATATTTCAGAAGAACAGGAAATTTTCCTTATGTCAAGTTTGGCACCCCAGCTCTATTACCATGTATGAATGCTAGAATGGAATATTTTTATATGAATGTCTCATATATAGAGCATAGACATTATTGTGTTTTCAGCTTTATTTTTGTCTGCAAGTAAGGAGGAAACTGGAGGAACTTAAAAGAATTAAATAAATGCTCTGAACTGATCATATGCCCCAGGTGTTCAACTAGAGTCAATTAACTCCAAGTGATTATTTTCCTTAGTTGGTACACATTTAAAAGCTGTCTACATTTTTCCAGCACTACTAATAGAATTCTCTGAATTTGATTTATGTTTTGCACAACCTGTTGCTGCTTTTCCTTGAATTGCATATAGCAAATGGTCATATTCCACATGCTCTGCTTTCCAACAGGATATACTTTGAACATATCAGCTCTGTAAATATGGTTAGCAATGCATGGTTGGTCTATGCAGCAGAGCTTATTCAGAGAAAAAAGAAAAAAATAGTCTTCTTCATTGTTGCCTGTGAATATTCAAGGCCAGTGGATTCATTTGTTTTCCATCTGCATCACTAGTTTCATTTTTTAGGATAGGAAACATTTCAAATTACATACAAGATGTACTGGTTGTTTATGTGCTTATCTGTGATTCAGCCTCATCTTCTGGTTTTTTGTTTGTTTGTCTCTGGCCTGTTTTGAAATGAACAGCTGCTTTGATTGTCTCACTAATAAGGAGAAAAAGCTCTAAGAGAGAGTTAAATCATACAATCATATTTAAGTCAAAAGTGAGCTGCAATTGCCCACCAATGAGCAAAAAAATTAGAGATTATTTTGACCAGCAAGTTCTTTCTCCCTTTCTCATGCCATATAGCATGTAAATACAAATGCATTTGTTGCAATCAAAAAAAAAAAAGAGATATCAAGAGTATGTTTAATGGAGGCAAAAGATGAATGTACTTTGACTGTACTGATGGTACTTTTTCCTTTACTGACAACATGGATTGAGTGCATGGTTTAAACTCCAGGTGAGAGAGTGTGGATTTGACTGTAGGTAAACTACAGTCTCTGTGTCTCTGTGTAATGAATTCATCAGACAGATTCATAGAATCATAGAATATCCTGAGTCAAAAGAGACCCACAAAGGTTTTCAAGTCAAAATCCTGGCCCTGTGCAGGACATCCCAACAATCCCCCTGTGTGGCTGAGAGCTTTGTCCAAATTCTTCCTGAGCCCTGTCAGGTTTGGTGCTGTGACCATTTCCCTGGGGAACCTGTTCCAGTGCCCAGCCACCCTCTGGGGGAAGAACCTTCTCCTAATATCCAGTCTAAGCCTACCTGTTCACAACTTGAGGCCATTCCCTTGACCCCTGTCACTGCTCATGACAGATAAGAGATCAGTGTCTGCCCCTCCTCTTCCCCTCATGAGAAAGTTGTAACTGCAGTGAGGTTCCTCAGCCTTCTCGAGGCTGAACAAGCCAAATGACCTCATCCTCTCCTTGCACAGAGCCCAAATATTTTACTGAATTTGCCCTTAGTCAATGCAAACCACCAGAGCTGGGAAGATTTTAAAACTGCTCTGAACATCCACACTGAAATCCTAAACTTGATCAGTGATTCTGACCAGCAAGTTTGCTGGACAAAGTGATTAGAAACAATGACTTCTGTCTTTGTCTAGCAGAGTGACAAGGGCATTTTGAAGTTTCTAGGATTTTATGGACTGCAGATCTTCAGTGACTGACCACTAAAGTGTCACTCTTTCACCTGAAGTATAAAGCCCAGGGCATCCAGCTTGTGCTGATGTCCAGTACCTAGAGAAGCATCGGTTCTGAACAAACATTGATAGATACAGGCCATGACACATTGTCCATTCTTCACAATATACAGAGACTTTCAAGGGCTCAAAGGCTGCCTTGGACTCGTTTCTGGTAGAATTTGCTGAATGTTCATAGCCAGTTCTGAATAGCAGAATCCAGCTACATGATTAACATATTTGCACAGGGTGATTTGAAATATCTCAGAGAGTAACTTTTCAGGTTCTTGTTGGATTTTAATGTGTTTACTTTCTCTGTTTTCTTTTAGTGTAATCATAGGTTGTTTCCATGGCATTTTGTTCATTTCCCACACTTTTGTACTTTCTCGACTGCCATTCAGTTCAAGATTTGGTAGAAAAAAATACCTGAGTGCTGGTCTAAATCCAGGTCTCTTCAAGGACATTTCCTGAAAAAGAAAGAAATAATTACTATATAGTAATTTTTCCAAATTATACATGATGGAGAAGTGTTGCATCCAGCTTAACCACTATCAAACACATTGTAATGAAAATATAGAGGCCTTATTTTGCAACCAAGTCTACGTCAGCCCAGATTAACCTTAAGTTTCGAGAACATGTCAAGTAAGAACACAGTTGAAAATGTGATCTAAGGGCAGCATCTTTCCAAAGTAAATATTTTTCCCCATGCAAGTACTTCACTAAGATAAAGAAATAAACAAAATTGAACCTGACATTGAGAAGATCCCCAAACACTTGAAATGTTTCATGGAGAGGAAAAAAGTCTCTCCACAACTTCTGTCTAAAATCTGATTGATCAAAGAGCCCTATTCTGATCTCTCCCAATTGTACTGCTTAGCAGACTTTGAATGAAAGCAGGAGAAATGGAAACATGACACCAAGGGAGAAATAAAAAAAAAAACCAAAACAAAAGAAAAAACCTCTTGATACTTACTCAGTGTGTCACTTTGAAGGAATTATTTATCCATTTTAGTAAGCGATTCTATTTACCAAAATGAAAAGGTTTAATATGAAGAAGAATGTTCTGAGGGCAAATTAATTTCAAGATAGATCCTCAGCAGGTGTAAATTAGTGTAATTTGATGCAATTCATAGTCTGACCTCAAGCTTCCCCAGATGAGCATCTGGTCTGTTGCGTGTTGTGTGTTTTAACAGGCTAAGTATTACATTCAGCCATTCTAAGGAGCTTTAATTTTCTGTGGTTTTTCTGTTCTCAAATCATGCCTGCCAACTTGTTAATAGCAGCAGAAACTTCAACTGCTCTGTTACAAAGTCTCTTTTTATATTGCACTAAACTAAACTCCTTTAACCTTTCTCTATGACACATCTCCAAGGATATTATTCTTGCTGCTCTGCCTCTTCCTAGCTCAAGGGCGATTACGTTCTTGCTGAGGTATTGCAGCCAAGCTGCAGAAAGTGCTCTGGGTGAGGTAAACCAAGCTCCTTTCACAGCAATAATGCCACCCCCTATGAGCTGAGCTACCCTCCCACAGCACACCGAGATGGCATTCTCTTCATTTTCTCTTTGGGAGCTGTATATTTCACAGCACATGTAAAGGACATTTTCAGCATTCTTCCTTTTTTTTCCGCCCCCTTGTTTTATTTGTGTTTGACCTCTTCTAGCAATTTTAATTCAAAAGACGGTTTCCTATCTGCCTTCCTGATTCAGCCTTTCTTCCTCATTAACTTTTTGGATATCATTTTACTATGATTAATTATTTGAGTTCAGTAACATCCAGGAAATCTGCAGCTAACTGCTAAGATGCTTTGCATAGCAACAGGGAGTCCATGTTCTAAGAAGCATAATGCAAAAGGAAGGAAGAGAATTAGGGCAGAAATTGAAGCCTCTAAAGTCCCTATCAAGACATGGCTAAACACCACTCTTGTCCAAGTCTCACACAGAGATATTAAATCACATGTTCCACAGCAACTCAGCACCTTACCCAGTAGCTGCTGAGTACAGAGCCAGCGCTATCTTCTCACCATAAAAGTAAAATATATTAAAAATATATAAATACCTTGCTACCTAATAAATGTCAAGTAAATTCATCATGGTGTTAATCATGAACATTTGACTGGTCATGCCAGCCAATCAGTGTTATATTTGGAAATATTCTTCTACATAATTTCTGGAATAATTTTCATGAGTAAAAATAAGTGGTCTCTCATTTTGTATTCTCACGATAAGTCAGTTCAAGTAGGTGACTTATTCCAAAGGCTTTTGACATGGATAGAAAGACCATGTGATTCTCATTTTTATCCAGTATTCAGGTTTTTCTAAAAAACTTCATTTCTTTTAAGGTTTTTGGTTTTTTTTTTTCACTCCATGATTTGTCACTTTACCATTCTCAAAGGATCCTACCTTTCCACAACTGAAAAAGTGACTAACCAGTTCTTCACCTCTCTCCCCAGTTATGTTGGCTGATGGCAATTATCTCATATCCTCACCTTTCCCTTTGTCCTTTGTCTTTAATTCCTCATAATCATTCTTAAGACAATTCATCTTTCATTTTACAATTGCTTACTTTCTCTGCCATGAAATCACATTATTTTTCTTCAGCATCTTGCCATTTAAAGACCACTATATTTTCCTCTCTGATCTTTTTTTTTTTTGTTATTTTCACTTCCTCCCAGAGTAAGCCACATCCACAGATTATTAGATTCTGGGTAACTTTTAAAAGTTTTTGATCAATCTTTTATATTCTTGTTTACATCTTGGTCTAATCACATTGGGTTTTGCCTCATGCTGTCTTTCTGACAATTAGGACAATATTTATGAAACAAATGGATTATTTACATGACAGTGACTTGTAACTAATATCTGGATTCTTTTTTTTTTATATTCATTAGGTTCCATGATTTATCAAAACACTTCCTTGCCAGCTGTCTCCTCTACAGGATAGAGAAAATGAATGCTTAATATGTACTGTGATTATTTCCTTTTAGATCCTTTACAGACTGATGAGGTTCTTATGAAATGACTATTTATGAAATTATATGAAATAGGTATAGGTCAGACATAAATTATTTTGAAAAGGGACAGGGTGTTTGGTCACAAGAATGATGCCTTAACTGCTAATGAAGTGACTTTATCCATGTCATCCCTCTTCCTGCATTACCACAATAAAGAGGGACTCCAGTGCCATGGAGAGCCTCTCCTGTGAGGAAAGGTTGAGGGAATTGTGACTGCTCAGCCTGGAAAAGTGAAAGCCTTGGAGAGATTTGTGGCTTTTGTGGAGCTAATTGTGGCTTTCCAGTACCTGAAGTGAGCTTACAGGAAAGACTGAGAGAGACTATTTACAAAGGCAGAAAGAGAGTAAGTTTAGATTAGATATTAAGACTAAATTATTTATTTTGAGAGTGATGAGGCCCTGGAACAGGCTGCCCAGAGAAGCTGTGGATGCCTCATTCCTGGAAGTGCTCAAGACCAGGCTGAATGGGGCTCTGAACATGCTGGTCTAGTGGAAGGTGCCCTTGTCTATGGCAGGGGCTTGGAACTACATAATACTTAATATCCCTTCCAATGCAGGCCATTCCATGATTCTATGACTCTAAGATAAACCTTGATTCCTTTTCAAGGAGCTTTAAGATCCAAGAATCAAAAAAACCAGAATTTGAGTACAAACACTGAAAAGAAAAAGCTTTATGGGAGGTAAATTAACTCAAGTTGTTTTATATGCACTTGTTTTAAGAACAATATTTATATATGGCTTCAAATAAGCTTTGCCTGAAACATCCTGTAATAACCATTGATGCTGTCATGGGATTATTGTGACCATCAGGTGTTTAATGACACATAAAAATAGATACAAATGTGTCCTGTTCTTCTTTTCAGTGCAACACCCTGGCAGTCTCCAGTGACAGGGCCTCTCCTATTGCTGTGCCTCCAGACCTCACTGGATGTGTGAGACTGTGACAGTTTTGGGATCTGACCATAGCAGGAAGAGTTCTCCTCACAGTCCTTGGTAATCACAACCACCACCTGAAAGCACTGCCCTGCCCCAGGTGCCGGGGGTGCAAAAGGAATTGGGAGGGGACACAGCCAGGACAGCTGACCCCCAGTGACACAAGGGATATCCCATTCCATCTGGCAAATTCAACACATAAACTGAAGAGAGATGGAAGGCAGAGGGACAAAGTGACATTTGGGCTTATGGTGTCTGTCCTCCTAAGTAACTTAATGCATGATGAAGCCTTGCTTTCTTGAAGATGAGAAGTAAAAAATTAATTGCTTATTTTTCATTGTTACATGTTCAGCTTTTGCTTTACCTATTAAAGCATCTTCATTTCAGCCCAGAGCTAGAGTGCAAGCGAGGCACCTGATCCTGCACCAACAGGTGGAAATCTTTACAATGCGCAAAAATATTGTGCAGGAGGGAATGCAAGAGTGAGATTGGACACCTCAATGGCGTGCAGTGACGGGTAAAGGGACAATGGGAACAAGATATCGAAACATATAAAAACTTTTTTTTTTTACCTTGCAGGTGCTCAAACATTGTAACAGGTGGCCCAGGAAGGCAATGAAGGCTTTCTCACTGAAGATATTCCAGAAACATCTGGATGCTTTGGACCCTGTTTGAGCAGGGAGGGTGGACCAGATTCTGTAATTTTGTAATTCTGTAATGTTGTGAGTTGGTGTGGGTTTTTTCCACGGAAATCTAATTTTAAATTTTAACTGCTATCATTTAATGATACGCTTCTATTAGTGCAGATGATTTATGTAATCTATTCCACATGCCTCTCCCCTCAGCAGGAACAGGTAGCTTGTTTGGTCACCTTGGCTCCTGTTTTACCCTAATTTATTTCAAGCATGAGGAGATTCTCTCTCTGAGAAACTCTTGGACTTTTCAGATGAGATGAAATTTAAGACAATTCAACCTCTAGATTTCTTTATTGGAAAAAAATAAAAGCAAATTCTGCAAGCCAAATTAAATATGTAAGAATTATATTTTATAATTTAAAAATTTGTTTTCCTGAAAACTGTTTGACCTGTTCTATTTATCAATACTTTGAATGAAATGGCCAGAGAGGAGGAATTAATTTAAAATATAACATTTCTGATATCATTGTTTTAGTTTTATCTTTTGGAGCTTTTAAAAATCCAGTCAAACTTGCAGTCAAGTGCAATCGAATCATTATATAATGATTAACCACTCTTCATCATTGTTTCAAGGTGTTCTGAAATTAATATTTAATGTTTTGTTTTACCAAAAATATTTTACCTCACTATCAAATGTAAAATATTTTTACTCTTTTCCTTTTCCATTTAAATTAGTCTCATGCATCTGATGTTGAAATGTCTTGAGCTCTTAGTTAAAAAATCTAAAAACACTCAAACTGAATGAGCAGAAGACTTGTTATTGCAAAAAACTCCAGAGATTTAGGAGAAAATAATAAAAAAAAATCTAGGGTAAAACAAAAAAAGACCCAACATAATTGGGAAAAAAATACATTTTTAATTAAGAGGTTTATAAATAAAGCAATAATTCAGATGGATAAATAATGAAGCAAAACAGAAAGATAGTAATAGATAAAATCAAATTAACATTCAACCTGGCCTTCTTTGATGCAAACCTATAGAGGTAAAACTGCAACACAACTAAAAATAATATGAAATATGATTTTTAATTTTCTGATTATAGCATATGTATATATGTGCATACATATATATGCATGCACATATATGCATAAACTGTAACCAGAACATTAAAAATTGCATTCCAGAAATCAGAAAAAGTTTTGATGGGGGAATTTATACACTGGCTTTAATAATTATGAATAAGTGTTCTGATAAAAAATAGCAAAAAGCTCCAGATATCAGTGATGCCCTCTAATGAAGAACACACACCTCTAGAGGTTTACTTTATGGGGAAAAATTCTTTACAATCATAGTGGTTTTGGTTGGAAGGGACCTTATACATCATCAGGTTTGTGTGATCTATTACACTAATTTATTTCTGCAGCAGTGCTTATTCCAGAACAAACTATTCCAGTGCTGTTCAATAAAAATAAATACATAAATAAATAAATAAATAAATAAATAAATAAATAAATAAACTCCTTCGAATACCATTGTCACAAAATCTGTGTGCAATACAAACCTAATTCTTCATGGTCATGAACACAAACAGCTCTGTGGATTTGGACAGGTTTTAGCTGCGACCACAGCTTCAGCTCCAGCCACAAACTGTGGTTTGCTGCTGTTTGAGTCTCAGCACTAATTCTGAGGGCAGGCAGCTTACAACAAGCCATATTTATCCTTTTCCCTCTCCACCTGCACACATCCACCCTATTTGCAATGTCTAGGAGATTCTATGAAGCACCTTTTGGCAGTCAGTAGTGCTAAGATGGGCTCCCTCATCATGTCATTGATGATGAATTTTTATTGGCACCTTAAGGGGAGTAATTTTCCAAACCATTGTTCAAAAACCATTATGGAGCTAAATGTTCTTTCCTTTTTATCATTTTTTTTGCAGTCTGATGGTATTACCCGTGCCATCATTGTATCAAAGAGCCTTTTTTTGTTTCCTGGGGAAGAAAGCAGCAGCTGAGCATGAATGAGCTGTTTGCTGTGAATCCACGTGGGTGATCGTCACATGGCTGCAATAATCTCAGGGCTGGCAGCTGCTGGGTGATGTCACACACGGCCCTGGCTGACATCATGCAGCCAGCTTGGAGCAATCCTGTTGCCAGGCAGCCCTTTGCTGTTCAAAGTCTTGCTCAGCCAAGGCAAACACAACTGCTCGTTGCCCTCCAGAAAGGCTACACTTTAAAAATGCCAGCCCTGCTGACTGAGCAGCAGGTCCGACTTGAGGCTGAAGATGAAAAATAGCCTCCCACCTGAATTCTGTGCTCACAAAGTTTGCCAAATAGCAGAGGCAAATAGTTTTGATTGCCAGCAAAGCTACTTTGCTAAATTTCTCCTCTAGTTCATTTTGCTCACTGGAGTCCCATAGGCCATTCCCCTGATGCAGTTCATGTGCACAGAGCTGGTTTGATATGCCAGTCAGATCCTAGCTGGGCTCAGTTTGAAAAGTGGTGAGCCAATTGAGGCTGACCTGCTCTGGATCACTTCCAGTCCCTCCCTGATATGGAAGTGTGATCTGCAGGGATGCTTCAGTGGCCACTACCTCCCATTGAGCTTGAAATGGTTAAGAGTCAGGCTTTGCTAATAGCAAGCTTCAATTTGTGCATCAGGCTTCTGTAGGAGTTCAGAGCAGCTTATACAGCTATACCTTTACTGCCAAGAGAAAGTGTCTGATCTTCCCAGGATTTTCACTGACCCCTCACAACTGCTCATGGCAGCGAAAGTCAGCAGCAAGTCAGTAAAAGGCTTCCTGGGAGAAAAAAAGAGAACAGTTATTCACCAGAATGAGATATGGGCACAGGGCCTTCAACCTCACCTACTCAGTGATTCTGTGAGAGGGGAATCTGTTTTACAGGGTCAGTGTAATGTCTCTTCAAATCCAGTAATTAGTCAGCTTAATTGGGGTGAAATACCTTAATTTTGTGAATGGGGTGAATAGCTCTGCAGTGGCTTAGAAAAACCACTTTAACTATGTTAGAAAAAAGCCTCTTCACAGCAAGAGTAGCAAAAACTGATGTTGGACTGTGTCATTCAATCAGACTCTTTCCACTGTGAGGATAAGAAGTTACATAGTTGTTCTTTTTCTCCATAAAACTGCGAATATTTCCCCATTTTCTGCTCTGAGAAAATTCATTAGAGATCTGCCAGAATATCTCTGCAAAAGGAAGATTTTACTTGCTCTGTCTGTTTGAGCTTCTTAGGCTTGACACTCAACAGGAAGCTGAGGAATCTTCAGGGAGTTCCTATACATTAACCATAGGTAGGATTCAGCTTGAGATTAAGTCCTCAATTCTGGTGTGAGTGCATTGCCATTGACATATGAACAATGTGTTCATCCTTCCATTGTAGACAGGGAAGACCCAGGACTCTCCTCTGTTGTCAGTCAAAGGCAATGATGTCTATTTGAAGTTTTTGTTGCACTCAGTCTGTTTATGCTGTGTTGTTAGGTACACACATTTTTCTCTCAAATGAGAGATAGAGGCCAGGCAGGATGCAGAGGAGCTAAAGTAGCACCTGTGTTTGGACAGCTGAATCCAGCCCCACGTGTCCAGCAACTCAAAAATATCAATCACCAGTAAGAACAGATGATCCCCACAGGAAAATAATATCTTAAAGCATTGTAATCTCCAGCTTTCACTTCAGCAGAAGATGTCAGCTCCCTTGATACAAGGCAAGCCAGAGATTGTTAAAATAAACCCCACAATGCAGAAAATCTGTGGTCTTTCCACTGCCCACTCTTCCTAATCAGGAGCATCACAGTCACAGTTAAATATGCTGTGAACCTCATATTATGTTAATGTATTAATGTCATGTAAATGTTTTCAGAATAAACTAGACTCATGCAAATTTGTTGGCTCTGAACTTATTTTATTCTGACAGAGTAGTGGGCACAAAGCAAATTAACATTTTCAGAACTCATTAGTATATGTGAGCATCATGCAAAAGTGACAAATCAGTTTGGTAGACTTCCATTATTTTAGGCCAAAAAGCCAATCATCTGGATGACTTGGGATACCTGATCCAGAGCACATTGCAGGCTGTGAGAGCTCTGCCAGTAACTAAGAGGGAATAAAAAGGTCAGAGCCTTGGACATGGTGGCTCATGCAGTGACAAAACACAGAATGAAGTTTAGGCTCAAGCTTTGCTAATAGATATGTGGAATTATCAGGTGGACCAGGCTCACTGATATTAGGTGGCTTTAATTTGCCTACATGTAACACTCATTTTGTATCATTCCCTTCAGTATTACAAGCCTCTAGTGCTTTATTTTAATTGTTCAATAAATTTCAGAGATGCAGTAATTAACGTGGTTGATTAAATATAATCAACTACTTACTTCTAACCGATTGAAAAAAAAAAGGAAGTTTAGTCAAGTGCATCATTAGTCAATACTTGCTACTAATCTGCCATTTGCTAAATTTATCTTCTTTCTTCACAAATGTTTGGTCTATGCAGACAAATCTTGATTTCTTCATGATTCCGGGAGAATATATTGATTTGTAAAATTTTTTTTTTAAATCCCTCAATATTTGGTACCAAATACAGGACTTAAAGGATTTGGGGAATGAATCATACAACAATTTCATATTGTCAGGAAAAACCATTTGATTTACTTTTGTAGTTGATGCATAGACATTGATACTTATTTAAAGTTCCTTATCTGTGAAAAAACAGATAAGAAGAGGGCTAGAGGCAATAATACATAACTTGCCAAAAATTTCTATCACACAATGCAAAATACCTGCAATAACTGGAGGCGTGGGATTTTCTCAAGTGGCCTTATCTGTTTAAGAACAACGAAAATAGTCAGTCTTTGAGTAATGTTTGTGAGGGAATAAGCAGACCAAAATCAGAGAACAGAATACCTTAGAGGCATTCTGAGCCAGTGAAAGAGCTCATGTACACAGCTCAGCAGTCTCTGAGTCACCAGTGATGTGAAACAGCCTATCAAAAGGAAGCAGTGTAATATACCTTGTGGAAATATCAACCCCTCACCGAGTGCTCCTGGACTCCAGGAGAGATGGTTTCTTTGGGATATCCTGTTCTGAGCCAAGCTTGCCTTCAGGTACAAGTCAGGCCAGGTGTACCCATATCATCCTCCACACCAAGGTATCAACATGTCTGGAGTCAAACCACCTTGCAGTGTTGTTACTCTTAACTATTTTATATATTTCCTTCACCACAGCACAAGTCTGACAGAGCCCAGGAAGTGTTTGGATAATATTCTCCATCCCATGGCTTGATTCTTTGGGTGTCCTGTGCAGAGTTTGATTTTGATGATCCTTCTGATCTCTTCCAACTCAAGATATTTTTTGATCTTGTGATACCCTGAGAGATTGCTCGCACACAAAGATATGAAATCCATACTTTACTCCAAATGAATGAGTAATGCTATCAATTCTCATAGGACTTCAGGCAGATTTTTAAGATTCATGATCAAAACTTATTATCTACTTTTTGCATGTTGTTTTTAGATAAATTTCAAGCTGTGTCGGGCACATGCCTTCTTCCATCAGTGTCCCACAAGGCAATATACTTGTTTAAGCAGTTTCCAACAGTTCTGTGACCGATAAAAATAAAAGAATGATTACAGGAATCATATCTATGTCTCTCCCAATCCCTTCAGCACTTCCAACTCTTTACAAGTTGTAATTTCTGCTTTTAAATGAAGTAAACATAGACACAGAATATGAGACTAATGAAACCTTGCTTCAGTTGCTCAGGGAAGGCTTGGGCAAAGAGAAATTGATCCTCATGGGTGACTCCAATTACCCAGACATTTGTTGGGAAAACAGCATGGTGTGACTGTCATAAATCCTGCAACTAGACCAATTTGTCACAAAGGAGTGATTTAGATCACTTAAAGAATAACTGTCAGAAGTAGTTTTAATATGTTGTAAATGTGTGACTTAACAAAGATTGATGGCAAGGTTCACTCTACTATTTTCTGCATGGATTAAACATACAATTTTTTTTCGAATCAAGCTAGAATGATTTATATAGAGATGGGAGATGCAAACAGGTGACAAAGATTATCTTGTTGAGTCATGAGGTCCAGAAAGAACCCCCTGACTTTCTAAATTCCTCCTCAGGGGGAGCATAGGTGCAGCTTGAACCAGACTTAGTCTTAGGCTCAGTCAATGGTTTATGTCTAAAGGATTGTATATATGGAAAGTTTATAATAATTAATATTAAACATCAGTTTAATTTGTATTAATTCAGCATGCTATCACTTACTCAAACACTACAGACATATTAAATCCATTAATTAATATCAAGGTAGATTTAAATAAAAAAACCTTGAAAAAAATAGGTTGGGAGCACCCACTTAACCTTCACAAGCTGTTTCACTTTCCATATTTCACTGTGTTGCACCACACTGCTTGTTAACATGGACTCAGCCCTTGGACAAAAGCAGACAATATACAGAAGATTCTTATCTCACATTCTTTCCCTCTTGAAAGTCAATGGGCATTTTGCCATTTCATATCATCCTGCTTGATTTTATCAGTTTTAGGGATACTGGAACAATATGCTGAACTGTCTAAATAGAATTTAGTTAAGACCTTATCTTACTAGATCAATACATATAAAGAACCAGATACTGCTCCATTTAATTCAATAAACACTTTACCTTTGATTTCCATGCATACAAAACAGGCCTTCAGCATGAGATTATTGTTGATTTCTCATTTAAATTTTAATGAATGATTAAAAATAGAGAAACTGAACTCAAAGAAAAGCAACTGAAGCTACAGTGTCCTGTTTCATCTAAAGAATCGATTGAACTGGATCACAGAGAATGTAGATAATCTGAACATTAAAAGTGTATTAGTATTATGCTTTGTTAGAATATGACCATGAGATAAAGTTGTTTGTTGGGAGAATAAAAGCAGAACAGCAGAGGATTGCATAAAGGCTTTCTTTAGGAAAGTACTAAACCAACAGCTCTATTTTCAGGCCATGCTTAATCCTTTTGAGTTCAGTGGCTTAAATCTTTCCCTCACTAAAGAACAAATAATGAATTGTGGCCTAACAGCCTCAATTCTGTGAATAGCTATGGCTTAGGCCAAAGCCCACAGCACACAGTAAACCAGTTTTGCAGCAGAATAAGCACATTTTGGACAAGACAGATAGAATTAATCTGCATATTTTGTTTCTAGGGGTGTTTCACTCCTTTAAACACAGAGCCATAGGACAGAGGCAGATTTATTCCAAACTAGAATGTCTAATATGTAGAATGGACTCAATGATTTTGATGGACTCGATGATCCCTTCCAACTCAGAATATTCTATGATTTTATCATATATACAAACTATTGAAACAGAAAATTATAATAATGGTGGAATGCATATATCACACATCAGAATAAAAACATTGTGTGTAATATGCTGCAAAGTTTGATAAAATAGGTCATTTGGGGATAGAAAAAGGAGAAGAAGGGAATAAGAATAATTTAGTGATTTTATTCATATGGTCTGTTGGACTCAATGTGTTACTTGTTTTGTTACCTGTAAACCTCAGTACTTTTCAGTGGCCAAGCTCACTGGCCGAAATTTAGAACATTTGAAGAGCTATAGCTGGTAAGAGACATATGCAAAGGTCAGGAGATTGCAGAATATTTGCTTTCATTTCTTGGAATCATTTGCAGTTGCCTGGATTGTGCCTTGGGAGAGCTTCAGATGCTTAATTTTTCAAGAGCAAACCCAAGAGTTTTGAGGGAACAGTTACATATTTCAGCACATAAGAGGGGATTTCTGGAGGATGATGGATTTGAAAGCAAGGTATTATAAGGTCAGGAGACACATGAGTGAATAATGCATGTAGCCAGATACAAAGCAGAAAAACTGGTTATAAACATTATCCTGCAGAATTCCAGAGAATTAAATGAACCCTCCTATGGCAAACAGAGGAATATGATCTACCTGTGCTGTTCAGTGACTCCAGGCTCATGAGCTGATAGGAAGAATTCAAGCAGGCATTGCCCTGATGGGTCTGGTGTGATATTGAAGATATTTCCCCGGCTCTCTCTCTCTCATGCAAGTAATACTTCCTAGTGGTTTCTTTTTAAATTATAAGTCTGACAGCATTTAATGTGATGTTGAAGGATAATCCATGTACTTCTATCCAAGCAAAATTCTCCCTATACTTCTCCAGGGCAAATGTCTCAGCTGTTGACATACACCTTTATTTGGCTAAATAGTACTTCTGTGTTTTGTTGACTTATGATATATGCTGTTAGGATTATGTTGAGAAAATATATCTCAAAGAAGAACCTGATGCTAGAAATTAAGAATATTTTTTATAAAATAAGAATAATCAAATACTTTTGTATATGGCACAGACTTCATCTAGAACATTAAAAAAAAAAAGTGCATAGTCATTAGACTATTTTCTATTGTTCTGTTGGTGTTTTTACTAATCTTTTGTAAAATCATATGAAAACCACTTGTAAACAATTCTGCAGGACATTTCTTCAGTGACCAGTTTTCACCTGTTCCTAAAGAATTAGAGATAGATTGCTTGCCCTTGAAATTATCGAAAAATAAAGGAGGCGAATTTTGTTATAAAGAAACAATTCACATTAATGTGTTGGAAATCCCGTCCTCTTTCCCGTGAAATGTGTGTTAAAAATATGAAACGTCCAAAATCATATAAATTTAAGAAGTATCTTTAGTATAGAACATCAGCTGAAAGTGTTTTCAAGACATTTTTAACTCCTCCATAGTGGCAGATGTAAAAAAATAAAAACAAAACAATAAAAACCCCTCAAAACTCCTTGGAAAGAAAAGAAAAGAAAAGAAAAGAAAAGAAAAGAAAAGAAAAGAAAAGAAAAGAAAAGAAAAGAAAAGAAAA
>JAWWMS010000120.1:147548226-147624081 GCA_035048045.1 Chlorospingus semifuscus
AAGAGAAGAGAAGAGAAGAGAAGAGAAGAGAAGAGAAGAGAAGAGAAGAGAAGAGAAGAGAAGAGAAGAGAAGAATAAAAAGAAACTTTATTCAAAACATGCAAAACGAAATGTAAATAACAGCTTGTGCTATTGCCTGGTTTTAGAGGTGGGGCAGGATTTATTATCTCATTTACTGTGATAAATGAGATAATAAATTGTGATATTGTGATATTGAGGCCCTCTTCTGGGACAATCTGAACATTATTATTTATCTTTAGTCAGAAATACATTTTTATTTTTTCAATATATTTTTGTACTGAACAATATTAAACACACACTGCTGTCAGTCATGGGTACCTACACGAATCAAAAATTGATGAATGGTGATAGAAATTTACAATCTGTTCTGAGTCCAGAAATGAGTATTCAGATGTTTTTTCTTGTCCCTTCCTGCCACTGTTCCCCTCACATGGTCATAAGACATGTGTGATGTTTTTATTTATTTATTTATTCATTCATTTACCTATCTTTTGATAATGTATTTATTTTTAACAGCCTCTTTCCTCCACTTTGCAAACACCAACAACTGACATTTTTAACTTCATCAAGACCAAGATATTCCCTATCATAACCCATGCAATGCTGATTGGGAAGAGGAGGGAATAAGTATGCCCTTACCCTTCAGTACATCAGGTTCAACAGAGACTGTGGGGTATTTCCCAAAGGGAAGAGAACAGAGGGGGTTCTGATTCATCCTGTTGCTATAAAAAGATGTGACAAATCTTCTCTGTATACAGCAAATTGCTCTCTGTTTTGGATAACTGCTTACATATTTTCTTTCCTTTGCATTTTGGGATCTAAATGTTTACCAGAAGACAAATAATAAATTAGATTATTGGTGGGAGCTTGAAAGGCATTCAAAACACTCCTGTGAATGAGGGTAGTGTCCTCAGAATTAATAGAAAACTGTCTGGGAATTTTTGCTTTAAAATATAATATACCTGCCCTAACCATCTAAAAATAGATATCTGATCTAAGTTAATCATTTATCTATAGTCAAAGGAGAGGAATACTTACTTCTGAGGAATGAGTCACCCTGCCCTAGGGCAGATAAATCATTCTGTATATGTTCTGCTTTTTTCTTCCTTGAATATAATGAGAACCCAAGAATATGTATTAGGTTATATCTTTAACTCACATATCATCAAAATTAAGGGAAATTAGTCCTGCATGAGCAGGGTTAAAAGATCCTAAGCTATCTTTAGTTCTACAGCTCGTGTAGGACAATCCCCTTGTCTTTCACTTCATTAAATATGTAAAAATTTAATCTCCAGATACAAACCCATTTATGGTTGAACTGTGAGGAACTTGGGAGCCACTGTGGGTTTGAGACCTGAGCAGCTTCTTGGGTATCTTTTTTAGGCAGGAAACCTGGTCTCTGCAGGGTCAAGATGAAAGAGATGTACTTTTAATCTGCAGCAACAATAGCAAGAAGTGGTCATGAAATGATTTTTAGAGAATTAATTGATCTTCATGGAGCCGAAGATTTTGTACATCAGCATGAATATTTTCTTCTCAGAGTAATAGATTTGAAGTGTACACATTTGAAATACCTCCAAAATTATTGGCATTTGGATGAGTAATAACATGTTTCATTCACTATACTTCATGCTAAATTTTGCTGAAAGTATTGGAGTCATCATTAACCCTAAAGACAAAAGACCAAGTTTACATGGAGAAAAAAAGGCTTGCAATTTCCATATTTCTCACTTATGCAAAATGATCCAGTAAAAGACATTATCACCCAAGGATCCCACCTCAGCCACAGAATCCAAACTCATTAGTAATGGTTTCTATTGAGAGTAGCATTGAAAACCCACTGGGGTCAATGAAATGACTTTCATAAGTTACACAAGTAATCTTTGCATTTATTGTGATGCTTCTGTGCTGCAGGAGATTTTCACTGAAAATGTCTTGTCATAAAACCCTCAAATCTTTCCATGTCTGAATATAGAAATCTAAATGCAGTGAAATCCTCAGTCAGGTTATACAGCCAGGCAGGACACAAGGGAGCAACATACCAAAAAAGGTGGTTCTCTTCAGCTGGAAGCCAACCTAAAACAAAATGCAGAAGGCAGAGCTGGGGTAAAATATTTACCACCATGCAGAAGATCTGGATCACCTTCCTTCTCTCCTAAGAGGAAAATAAAAAAGAAGTTGTTGAGAAGCTACAGTGAAAGGGATAGAGTGCATATGGATTCTGAAATTTTGTGAGGTTTTCTATGAGTAGGTTATGACCTTCTCTGCCTAAATAATTTTTCCCTGTGTTCAGACATGAAGATGCCTCTAGAGTGTCTTCTTGTTTTCAGCAGGAGGTGAAGTATGTGGGAAGGAGCCATTGAGCAGATGGTTAAGGCACCTAAACAGCCATGTGAGATGTTTTTGAGTATCCACATGCTTTTCCCATCATTTTTCACTACCAGTTACATAATCCAGCCAACAAGTATTTCATCTGAGGAAACCATAGCATCTAGCATCCATTCCTTGGTATGTTTGTGCTAATAGGGATTAGTAGTCATCAGTCAAGGATGACACAATTCTCAGTGTGTAGAAGGAGAAGCAGAGATCTGCCTGGCTGCTCAGGCATGCCCAGAAACCCAAACAGGCACAGATTCCCTTCACTTATGACTTCTGAGCCCCTGCTCTTGACATAGGCTGTGTAGCATGCTGTGAAGAGATAACTTGATTTAATCATTTATTATAAAAGTCTAATGTGAGACTCTTACTGTGAAGACAGAGAAGTGCTCTAAAAATCATATGTTTTCTGTAATGCTTTGCCTAGTTTAAACTTTGGGATTTGCATTTTTAACACATTTAAGTGTGACCCTAATTCACTTCAATGGTACTTCAGGCTCTTGGAAGCCACTGATGAACTTGGAAGTTTTATTTCTCATATTTCTGTTTTTAGCTGCATTTTACCTATTTGAGAAAATTTTTTATCTCCTAACATTTTCAGTGAAACTCCAGAGATGCTCTGCCCTCTGGGTAGGTTGAGAGAAGGTTGGACTGAGGCTTTTTCAGGACAGAGGGTGCATAAATCTGAACGGAATGACTTGGAACTGCCTGAGGTACCTGTCAGTGTGTTCTAGCAAAGGAGGATCTAATTACTGATGTCAGTTGGTCTCCAAAAAGGTTTGTATGTGGTCCATGAAGCAAGGAGGAGGGACCTGAATCTGGACCAAATACAACAGATGATTCCTTTTATGTTTTCATATGCCAGGGCTTGGCAGCACTGTTAAAATGGAGAGACTGACAGAGGTTCCAATATAAAAGCCCATTTGCACAGGGTTTCATCATGTTAAGTCTTTTAATTTGCCTCATATTCATATCTGGCACTTGATAGTCCCCATCCTCTTTTCCCTTCCCCTACTGAGGAGATTTTCCTAATTTAATTTAAATTTGCTTGACTGCTTTATTGGGGAAGGCTATTATATTATCATGCCAGCAGTTGACACGGTGAGGCTGTGTTGCAATGCATCACCACTCTCAGGTGTCTGTACCTTCCTAAATTTACAGTTCTTTGAAGTGAAAGACTTGCTTTTGCACCAAAGTGATGCTTGGTGACTTTCTGTGGAAAAATATTATCTTCTCCACAACTCAACTCCTTCCTTCTCACTTTGTGCTGTAGGTGGACACCAATAGTACACCACCAAAATATCCTCCTTTATAGAAAAGTAAAAACTATTTAAGAAAGTGTTTGAGTTCAATAAAGTTCTATAATTCACCAGATAAAGCAAGCAGTTGCATCGCATCATTAAATTAAAGTGTTGGCCAAATAGAAAAGAAGGGGCTGGGAATAGAAGGTGTCTTAAACCAACTCAGCTGATGAAGAAAATATATGTTGACCTGCCCCTTAAGCATTCTGTGTACAGGGGAGTTTTAAAAACAGCCCTGAGTCTGTTGTTAATGTCTGCCTGAGGACTTTAATTCATGTTCTCCAGATCAAATTGTGAAATTGAAAGACAGTAATTGAAAGACAAATGTTCAAATGTTAATTGAGTACTTAAAAATAACACCTCAGCTTTAGAAATAAATTTACTGGGGGGAAGAGGAAGAGAAGAACATAATTTCCAATTAAAAACAGGAGCTGAAAATCTGAAGATACCCAAACCTGGAAAATTGAATTAAAATGTAAGAGGTAGATGATTATAATTAAATTTAATTTAAAAAAAAAAAGAAAGCTATCCTATGCAGTCTATGTTTTTAATTGCTTGAACTGACCTTTAAGAAAATACTTTAGACTTCATAACATTTAAAATATGAGTTAAATCTGTGGGAGCCATGGCAATCCTCCACAGGACTAAGGGAACAGCCCACAGACACTGCCCTCTGCCAATATACCAATGGGCATCCTAAACATCCATGCCACTTTATATCAATTCTGACACCACTGGTGGACACCCCAAAGTGAATTAAGGACAAGGTAGCAAGTTTAACTTGAAATTCATTTGCTTTTGTCAGTTCACATCAGATCCTTAATGTCATCTTCACAGACATTTCATGTTTAATATTAATGATCTCTGGAGTCTCATCCTAATGTATTCTGTGATCTTCTTTGATAATTTAAGACTATTTCAGGCACCAAAAGAACCCAAGACATATTTACCAATGTAAGTATAAGGTTTGTTGAAGGTATCATTAGAACTTTTTGTGGGCTCATCATCCCTGCACTATTGACACCAACGTTTCATTTGAGGAAGGAGCTGCAATTAGAATAGGAAATGCATTTGTTAAAAAAAAAAAAAGTGCAATTACTTCTGATTTCCTGATGCTCAGGGTTCAGTTAGGAAATTGCAAGAGTGGAGTCTTCTTTCCATTGGTTGCAGTTCTACCACGGACTTCTGCATAGAATTTGTAGCTCCTACTATTTATGCCTTTGTGGTTTGCTTGTTTGTTTGTTATCTATTGCAAAAGATAGAGACATCTTTAATATATATGATTATCTTATTCAAGCTTCTATCTGTCCGCTGTGGCTTAAAAACCACAAGTTTATTTTCTATTAGTAAATCTTTGTGGCAAAAGAACTATTTTAAAATACTTTCATGTTTTTGATTGTAGCCTGCCCAGAGTATTTGGGCAGGGACTTGTAAGGCTTTCATAAATTAGCAACCTCCAGAGAACCAAGCATGCACACATACATCCATCCATGTTCAAAGTCTGTCTGTGTGCAAACAAATACACACACAGAGCTTTAACCACAAGGCCTGCATCCCTTTAACAAGAATTTAAAGGGAAATTTACACATGGTAAATTTTACTATTAGCACTCATTAATAGCAATTTGCAATAAATTTTCCAGTCTCAGATTAAGTGAATAAGTCTTCATTTCTAAAGACTGAATTAAAATTCATTTAAATCTCTCCAGAGAAATTGGTGTTCTTGATAAACATATTGTGGAGCATTTACTGTAATGTGGATTTATTTCTTAATATCTTATCCTTTTTAGCTCCCAGTTTACAAAAACTTCCTCATATGTGGCTATTAATATATTTGAGTTTCAGCCAGTCCCAGAGAGAGAAAATTGAGTAGGAAAGGTGGTTGATACAAGAGAAACATAAGCTATAAGGCAAATAGGGAAATAAAGGAGTGACATGAACATAATTTGTCTCAACTGGGTGTTTCACACCTATTGTAAGGTACTCTGTCTTCTCCCTGACCAAAGCAATAAAACAGCACAAGCCAATGCACTTGCTTATCTCACTCCTGTCCAATTCCCCAGCAGGCTGGGCTTTAAACTATTTTTGCAGCAGATTTCTGTTGCCACAATGAAAAATCTTGTCCTTGTTGTGTTTCTTCCAACAGGGATTGCACCTGAGGGACTCCAACATTTTCCCATAAAACAAAATGACTTAATCTGATGTGTTTTTAATTAAACATGTCCAGTGATAAATCTGGAGCAGGCAAGGTCAGAGAAGCTCCCATCTGTTTTGCAGCTCTGTCCACAATACAATCTCCTAGTTACGAAAATTCGTTTTTCCACCTGCTGTCAGCTCCTTTTTGTGTAATTTTCTTGATTGTGTTGCAAATCTAAGGGAGCTGCTGACCTTTGCTCCCTTGGGGCTGGGGAAGGGAATTTACTGGTCATAGTTCTTCTGATATTGTTGGTGGATTGACTGATCAGGTGTACAAGGTATGACAAGAAAGAACCTGCCCAGCTTCGTCTCTCCAGGCAGAGAGACTTAGATACTGATAAACATGAGGAGATGGCAGCCTGGATTTCAACAGTTACTCGAGAATATCTCTAATCTATGCTCAGTACCCTGTTTTTGTGATATCAGCCACACCATGATGACATCCAAACTCCCTTGGCCAAAGGCAGAAATGCCTTTTCTGGAAAGGATTTGTTTTGAGCATCCACAGATGCTCCAGTTACTTCCTTAATTTGCATTGTGAACATTGTTTGATGGGAGTCTGGGTCGTGAAATCACAGAATAATTGAGGTCAGAAGAGCCCTCTAAGACCATTGAGTGCAGCCATTAACCCAGCATTGCCAAGCCCACCACTAAACCGTGTTCCTAAGAACTGCATCCAGAGTCTTTAAATGCCGCCAGAGATAGTGACTCAACCCCTTGGGCCCTACTAGGAGTTTCAGTGTTGATTAAGTGTCAAAAACCATGTCTGAAAATAAGGAGAATGATAAAAATATGTTTTATACGTCTTTATTAGGAGGTTTTTCTTTTTCCTTGAGCATGAGGAAGAACTTTCCTGTGCAGGGGACCCAGCACTGTAACAGGTTGCCCAGAGAGGCTGTGGAGTCTCCCTTTCAGGAGGTATTCAGGTACAATCTGGACACAATCCTGTTCCATGTGCTCTGGGATGACCTAGCCTGAGCAGGGAGGTCAGACCAGCTGACCCACTGTGGTCCCTTCCAACTTTACCCTTTCTGTGATTCTGTGTTTTTTGATAACCCCTCCTTTGTCAGAGCAGTATCATACTGAAGAAACAAATCCATCAATTTCAATTCAAGCTTAGGAAAATGCATTGAAAAATATAGTTTAATGTTTGGTGCGGAATTTTTGGGGATCCTCTGAGGTCAATTTAACAGTGTGGATGATTTCAGTTATGCTTTTTCAGATAACTCTGTGAGTACAGAGGAGGAATATCACCTGAAAGAGATGATGAAAACTATGGATAAAAGAAAATAAGTGTCATCTGTACTCAAAGTAATTAACAGTTGAGAGAAATTAATTAAACATAAGTATATGAAGCTTTGAGAGTGAGATAATGAATAATAAAATTGTATGATGGAATTGGGAGGTTTCCTTTCAAGTAATACATAGACAAATATTAGAGGATTCTTTTACTAGTAACCCAAATTTATCCACTTCATATTTCTTGATATCTGACACTCTTTTGTTTCTGAAATATAAATATCAAATGAACAATTGTAAAGTGATAGATGTAAGAATACTGTCTTTAAAGTAAAAGAAAATGGTGATGATACTTATAAATATAGAAACCACAGAAAACTAAGAAGGGTGATTTCCTCACATAGTACAATTTTTCATATTTTTATCCCTAAGAATTATGAACTCAGACATCACCGGCAAGAGCGTAAGAAAGCAACACAAAACTACCAGATGAAAGAATTTGATTTTTTTTTCACTGGTTCTGAGCCACCTTCTCTACAGGGCCATAATTCCTACTCCATTCCAAGAAACATTCACAAATGAATCAGAATCAGACCTTTATTCTTTATTTTTCTTTCTATCAGCCAAAGACTGCTTATGTTAACACAATGTCAGTTGAAAAATATTTAGGTTGAATTCAAGAGTTTTTAACTAACTTGAAGGAGTCATAACTAACAAGAGATAAAAGTCTTACAAGGTTTGGGAGAACTTATTTCACTTCATTTCAGTTGTGTAAGGAGACGATGACTTTAAGTCAAGAACAAATGTGGTTATGTTGTACACAAAAAAGAGGCTGTTAAAAGGAGCAGACAGTAAATATCCAGAGGGAAAGAAAAGATAGAGAGATCAAAAAGAATGTCAAACATCTGTAAAGGAAGATCATGAATGGTGTATAGAAAAATAAGGAATAAAATAATTCAAACAGAAGAAAAAATACTAAGCACATGTGGAGATTCAGACTGGAAATGTTGTAAGTTCAGAGGGGGCAGAAGAACCTTTTGGGGATAGAGAATTTTAAAAATCTTTGTGTACATGTGTCTATGTGTACAGGTGCATTTGGAACATTTACATATTTAAGCATGCATAACTTTTGTATCAACCCTGATGTGGATCAGTGAGGGCACCCAGGATGAGCAGGCCGCCTTCTCATTCCAATATTTAATATAAACAGTGGGCTGACAGATTTTGGCAGGAGAACTGAAGGTTCCAGTCACCTTGAAATAGCTTGTAAACAAAATAAAAATAGAAGGCTATAAAATGCTTAATTATTTTTAATGTGCTCTGAGTGTTTCCAAGCACCCAACACCCCAAAATCTGACTTTTATTGTAGAGAATAGACAGCACTACATATAATGAAAGTCTGACTAAACAGAATCCATCATAAGAACATGGAGTCAGTACTTGGGGCAGAGATTATGCCTATTGAAGACATAATTTACCATCTCTGGGAGCAGAAATGCCTTTTGAGAAAAAAAACCTGCACCACAGGATCCTTGATGGTTATCATATCAGCAGGGTACACACCAGTGTTCTACTATTCATTAGTTTAGATTTTGGGTAGAGGAAAACTCTGATTATCCCCCCACATGAAGACTTAGTCAGAAGCAGAAGAAAAGTGAGCAATGAAAAAAGTTTGATTTGATCATCTATTGGTAGAGGAGCTGTAGGGGTTTAAAATTTTGGTTCTACCCCAAATTTAACTGCACATAGAAGAGTTTCAGCAGGAAATACTGTGGGTTTTCTACATCACTGCAGGAAATTCAAATTGAAGATGGCTAATGAAGAATACTTAAGCAACCTCTTTCACTTCTGCTTTTTTTAAAGGTCTCTTTGTTGGTTAAATGAAACGTGCTCTTTTCTCAGCCCTCACAGCTGTGAGGTTCATAAAGCAATCACAACAAACAAAGGATGAATTGGTTTTCATGAAAGGTGAGAAGGGTTTTTGTACTCCAATTAGCTGTCCCTAACAGGATAGTGGTCATCAACAGAGGATAATACAAATATTAGCATCAGGTGGTGCAGCTAAAATTACAATTACTGTGATAGCAGTTCAGGATATTATTGGGAAATCCAGGTGTCTTCTGATGGGAATTACAATCTTTAAAAGTTTTTATCTGATAGAGATTATAAAATATGAAATTATGATCTAGAAGGAATGTTATTGAAAAAATACTGTGGGAGAGGAAGTTTAGTTGGTCTTTATGTTGCATTTCCTTCATTTAAAGGAAAAGAATTTAAAAAATTTGTCTCACTGCTTAACATTTAAAAAATATGAACATGAGAGAATAAACGCAGATACACCAAAAATAATCACATTAAAAAATCTTACTGGCAGCATCAGCTGCAACTACTATGTAGTGCCTTCTGTTACAAGCATCTAAATCGTACAATTTTTAAATTAATACAATTATTTTTAATTTTCTCTCCTTTAGGAGTGATTTATGACACTCAGGTCAGGTAGATTACTTGAAACCACAGGGAAGTCTTCTGCTAAAACAGGTCTCTCTCTCTCCCCTCCCGTTCTAGACAAGAGTGATACACTTTATTTGAGATTTCTCTGTTGACCCATACAGGTTAAGTAATTTTTAATTCCCAAGTTGTCAGCCCCAAGTCAGTGCTGACAGGAGAACTCATAAATGTGGTGTTCTGGAGGCAAGACACACAAAATGTTTTTCAGTTAAATGATGGTACTGTCATATTCAGATTAAATTCACTTCAAAATACTTAATGAAAAACATCTCCAGCCATAACTATCTTGTAAAAACAAGGCATCAAGAGCTAAATGTCAGACTGCCAGAGCTCAATCCACTGCAACTTGCCAATGTATTCTGTGAGCTATTACCCAAACACTCAGGGATTTAGTCATAACCCTTGTCAGACAGTGGAAAGGAGAGCACCACTGAACATTTGCTCAAGCTAATCTTTATCTTCCCACTGGCTATAAAGATTTACTAAAAGTAGAACTATAAAGCTGAAGAGGAAGGTGCTGTTTAATCAGTGTCTTTGCCATCGTTCTTACTGTAGTGCACGACTGATATGCTTTAGGCTAGTGCTTAAATTCTGCACAAATAGGTCACCAAAAAGTGCTGAGATAGTGTTTTGGTCTGCAACAGCTTCAAAGATTGTTGCTAATAAAATAATAATAATGCAGAGTAATTAATGCAAGTCAGGTATTTATATTTCATTTGCAACATACACACACACACATACACACACACACAGCCTACAATGTCTTTGACAAATTAAAAGTAACATCACAAAAAGTCTTGATCCAAATTAATCCTTCATCACAATAATAGATACTCAACTGAAGATGAAGTCAGAACCTGGTGAATATAAATGGTTCAGCTGATGACAGAGGAGCCTGCATCAAGGATTTATTTCATGGGTTGCTGAACAGACTCCCTGGCAACTCAAGGAACCATATAATCTATTCATACTCATAAATTCTTCAAGCTCCACATAAAATTAATTAGACCCTCCCTTTCCCATAATTCCCATAGAAATTCTATTCCAAATCTCCTCTTTTTATGTTGTTGGAACCTGCCTCTAGTTTCCAGCCTAAAATGGTTCATAGCCAGCTTTTGATAACTTTTATGCAATACCACAATTCATCTGGCTTAGTGTATATTAATGCATTTTTCTACCAATCAGTTAAAAAACCAGATCAACCTCATTTAGTTTTTAATTAGAGCAATGCTCTCCTCCACTGGAAGTACCAAGGTATGTTAAGCTGGTACTATGACATCCTGTCTTAGCTGTGAGGTGTCTTTAGTTTACAGATGGAATTTTTAACAGTGAAATTCACAATCATCAGATGGAGTTTTAAAACAGGAGCTTAACTTCAGTTCTCATATCTGTTCTTTGCTGGAGTCTATCTCCTTAAATTAAAGGCAGCACCTAGGGAATGGAAATATAGGGTCTGGATTTGAGAAGAACAAATGTTTGTCATGGATTTTTAATTTTTTTTTAACCTATCAATGGAGGAAGGTACATGGATGTTTAGATGTTTGGTCGCTGACTTGGCTCTACCATTCCCAAATTTTCCGACTTGATTTAGTAATTGTGGTTACTTAAATAAAACTATAAAATAGTGTTTGTGATTTTGCTGAGTGAAAAGAGGCACCCAGGATTTTTCCCCATCTTTGATTTTATTAAATAGAGAATGTGTTAACCATCTCAATTACAGTGAGATTTCTGCATTTGCAGAGAGAGAAGTGAAAGCAGTAAGTGTTCACTCAACCCTTCAGCTGGTCCTCATGCTGCCAGCAAGGCACAGGCAGCACTGAGGGTGAGTGAGCCTGAGGGATAAAAGAGAGCCAGATATTCAGGGTATATTTAGTGTCTGTCTGTTGTATATTGATTATTCTTTTGGAACACCTCCTAGAAGACTTGCAGAAGCGAGATATAAATTATTGTTTAATTTAGTCCCTTTTCAGTGTCAAAACCTAAATAAGTTTTGACTAAATTCATCAAGGATATTTTTAGAAGCCTTTTTGTGTTTATCTGGAAAAGTGAAATCTTAAGAAAACTGGGCTGAATTTTAACCCTTGTAAAAGTTTTGAAAGTTTCAAACTAAAGTTCCAGTCTGACATGTAAAATGAATGGTCCCTCTAGCTTTTCACCTGTCATTTTTTTCATCACTTTCCCCTGTGATTCTCTATGGAAAACTATGAACAAAAGTGGTCCTAGAGATAAAGATTCCGCTTAAAAAACAAGTATATTCTTAAAGAAAAAATCAAAATGGCACAATAAAGCAATATTACCAGATGTCTAAATCCCAGAGACTTCAACAGAACGACATCACAAAATTCCTTATCTATCTGGTGAGCACTGAGATATGTTCACTGAAACTGCCAATAGTTAACTTAACTGTTTTCAAATATGTATATTAAAAAAAAAATAATAATAATTTTTTAGGAGGGGGTTGTGGTTTTTTCTCCCAAACACATCATAACTTACCTATTGAAAATTGCTGAAACCAGTTACAAAAAGAAGCAACCCGACCCCAAGCCACCCAACCATAAAAGCAACACACATTTTTTTATCCACAAATTATATCACAACATGTAGACAAAGTGAACTTAAGCAAAACAATCTTTCAATTTTACAATCATTTTATCTTTTGTCCATGTTTATTTTGAAGCAAATTCAACAATCATAAATGTTGAGCAAGGATGGCAATTTTATAACAGGGATTTTCTTATTAAACAGAAAGGCTACTTAATGCATTAAAATCAAGATTCTGCTTTCTCTTTCCTGTTTTATAGCACTTTTAGACTTAAACAACTATTTTCTTCTGTGGCTTCCATCTCACCCACCATGAACCAAGCATTCAATGTACCCTGTCTCTTATATCCAAGCTGTACAGGTCTGGGATTGGCAACCCTAACCTCAGGTTTTTCCCAATTTTTATGCACCATGATCCAATCTCATGCAGGTCCAGCAACAAAAGCATATTTCAATTGATTGTCTCTTCTCAGCAGAAAGCGCCATTGCTGCCAAGAGACAGTGAAAGTTATTGTAGCTGATTTCATGGGACCTGGAGATAATTCACTCTGCCTAAAAAGACACACACTAATTTTGAAAGAAATCCTCTTGCTGTCATCTGCTAGAACACATTCATTTTAGATAAATTCTTGAACTGGGATTCTTATGCATAATATATGCTGTTAAACAAATAGAGGCACAACCACGACATTAAGAGTGTCCAAATTATCCCTTAGATTTAGCATCCTGGCTGTCCAATTTCTTATCTAAACTATTACAAACAAAGGCAGAATTGGAAGATTAAAATTTTCAAGTGACTGCTGAAGTTCAGAGAGTGCTTGTATTTTAATAACAAGTACTGTACATATTTCATGGAAGTGTTAGCCAGCTGATCTATATGTTAATTAGCCTACTATTTGAAAAGGAAAATTATTCAAGTGCTTTCATCTCATTTCCAACACAAGCAGCCATGCTGAGTACATTAGGAAGCATCATTCCTGCATATTCTGGAGTCAGCTAAGCTCCTTTTTAGGCACTGGAGGAGGGAAAAAGGGAACTGAACTGATAGCCAATTTTATGGCAGAATGATTTTCAAGCAGAGAACAATCCATTCAGGAAAAAAATAATCTAAACTCTCCAAAGGAAAAAAAAATCTGTAGGATTTTCTGTTGAAAAATTGTGATTACAGTTTTAGTTGCTATTATCAACATGAGAAAAAAAATAGGAATAAAGAAAACAAGATAGTCAAAAACTCTTCATGTGAAGAATTAGGGAACTGGAAGTAGGCTTGGTACAGATGGGGATGCTGAGAGCTGGAGAGGCAGAGGAAGCAGGTGAGCAGCATCTGGCTCTGGCTCCCTGCCTGGGAGATTCTCATCAGAGTCACTCGCTGCCTTCTGGCAGCAAATGAAAGTGACAAGAGGTCGGGAGGTGAAACTGACCGGAGCGCTCAGTTGGCAGGAAGTTGACAAGATACAAAAGTCTCCATTTGCCTTCTCCAAAAAGAATTTCTTAAAGACTCTTAGTTCAGTGGGTGGTGGTGGAAAGGGAGGGAGGGGAAAAAAGAAACCTCCAACCATTTTAATTTCTTTTTCAAAACTGGTATTTGTCAGGTCACAAATTTATTTTCCTGGTCAGATTTGGAATGAAGTCCTCAGGCTTCAGCACTGTGACATTCTGGATACAGCTTTGAGAAATTGAGAGAGAAGGAGGTCAGAAAGGGATATGAGTGCATCTGAGCATTGCCTCATCTTCCTCCTTCTTGAGTATCCAAATACAGAAATGGACAATGAGGAATCCCATTTAGAAGTGCTCTTTGGATAAAAATGTCCCACAAAGATCTCAGCAGCAGCAGGTTCCATTTCAGAGGTACCATACAGCTCCTTGTGAATCCCGCTTGAGCTGGAGCCATGTACCATGCAGCTGGCAGCAGCAATCTTGAACTGCATATTAGCAATGCTTTTTATCAAGCGTTGTGTGTTGTAATCCACAAAGTAGTGCACTTAATTTTTGGTTTTATTTTATTTTATTTTATTTTACTTTATTTTATTTTATCTTATTTTTCCAGCAAATGGGATCAATAAAGATTCTGTCTTTTCTTGACTAATCACATACAAAAATACTTTGGAGAATAATAAACACGGCAACCTACGAGCTTTAGCACTCAAACTGAAACACTTTGAAATATTACTTAAAAAAGAGGAGCAATAAAAGAAGAACACTTGCATCACATTCTATGGTGGTCATAAAACACATTCACTTCTTTCTGCACTGGGTAGTTCAGAGCAGAGCTTGAACTGAAACTGTGTACAATTGATAATTTCAAAATATTAGATACTATTGCAATTTTCCTCACTGTGTAAAGTTCTGGTTAGAAAAATATTTGACATTATTTCTGACATTTGTTTTTTGGGTTTTTTGGTTTTTTTTGCTTTTTTTTTCCTAGATGCTGACTTAACTTTTGAAAACATTTCTATACTTGACTGAAATTTACATTACCCAGCAATTTAGTTAAGTGCTGCAAGAGTGTAGGATGGACTGATGACAGACTTCATATAAATATAAACCACCAGCTAATGTCCCCCTCTATAATACATACATATAGTCCTACCAAAATCAATGAAGCTGAGCCAATTTACATCAGGTAATGATGTAGCACCCTGAGATTACATTTGCTCACATTGCTTTATACATATGTATATACAGAGAAAAAAAAAGATAGAGGGAAACTTTAGTTTGCAACTTCTTTGTGTCTTATTTGCATGTATTCAACTTATCACTTTTCCCAATGGACAATTTCATCTCTTTAAGAATTTTCTCCTCCTTGAAGTTATTGCCAATGAATTTAAATTGTCTCAAAAATATCAGTTACCTCATCATATTCGTTTAACCTTTAGAATCTATGACCTTCCAAAAATGAAGATGGTCTTTTTCCAAGTCACTTTAGGAACACAAATGAATATGAGAACATTGAAAGTTCTGTCAATTCATGTCTAGAATTGCACATTGGGTTGGTCTGCTTCCTGTACAAATGAAGTATCTGACCTTGCTTAGATTTCAGATGTTTTTGTCACAGACACACACACCAAGGAATGCTACAGTAAATATCCAGAGCCCTCCTTTGCCTCTCCCTTAGAACACAAAGCAATTTCCTGCTCTATCAAAGTCAGGACATAACTTTTCAAGGGGCTGAATCTCAAACTATCCTCAGAGGGTTGAACATCCATTCCCTTTTTATATTGTTACATTCCAAGAACATCAGAAAAACGTCAATTCCCTGAAACTCACAGAAAGGGAAATCACAAATATGTGGCTGTGGTTAAGAGCAGAGGCATATGAGACACCAGAGTGGTGGAGATGGACCAGTCCCATAAACAGCAATCAGGCAAGAGTAAAACTGCCCTCTCCCCCAGCCAGATCCAAAACCATGCTCTGTTTATAGTACCAGACTCTGATGTGGAAAAGAGAATAAATCTGTCTTTTCGTTTATTTGAGGGTTGGACTAGACGACCTTTAAAGGTCCCTTCCAACCCCAAGGATTTTATAACTTATCTTTTGATTCTGTATCTGGCCTTCTTTTCCACTTATAAACTGTCCTAAAAAATGTGAAGATATTAACCCTGGGTATCAGAATGCGTTATCTCCCATTTGATGCCGAACTGTGAAGACAAGATCCAGTACCACATTTACACTCTCAAAAGCAGCTTTTTATAGCACTCATCTGCACAACAGGACTGCCTCACCCGTTTCCCTTGTGAAACCATTCCACACATAAAATCTGTCAGAACGGTGAGCTTCAATGCAGCCAAAATGACAAAAAATATTTAATCTAAGCTAACCTCTAGAATATCTCTGACCTTAAACAAAGTGTGAGAAAGAGCATTTACATTTGGAGTCATCCCAGTAACACTGGGCAGTAGTTCAACTATATTTTTTTATTAATGTTCTCTCATATTGAATTTCTTTTGCATTTGTCTCTTCTACCACTTTAAAGCCAATTATGTAAGGCTAGAGGTTGCTATTGTTAGACACTACAAGAACAAATAAAATAAAAAATAGTGGTCCCTGCGTTAAGTTTTAGTCTTTGGTCTAAGTTCCAAAATTACTTTCTTTCTGGTTTTAGTTTCATGATGAAGATTCCTGGGTAACCTGTTACGGTCTCTTTAAATTCAGCAATAATCAGGCAGATAAGCAATATCTACAGAATCCCTGAAAGGTCTGCCAGCAGATTCTAGCCATCCACTGGGAAGCAATTATTCTGTCATCATTTGAAGAGAATGGCCTATCTGCTTCTGGCAGGCATTTCAGTTCCAGGCATGAATTCTGGTTCTGGCCTTGCTGCACATTCCCTGTGTGATGGACGCCCTGGTCAAGAGTGCCGAGCAATCACACGCCTGCCAAGAGTCAACCTTTAAACAAGGGATGCAGGATGAAAAATGTCTTTGCCTGTTCTAATTAGGATCAACACTTTTGCTTTCTTCATCAGAATTCGCTTATTTTGTTGTCTGGGGCTGACATCAGCGCATGAGCTGAAGAAGAAAGCAATTTGCTCAAGTTTCTTCATTATCTGATGCTTTCTACTTCACATGTATCACCTGTAAAAGGAAACAACAAAAAAAACTCTTCCAATGTCATCTTGTTCAAGTGAGCTAAAGCCTTTTGTTTGGAAGTAGTGCTTTCCATGCCTGTCAAACAGTCATGAATAGCCTGTTTTATCCTTTTTACCATCTGGACAATCTTCTCTGAACTCTGCTCCCTGATCAAGGGGACATCAACAGGTTGTTCATAAACTCCTATATGGTGTTTTCAGGTATTTTCCAGCAGCGACTGGCCATCATTTGGGCTCATTAGGAGAAACTGCCACTCCTCTGCAAGATGTTATCAGTTCTAAAATGAGGCACAGTAATAAACCATGAAAGCATGCCTAATTCATTGCAACAAAAAGCAAGCTGGCTTGCCTTCTTGCCTACGCCTTGACAGCTGACATGTTCTGAGTTCTGGTGACAGCATGCAGATCTGCATTGGAAGGGCTGAGGGGAGGGCTCAGCAGGGAAGATAAATAGTCTTAATTTTTTTGAATGGATCTATTAACCTGATATGATTCGTGATTCGAGACCTGTGCTTTGGGTACTGTCAAAATGGTTCATACAGATTGGGACACCAATGCTAATCTAACACTGTCTGGTTATTCAGAACAACTTCCCTGGTCTCCAGGAGCTGGGCAGTGGTCCTCAATCCTGTCCTCAAAACACAGGAAACCTGTTTGGAAACAGCTGACTCTGGCCTTGACCGCAGCCTGGATGTCACTGAGCTGGAATAAACACGTCAGTGGAAAGGCAGAGGTGACTGCAGCTGGAGGGAGAATCCAGCAAGGAGGAATTAATTCTGTTTTCTCTGTGCCTGGTGCACATGAGCCATCTCACCCAGACATTCAGTGAGATCTAAGTTTCAACCTTCCTTGCTTGTCAATAACTATCAGACACGGCAACATGTGCCTTTTGAGCAACTCCTTCACTGTCCTCAGTTTGTTGCTCTCAGCTGATAGAAAGGGTGAGAAAATATATTATCTTAAAAACAGAAGAAAAGAACAATGAAGAGAACTAACACACGGTCTTGTTGTGCAAGTGTTATTTACATTTACTTTATTTTTAATCTTTTAAAGATATTTTTTCATTATTTTGTTGTTCCAGAAGCTCTGTAATGAAAAATAGATGGGATGATTCTGCCTACCTGGATTCAAACACCAATGACACTTTAATGATCAGAAACAAAGATGGATGAAAGGACATATTTGTTCCACAAACACAGACAGCTCCTTTCTTAACAAAGTGGTTGACAGAGAGGGTATAACCTGCTCCTCCATTACAGAAGGATGCTGAAGCATGGAGAACAATTTACTTCCTTGCAATGACATACATTCTATTCTTAATGGGCATCTTGGTGTTTCTGATTTCAAATGGGAGTTTTCCACAGCAGTGGAAAGGCTATTTTCCGGGGTTTATGACTCAGATCAAATTTTGTGCTTTATCACTTCAGTATACCTAAGATGAAAATATTCATAAAATTTTAATTGTATTTTTATTGCAGTCTGTATGAGCACAAAGCCTTTTTGTATGTGCAGACTCCTCTAGACAAAAATTCTTGATGCTGAACTCCAAGATATATTTGGTATATATACACTCAAGTGTGTCTGTACATACATTTTTATGTTTATATGCATGACATTTGCACAGTATTTGAGGCACTAAATCTCTGTATTCATGAAAATATACACCTAGGGAGGCTTGACTCTGCTTAAATGAGCCATTCACCAGTGTAAGCAAGGACAAGCCAGGGAACTTCTGCCTAATTAGTGTAGTATAAATGAGAGAAAAATAAATGAACTCCTGAGCCATTAGGAGGTTGAAATAGATCCCCAAAACATGTCCCCTGTTACCCATTTTCTTGGCTGCCTTTGATTCAGTAGTACAACAGTTGTGTGAATGTAGGATAACTGCACACCATCAGTGCCACACTCTGAAGAATGTTTGAATTAATGGTGGTTTGGCTGACAGCACAGGGAACAGCACAGTACTTTGTGTGCTTCACACTAACAATGACACAATTTACAGAATTTGATTAAAAAAACTACCTGGAGTTTAAAAAAAAAAAAAAAAACACAGAAAACCTTCTTTATAAAAATCTGTGTCCCTCAAGCTTATTTTTTCCCTTTCAAGATTCCATACCACCATTATGTTTGTGAAATTCAGCAATGAGTCACAGGGTAAGAAACTTTTCCCCTCTGTCTCCTTTTCTTGCTTTGCTGTAGTTGCTCCCTGCACCAATGAAAGCTGTGCTTCTTTATTTTACTGAGTGAGATTTATTTGGTGCATCTTGAGGACAACTGATCAAGAGGAAACACAGATTCCTGTGGTTCCGTGATTAGGCCATGGGTGTCTGGCAGAGCTTGATAGTATGTCTACCCCTGATGAAATGAAGGGCTGCTCAGCTTCTGCCATTCAATCTAACAGTCACATTAAATTACACTGAGGGAAATTAAAAAAGGTAATTTATTTCCCTAATTCCTGGTAATACAGTACCTCACACTTTTAAAAGCTTCTAAAATATCAGGACATAATTTGTTAAATTGTAAAGTCCTGGAATACCTGTACATTAGGATCAAGAAGGAAGACAGTAAAACAATTTTCAGCTAGAAATGCATGAGTTTCAGAGAGTCTGTAATGTAATTTCCTAAACTAATTAATCTGAGAGATAGATCATTAGGGTTAGATATCTTTAATAAAAGCTTGAGAATTTCTTTCCAACTTTTAACAGCATGTTCCTCTCACCCATGTTGTCTATATTCTCTTTGCACTTAGACACTGTATCTTCTGGGATGTTTTTTGATTTTTTTCCTACCTATCTCTTCAGCTGTTAATATTATTTACATAAAATTTACAATAATCTCCTTCTCTGACCATAACCAAATAATTCCATGGAACCAGATCATCTGCTTGAAGAGTTAATGGGAAAGTTGTAGAGCATTTCATGTGACCCAAGATCATACACTAACATAACATGAATTTTGAACTCTCAAATTGCATATTGGACTGAGCATTTGAATAAAAATACTAACATAAAAATTCTGATATGAGATTAGCATGTTTATTGTAATGAAGACAGTATCCACCTCTGTAACTTAGTCTATACTGAATTTAAAGCAATTTCATAAAATTGATGAAGCAAGCATGTCAACTGGATTATTCCAGTCAGAATTATAACATGCTAAGAATCCATTTTGCCTTCTGCATCAATGTAGTTGCTAGTAGTGAAAATGCTTCTCCTCTCAACTCTATGCCTTTTACTGTCACAGACCTCCTGTGTGTCAGTGGGTGGACCTGACACTGTTAAACCAGACTAGACTCACTGCCTTCTCAATAAGATCCAGCTGTGAGAATAGACTGACCAAGATCCTGGGGTAATTTGTCAAAAATTAGCACGATGACAGTAATTCCAGACAGATATTCCTGAATGCTGTTAACAAAGGCAGTGTCATAATCTGAAAACAATTTCTGCTGGGGGTGATTAATTGATGCTGGCAAGGTTCCTTCTCTCTTGGTTAGGTTGAAGTACTGCTCTGTAGCTCCAGAAGCACCATAAAAAATCGTTTACACTTAGAAGAGTGATATTTTAAGACATGACAGAAGCACAGAACACTAGATATGTGATAAGGAGGAGACTCCTTCCTGGGCACATAAGCAATGAATTGTTGACATTGCTGCACTGACATAAATATGAGGTGCTTCTTTGAATTTATCTTATTTACCTTTAACTCCAAATAATTTCCTCAGAACAAAGAACTGGAAATATTGTAGTAGAAGACGCTGCCAGAAGATGTGGCCAAGTGTGCAAGTGAGATACCAGCGTGCCTTATCAAATTAAAACCCAGTTTCACCAGCAAACAGGGAAATAAGAGAAGAGGTGGCTCTTCCCCTCTTTCCCACCCCACTAATTGCAGCACAGAATGATGCTGGCATTGGGTCACGCAGCTGGAAGTGGGTGTGCAGCTCTCCTCAGTCACTCTTTCCTAGATCTGCCAGGGCTGCTCTCTGGTTCTGAGGCCATTTGGCAGGCAATGCCTTTGGCCAGTACTATAAATTATCTTAATCTCTAAAACCACATGGCCACATGAAAATGATATTTAGGGAATGATTCCTAGCCTGTTATAGATCCCAAACCATTTCTAGCAGTTTTGAGGAGACTGCCAGCTGCCACAGTTCAACAGCATCACAGCATGCATTTTATTAGTGTGAACAATTATTTTTCCTTATCTAGAAACATTCCCTGGCACTGTTTGATGTGCTAATTTTACCAGCACTTGTATGTAGAACCAGTATATATAAAACACTATTCCCATAGTGAATCAATTGGATTAAAGTGCTACTAGAAGTGTAGCCATCGAATCTGTTGTTTTAATTCAGATAAATTTCCTTCTGTTTCTCTTGAGAGCTCAGACCTCTTTTAATGTAAATAAAGACGACCACAAATTTACTTGCCTTCAGGAGGGAAAATATTTAGGCAATGTGAGAATGAGTTGCAGAATCTACAAACTGCATTGTCAGTGAGAAATTTGCAATGGCTTTCTTGAAGTTCCTTTTAAATTCTTAGCCCTAGTGAAATGTTTGAAACCAGAACTGCATTTTTCTCTGCACTATACAGAACAAAACATATTGCCATGATATACTACTGGACATCATGCCAAACAACATGTTTTTACAAGAGTAAAAACATATTGTGGCTATGATTTACATATCTACTAGAGTGACTGTGACAATTTAAAGTAAATTCTTCCCAATCATGGCATTTGAAAGCTGGCTTTCACTGAGGGTTCTTTAATTTGCAGTGATATAGTGAAGCTGGTGTTCATCGATAAATTATAACCGCCTGTTTTCCAAGCCTTAAAATACAGCAAGAAATCTACTGCTTGAGCTGGCAATTTTTCTGTCTCATGCACAAAATCCTTTTCTATCTATACCTATGCCTGTACATCTCATCACTGAAAGAGTATCAGGGCACATTTCTTTATGTCCCTGCTTTGAAGCCTGGTGCAGTTTGACCCAGACTAAATTGCATTCTCAGGGCACAGTTCTGAGATATGATACAGGCCATGTACTATTCCCAGTAGGCAGCCTGTGTGTGGGTTCTGTGTTTGGAAGACTAAAAGTTCAGGAACAAGAAAACAGGATGTTCTGTACTGACAGATTTCAGTGCCAGGGTATGGTTTGTGGGTATTTAATGCATTCGTATAGATATAACCTGTGTGTTCAAATAGCAAAACTGCTGGCAATATTCCATAGACATTTCATGTAGAAAGGATGATTCATCCTAGACAGAGAAAACTTGATCTTAGTTTACCAGAAATAAGCATTTTTTGCAGAGCTGTAATGATCTGGTGTTTGTCCTGAGTGTAGGCATCTTATCAGACTGCTGCAATTAAGGCTTGCATCATTTGTTAACTCCACAGTAAGAGAAAATATGACAAACACAATATAATACTCTAGATCCACCAGACTATCAAGTTAACTGTGCAGAACAGGAGCATTTTTAGTGTGACTTTAGAATTAGATCTGAATCCACACATTACATACAACGTTATCCATTTTGCCACTGACAGGTACGCAGGTGACACATTCTTCAGACCATGGAAAAAGAAGCTTGTTTCTTCTTCAACTATTTGCCAACTAAAATAAAGGAAAAAAAAAAAACAATAAAATAATCTATTGAACAGATAAGCACAGCATTTGTGGCAATCCTAATGGACCTTCAGCACACAATAAATATTCAAGGAGGTGATTTAGCAATTTGCAGTGGTTCATGCAAAGCCAGTGACTGAAGGACCCTGATGGGACACAAGGACTTTCAGGAAACAGCTGGAAGATGAAGGATGTGTGCAACTGTCATGACATTTTTTAATTTTGGGCCTGTCCTGTCCAGGAAGCAAGAGGTGTGTAAAATAAGAGCACTTTGATTCCACAAGTGATCTGCTGGGCTCTTCTTGATAAACCCATGCACATCTCAGGAAATCAGTTTGTCCCTCTCAAAAACATGACCTACACTCCATTCATAATACCCTTTCAGCTGCACAGATCAAGCAAAGTTCCCTAAAACAGTGGAATGAGGTAGCATTTCATAAGTAAGATGTCCACAGGACTTTGCCAGAATGATTTAGAAAATGGTCCTGAAAGGGTTATTTAGGGAGATGTGACAGACCTAAGCACACTGCAGTTGTTTATATTTATATTAATATTGGCTTTGGACACAGCAACTACTTATCTGTGAGAGGGGGATGATGAAGAGATTTACATGGATAAAGCACAATACAATGAAAATAGGAGATTTATACACTGTAACACTACTTAAGCTTAAGTCACAGAGACTGAATCATTAGTGGCATCTTTCCAGACCTAGAAAGCTTTAAACATGGATATTTTTTTCCCCACTTAGATATTACAAAAATATGTATAAAAAAATAACTAGGACAGACTGTAAACAAACAAAGGATCATGGTTTCCAGCTTTGCAGGGACTGAAACACACCTGTTGATACTGAGGTATTTGCTTTCATCTAGGAAAACACACAAGTTCATTGATGAATGTATGTGGAACTAACTGTTAGCAGACACAGTATCCAGTTGAAAATTGTCAGAGAACTTGATTTTGAAGTCAATGTGGAACTAACTGTTAGCAGATACAGTATCCAGTTGAAAATTGTCAGAGAACTTGATTTTGAAGTCATTTAGGCACTGATTATGCATTTTGCATTATTCTTACTTCTCTATTTAATAAACTATCCTTGCTAATCCATAGGTAGATGTTACATGGAGTGTGAAAGATATTGACCTTTCCCTTTGTTGCAAACCTGAAGTTTATCCAATACTCAAAATCCCTGTGGTAAGCTTGGACCACATTCTAAATAAACACAGCCTTTATTTGCTTAGGAGCTACGGGGATCTCAGATGATTCAGAGGATTTGAAACAGGGAAAACCTGTGTTCAGAGACTGGTTCTACCTTATTTATACTGATATTATGTCTTTCAGCCATGCAATACTGAAACGGAGAACAAGCTGACACAGAGGACTATGATGTTCTATATCCATTGCTGATGATGTTTTTAATGAACCTCAAGCAATCTGAAACTACCCTGACCATTGGTTGTCTGGGAGCTCCCATCAATATATTCCATGATAGAAATTTTAGGAAAAAGCAGTTTAAATGGATACTCAAGTATGCTGCTGAATTTGTTTGTTTTCTTGAACCAGAGTAATAATTGGAATCTGGTCCCTACCAGAGGTTTGTTGATTATTGTTTTTCATTGTCACAGGCTTGGGGGAGGAGTGTTGATGCTGATCATTTGTCCACTGCTGTTTTTTTATATTGCTTTGGGCTTGGGGGAGAGGACATGCATGCAGAGGGGTCTGGGGGCCATTTTATTATTTGCATTGTGGCACTGGCTGTGGCTGCACCATGTCAGTGAGCATTTTGCCTGTAAAACATTTTTTTATACACTTTTTAATGAGGATTTTTGCTGTTATTGTCCATTTTCTTATCTCATTGCTGTTTCCAGTAAAATGCTATCTCAATAGTTAATCTCTGCCTTTTGTCTCTTTCATTTGAGGGGGTGGGCTTAATTTCTGGCTCTAATTTCTATTTGCTTTGTGTTTCTCAGCCAATGTTCATAAACATGGTTTCAGAGTGTTGCATTTGTATACAAAAACAAACACTAGCATGATATTTGGCATTCCATCCACGTTATCAACTACTCTGGTCTGTTCCATTCCCTGCTTTTCAGAAAGCAGATACAATCCAGGAAAATTCTGTTTATGTTTGCCAGAGGACTGAAAGTCTCACCAAACAGTATTTATCAAGGAGAATTTAGCACACGATTCAGTTGAGTAATTTCATCCTCACTAATAGGTCATAACTGCCTGCTAGTTTTTTCTTCATGCTATGGAATGAAACCACGTTTGAAGACATCTATGGCGACTTTTTTGAGCAGATTTCCCCAACTATTGAACAGTATCAACAGGTCATAGTGCTTTAGTAAACCTATCTCAGAATTATCACCATTGATTTTCCTGTTTCATGAAATGAAATGTTAAGACAAGGAATAATCAAAATATTTGTCCAGCAAGCCAGGAGTAGAGCCAGAAAGCAAGTCCAAGTCTTATTTTATCCAAGGACTGGGATAAACTGGTCTGTAATAGTTCATGTAAAAAACATGTAGGCTAAACTGGTGATCACTGGAAACTCTTTGTGAGGAGGGAACTGGGGTTGTTTTAGCCTGGAGCAAAGGAGGCTTTATTGTTCTGTACAGTGACCAGAAAAGAGGTTGTAGTGAGGTGAGGGCTGGTCTCTTCTTCCAAGGAACAATGGTAGGACAAGAGTAATTGGCCTTAAATTGTGTCAGAGAAGGCTTAGATTACATAAGAAGAAAAATTTCTTTACCGAAAGAGTTGTCAAAAATTGGAATAGGCTGCCCAGGACAGGTGGAGTCACCACCCCGGAGGCATTTAAAAAGTGTCTCTTGGGGACATTGCTAGTGATGAGTCGGCAGTGACAGCTTAATGGTTGGGCTTGATGATCTTAAAGATGTTTTCCAACCAAAGTGATTCCATTGTTCCATGATTCTATGTTTTACATCCAATATCTTTACGATAAATCCGTTCTTTATGATCAGCCAGGAAATACCAGAACAATTTCAAATATTAACACATCATCTTGGTTTTAGGATTTTTTTCTTAGGAACTTGATCAAAGTCTGGCAGAACTTAGCACAAAACTCGTCTTGATTTCAAAGGGATTTTGATTCACCACCAGTTCTTTTTGATAGCTTTTAAGTTTTGCTTTGTATGTGTCTTAATTCCAAATCTCTCATGTGCCATGATGCACATTAGGGTGATCTCCACCTTAGGATAAACTGCTGCTTGTCATCATACCAGGGAAATTCTCTGGGGTAATATTGGGTGGGGATTAAGGAGAACTCTGATTTGCAGCCAAGAACAATAAGGAGTTTTTAATAGAACAGGTAAATTAATAAACACCAAAATAACAAGTTCATGAAGGAAAATGGTGTCTGGATGTATCTCACATGCTGCTTTTTCATCAACTATTTTTAGTAGCTAAGTTTTAGTGCAATTTCCTGAAAGAGAAAGACATCTTGACATCAGAATGTTCCTGTGATTGTAAACCACCTTCTGCTATCTCTCCTGTAATAAGAGAATAATAAACTCACCTGAAACATGATCTCTTTATCCATCTTAATTATTGAGCAATGTTGCCTTTGGGAAAATGAAAACTTTCTGCTTCAGAATACAGGAGTTGTAACTATGCACACAGCGCTGAGCTAAGATGTGAACACTGTAACTTGCTTCTGTCTCTGTGGTGAGGCAGGTGACTGTGGCTGGACACAGAACAAGCAGAAAATCTTCATCTTGTCAGCACAGGAGGTTGTGGTGGTTGTAACTTTGCCTTCTGCTTTCTCAAACTGGGATGGAATACCCTGCTAAGTTAGCCATGTGGGACATAATTTTATCTACTGATACAAAGATCCTGGATGCAGGTCCTTGCAGGACCAGGAAGGGATCCTGTCCATCCCATCATTATTGTTTTGTTAGTTCTTCCTTTAAGTAGCTCTATAAATATGCAATTATTTTCTCTAATAGACTAATTTTTAACTGACAGCACCATGGCAGATGAAATGAAAAACTGTGATGCGACACAGTGTTTTTGGTGAAGCTATGATGCCTCAATTGCAATAGAAGTCAGAAGAGAGGAATGTGGAAGAGTTTAAAGTCATTTTTATGAAGGGATTTAGGACTCAGATTTTGGAGCATCTTGATTGTCTGGAGACCAAACAGACACCCAATTTTGCCAGATTCCATATGAAGAACAGCAAAGGGAAGTGGGTTCAGATGACTGAAACTCTTTGAACTGGCATCAATATAGTACTCTTTGCTCAAATGCATTTTTACTCTGCAGTAGCAGAATAATCAGTAGTGTAAGTCAATTGATACCAGGGAGAGAGCACCTGGAAAGCACTTCCTGAAGGAGCTGTGAGAAGGATAAAGGTTATTGCTTTTAAACAACAAAACCCTGCAGAGCTGCTGTAAAGTTTGTTGAGCTTTGGGACTCTTGCTGTACCACAGAGACTTGGTGTTTGCACAAATGAAGCCCATATTTTTCAGGAGGGACTTCAGTGTTATTGAAAGCAACTATTTGCTGTGAAATCAATGGGCTTTGCATACTCAAAGACCTTTGAGTATCTGGGCTGTAGTCCAATATGAAAAATAAAAGCTGCTGATGAGAAAAATGAACTTTAGAACACCAATACTGAGTTAATGGAGGTATTTCAATTCTGTTTCCTAATTGTATGCAATCCCATAGCTCACACAGGAGACACAAGGTGAGAAATTTGGCTCCTGTTGCAATCCCATAGCTCACAGAGGAGACACAAGGTGAAAAATTTGGGTCCTGATGTTTTATGCTACACAGTTTTTATTAACTTTAGAACAAAACGCTGAAGTGAAAAGAATTTGATTAGAAATGAGTAAAACTCAAGTGAGGATAGAAAAAAAAAAGCTGAAAGAACTTGATTTCTGAATTTTATCCTAGGAATAACTACAGTATTAGGATAAGTGAGCACTTTTCAAACTTTTCTACAAATGAATGGGCTGGAAACACCAGTTCTTCTCCTTATAGCACACAGAATGAAGGCAGCCCATGTCCTGTTAAACACATTGAGGTACATCTCCAGGTGCTTGAGCCATAATTGCATACACTGCTGCCATTCTTTGGCCTCCTTTAGGAAAATGATCATGTTAATTTGATCACAATGCCCTTTTTAGTACCTTTTTGAACTTGGATAGTGTTGGAGGAGAAAGATCCTTGAAATATCTGCTCAAATCAAGAAAATAACTTAGTTCAATTAAGTTTGTGACTAGAACTGTGCAGAAACATAAAAAAAAGCCACCTGTGATTCTTTTGAAGTAAACCTTTTGATAAAGATGACTTAGAAAAAGAGGTTGGGATGTTGGTTTTTTGTTTGTTTGTTTGTTCCTAGGGGCATTTGTGTTGTATAGGTTCCTAAATCAGAATAATGCAACTGTTAGTATTAATATATTTTATGTAGGGAAAAGATTATAATTCATACCAAACTTTTTTTTTAATTAAGGAAAATGTGTCTTGATTTTTAAAAAGAAATATTTTATTTGACACCAGATATATCAGATGATTTTAGGATCATCTCATAAGCAGCTCATCAACAAAGTAAAGCTATTTTTGCTCATATTTTTCTGAAAATTATTGTTGAGTCATATTACTGCTTCTCACAACCCTGGAAATACCCAAAACTTCTTATCAGCAGATCATAACTGATCTATGCCCATTGTCTGGAGGTTCTATGCTCGAGAGGTTCTGAAGCAGGAAGGAACCCATTGAATTGCAAAGGAAAATTTTGTTGCAAGCCCACTTGCAAGGCGCCTGGAACTTTATATAAAATCTAAGTTCCCATGTAATAGTGTTGGTAGGACAAGAGGTAATGGGTATGTTCAGAATAGATATAAGGAAGACTTTCCTTTTCATGATTAGGGTTGTAAAATTCTGGAACATGCTGCCCAGAGAGGCTGTAAATGCCCCATGCCTGGAAATATTTAAGGTCAGGTTGGATGGGACTATGAGCAACCTGATTTAGTTGAAGATGCCCCTGCTCATTACAAGAAGATTTAATTAGATTAATTTAAAGGTCCTACCCAACCCAAAATATTCTCTGTTCCTATGATATGTTGAATGCTGACTCTATTTTCCCACAGAAATCTGATTTATAAGACAAAGAGCATCTCAGATAAAGACATCTAAATAGCTGATCAAGGTCTTGTCTTAAACTGTAGAAGGGAGAGGCCTGGACTTTGTTGTACTCTTTGTGCATCAAAGTATTATGAACAATGACTATATAGATGAAATTGAGCTCAATTCTGAGCTGCAGTGACAAAAAATTAAATGGAAAGTGCTCTTTTAAACAATGGAAATCATATTAAACATCTACTTTTATTTATCTGCGGCAAAATTTACTTTATTTATTTATTTATTATACTGGACTGGGCATGTGAGCATGAATTCTTCAACACATTTATTCTCAAAAGTAAAATAACATTTGAAAATATAAATGAAGGGAAGAAAGAAATAAAGGTCTTATCTCTCCACTCCAATTTTCTATGACATTCATTATAAAACATGATATACAGTATTCATCAACCTCTTTTCTGCAACACTTACAAGCACGATTTTTGAAAAATCACAACCATCTGTTGAAACCCCATGCCAATCACAGTTATCCTTTAAATATATTTACCACGAGGAATATTTTGAGAAAATATGTCTGAGAGTGACTAATTGGCTTTTATGCAACAGCTAGGTATTAGGGGAGTTTAAATTGAAGGTATTATCTGGGTTTACTGGCCTTGTCATTTTTATCCCACTTTAAGACTAAATTTTATTTATGAAGTAGAATTTATACAATGAGGAATAAATTTGGTGCATATCAGCTCCTCACAGTCATTTTATTCAATTAACATTTTGGTTTAAAGTTTGCTCGTGTATGTGAATTGGTCATTTTTTGTCTGCACTGTGCAATGTCCTGCAAAGTGGAGGCTTGGGAGATGAAAGGCAGAACTGCTAAGCAAATTTAAATTAGCAGCATGAGGCACTGGTAACTCAACTTTTAGAGTACTTGGTATTTTTGTAGGACTGGTTAGCTATAAGGGATAACATGAAGCCTGAACATGGAGTTTTTCTATAATAAAAGGATAGTCTAGGCTAACAAACATCTAAATTTTATTTTATTTTGAAAATTTATTATTTAAATATTTCAAATGCAAACACATTAGTAGAATAATTCTTTAATATCTGTAGTCTCACATACCCTTCTCATCTTCAAAATATCACAGACATCTACTTGTTAACCCATTGTTTTAGCTTTGACAGAACCACTCTGCATCTCCTACTAAATTCCTGTAACTTCTTCCCTCACATATTTGGGACTGCTGGGATTTATTCTTACTGTTCAAGATATGATTCCACAAGGGATTACCTCTGGATGTGAGGAGTCTTCACATGAATATCCCTCATCTCAAGGTTTTAAAGTGTCTGAGATGGTTATTTAAATAAACACACGTATAGCAGCTCATCTTCTAGAAAGGGGATAAGAAAGAAAGAAAGCTTATTCATCTGGGCTTAGTAAAGACTTTTCATCTTTTCTAGGGACAGATCTAGGTGTTTCCAGGTTACAGATAGGCAGAAAATTACTTCAAATTATAAACACTGCAAGCTTTTTCTTCCAAATCAGGTGAAAAGATACATCTTTTAAAGATTTTAATTGAGCAAAAATGTGAAAATGGGTGCAAAGTCCATAATAAAAATAATACTCAAAGGGATTACAGGTTCAAGTGCAACAGACAAGAAATTTAAGCTCTCTGCTGCTTATCACAATGCCAAAATACCAGAAAGTTGACAAACTATATAAACGAAGTTGCTTATTTTAGATGAGAGACTGCTTTGGAAAAATTTCAGGTGCCAACTTTCAAATCACTGCTCAGCACTAGGCAGAGTAAGGAAACCTATTGGAGACTCTTACAACCCAATGAAGTAGTCCTGCTACTCCAGTGCAGTTCTCTTTGTTATTCAATTTTACCTACACATAAACAACCATTTCTTGATGAAGTGTCCTGTTCATTCTAAAAAATAAGCAGCTATTTGAAAATGAAAACACACAAATGAGTCCCTGGAAAACAAAGCTCAGCCTTGGCCAAGAAATATTATAAAGTACAGAGGATACTCCTTTGAGATGTTAATGATTCAGTTTGTTGGCATGACTGATTCAGGCTGTGACCAGCTGAATTACAACAATATCAAAGTAATCTCTGTATAATTTTTTTTTTTAGCTGAAGTCTTCATTTTGTCATCATGTCTTTCTGATCACATAAAAGCACATTCATCATCCCTGATGCTTTGATCTTTCAAAGTTGTTATAAATGCAGAGGATTCTGTTATGTTCTGTTGTCATCTACCAATGCACTGCATTAGAGTAAGAACAGCTCTGTTTATCTATGTACATGTGCATATGCAATTTTCTTCTTGTCTTCCATTCTCAGTGACAGAATGAGCTTCAGAGATGCAATTTTGTCTTTGTGTCTCTTACTACAGATTTCCTTAATTTTCTTAATAGTTACTCATTCAAGTTCTTAAGCTTGCCCACACAGCCGCTTTCAATAACATTATTCTGAATTAAAGGTGTTATTTGAAATGGATTGTTTAAGCATATGAAATTACTACATGGTTATTCCAAATGGAGTAAAAGCAGACTTAACTGAATTTCCCTCCTTCACTTCCAAAGCAAATAGAACCCAAATATATCAAATTAGGTGTATTTTCATGAGGAATTTAAACTAGGATAACTCCTGAGAAGACAGCTCTGTGTCATCACCAATTTGTGTTGGTCTCTGGGCCCATAGGCTTCAAAGAAAGGAAAAAAGGCATAGATGGGACAGAAGCACTTGAGGAAAGAAAAAAAAAATATTGAAGAATTCTGACCAGATACCTACACACTCCATAAACATTTAATATATTTCTGGGTGAGAGTAAAATTGATTGTCCAGAATGCAATTTCTTACATGTGCCTAGTAGCAGTGGTGTATCAGTAGACATGACTTATGTCATCTCATCTAAGAAACAAAACTTCCATGAAAGTGGGAAAAGTTACAGTGGTGAAAATCTAACAGGAGAATTTCCAAACTGATCAGAAGCAACCTGGCAGCCTGTTTTGCCAATCAGCACCAGTGTTAACTACACCATAATATCCCCATGTAGTCAAAGTGCCTGGGCAATTGGACTAGAAGTGAAAATGGCCTGGAACAGCCAGGGCTTTTAAAACAACTTCTAGCAGTTTTACACATTTAGGACATTGCAGACTAGATAAAAAGTTTTAAAAGAATTCCTAAACCATCCATTAAACAAACTCTCAAAGCAGTATAACATTCACAGTACTTTGAAGACTCTTAAGATGAACTCTCATGAATTCTCTTGTGCTCCTTCATGACCCTACAGCATCCATCACTCCAATATAATGTACAAAACATCTTAGAAGAATATCAAAACTATGACCAATTCTTCATGGCCTGTGAACTGGAAGCTTTATTTTGAGAAAAAATTATACACAGAGAGGGTGAATGTGGGAGGAGGCTTGTGTTAAATTCTTATCCACAGGTCAATGATCTCTTGGGATGCTTCAAAACACTACGTCTGTGTGATGACGGAGACAGAAAACAAACACGCTGTGATCTGTTCACATGCTTGAAATGGGCACAGGAAGGAGAAAGATCTTAGCAATTTAAGGAAAGAAGGGAAAAGGCTGTATGAACCTGGCCAGTATCAAGTCTTCATTATATTCTGATAATAACATTTTTCTGTGCTTTAGTTGAATTACACAATGCTCAGTGTTTCATTTCTCACGTGTGTGTGGTTAGAAGCATGTCAGCAGACATGTCTATAATGTCATGTCTGTAAAAGTTGATTTTTCTTCCAGGGAGGTGGGAGATTTGTGGGTTCAAATCCCCTCTTTGAAACAGCTGACAAACTAACTGCTGTATTGAACAGAAGGTACATGGAAACTTGCCTTGGAAGATAGGACATGTAAGGTTCACAAAATCTGACAAGAGATTGCTTTAAAAGAAAAAAAGATTAACATAAAAAATTGAATTCTCCATCATAAATATTTATGGTTTTCATATATTAATAAATATTGAAACAGTTTCTTTAGCTGAGATTTCTTTTCTTCCACTTACTTTTTTTTTCACATTCTGATGATTACATAAAAATATCATTGTTTACATAAAGATTATTAGTGAGTATTTTTATCTTGGTATTGCATGCAAAGGTAAGATTTATTAGAAGAGATTTTGTCCTGATCATTTAGGATGAACCCAGGGTCTCAGACCAGCTTTTTGAATTTTGCTCAAACAACTATAGATTATTAATCACTGTCATACTGTTGATTTTAGGAGCTGTACACCATATGTGAATAAAGTTAGAATCTTTAGCAGTTTGAACTGCCTATATGATATTTCAACTGATACATCATTTTATAAGAAGTGTTTTTTTTCCCTGCATTAGAATTTTGTGACCTACAGTAAGTGAGTACTACTTCCTTCCTCAGTGAACAAGGAACTTTTTCTGACAGTAAACCAGGACCAGACATGAAGGAAATACTAGCTTTGCATTCTCTTTGTCACATTTGTGTGTCTACTTTGGGACAAGATTTCCCTTTACCTCTTTAACTGATTTATAGGATTCTATTCAGATTGAGTAAAATGGAATTTTCTTACTGGTCTAGCAAATATCTTTAATTTTGAGATTTCTTATAGGCTGTAATGACACAGCATATGTATTAGACAAATGCAGGACCACACAGAACACAATTTAATCATTTACTTATTTCACATATTTACCTCTCATGTGAACCAAAATACTTGAAACTGGGTGTGGTATGAGGGCTGCTGTGGAAGACAGGAATCCTAACCATGGAAGTAGCCTGAAGAATCTGCTCTTTAGTGACTTAGTCTGCTTTTGGGGCTTTGCATTTTTCCATTTTTATCAGCAGATTTTCATGATTATTTTAATGGTTCTGAAACAATTTGCCAAATTATCTTAATCATCTGATGATAAAGTAGTTGAATAATTTCTCTTCTTCCACTTATGGCATTTTTTTCCTCCAGCTGTTCCTAACAGAATGTAAGTCTGAATACACAAACGTTGTGTGTTTTTTTAAATTCTATTTCAATGTCAGATATTGTATGAAATGTGGTCTACGAGGTAACCATTTGCAGAAAACCAGGTTCTTCTTGTTATTATGGGTTCATTAAATATTCCTGCGTGATTCTTGCACAGCTCCATTTTCTTTTCAATATCATGTCTTTCTCATAGCAAAGATTTGTGGAACTGAACTTCATCTGGCACTGATCATTATGCTGCTAATCTCAGCGGAGAATCAGCTGTCTTTCCCAACCACAAATGACGAGTATAGAATATGGATAAAGATACTTAAAAGAGATTGTCAACTGAAATATCCATTATAAACATTAAAGTTACACTTAGCTAACATTGTAGCCCTTGCCACACATGTAGGAGGACATTGGTGAAAGAGTATTGTGACAAATTACCAAAAGAGTATTTAGAACATTATTTGAAAGTGGAATCACAAAACAAAACTCAAACACAAAAGGGAAGCCTACAGAGAGTAGAAGCAAAGACAGGAGCCTGTGAGGAATACACAGGAGCTCATCATGACCCAGCAATGTGAACTAATAGCCCAAAAAACAATTGTACCCTGAGCTGCTTCAAAGGCACCGTGGACAGCAGCTTGAGGAGATTCTGCTGTGCTCTAGTGAGAGCCCACCTGGATTATTGTGCTCAGTTTGGGGGTCTCCAATATAAGAACGTCATGGACCTGTTCAAGTGAATCCAGGGGAGGACCATTTAGATGATCACAGAGAAGGCTGGAGCACCTCTCCTGTCAAGACAGGCTGGGAGAGTTGGGGCTGCTCAGCCTGGAGAAGAGAAGGGTCTGGGAAGACTTTTTAGCACTATCCAGACCTTAAAGATGGCCTCTACAAGAAAGCAAGAGTTTTGACAAGGCCAAGGAATGACAGGATGAGGGAAAGTGGCTTTAAACTGAAAGAGGGAAGGTTTATAGCAGATATTAGGGAGAAATTCTTTATGGGGAAGGTGGTGAGACACTGGAACAGGCTGCCCAGAGAAAATGCCCAAACCCTGGGAATGTTCAAGGCCAGACTGCTTGGCCTTGAGCCTTTGTGGGGCTTGAAACAACCTCGTCTACTGGAAGGTGTCACTGCCAGGCAATGCAAAGGCAGATGAAAACACATACAAAAACCACATACAGTATGATATTTCTTAAAATGGCAGCTCCTTGTGATATAGAATCTGTAACAAAATGGCAGCACCAAGTAATCAGTGGGAAAGTATTTCCTGTTGTGACAGCCCTCTGAATTAACCAGCTCAGGTGGCAGTGGGGCCTCTTCTCCTGCCAGTCGATTCCAGGATAGTCTGTCACCATGTGAGGTGTTTTAAAAAATTTCAGACCACCAAAAATCCTTCGGGTGCTGGTCACAGAAGGTCCAGACAGCTCCAGTGACCCACCCAGGGCACAGACAAAGCCAAGCTGGGGGAGCCAGGAGAAACAGATTCCTGAAAGGGCTACAGGCAACAGCAGCAGGGAAAGAGGGAGTCAAGGAGGGAACAGCAGCAGAGGGACCCCAAAGGGGCCTAAGGAGGAGGGCAGAAGGGGCCCTGGAGCAGGGATGTTTCCCTGACAGGCCTGGAGAGACCCCACTGGAGCAGAGACACCCCTGCAGCCCAGGGAAGAGGAGTCAGGAGCAAAGGAAAGAAGAGAGGGCTGGGGAAGAGTTGTGGTGGGCAGAATGTTTTAGTCTCTGTCCTTATTTCTCAGTACCTGAATCTATTTTAGCTGACAATAAATTAAACTACTATTCCCCATGTCTTTTTTTCTTTTTTGCCTTGGTGGTAACTGGTGAGTGATTTCCCTTTCTTTACCTCAGTCCTTGAGCTGTTTCACCCTTTTTTTTTCCTTTTCTGGTGAGAAGGGGCAGGGAAAGAGTGTCCAGGCAAGAAGATCAAAGTTAACCCACCAAGGAGAGTTAGTTACCAGCAGACTCTTGATGTGGGTCACCCTATGGAGAGGCTAAAACACATCACTGAAATCTCCAACTGCTGAAGCAGGAGGGGACACCACTTAAGTCACTTCACTGCTGCACCACCATTTTTAAATTAGCACAGACTTGTAGGGTATCTGCACCCACAGGCAGCACTGTGACAGCATGGATTAAGGAAATACTGATTTAATGTCTTCTAGTCATGTTTTTTTCCCTTTCCCTTCTGTGGCTCGATGCACCCATGGGTTGTTTCCTTTGTGAAAACACTTGCATAAGTGTGATCTCTGTGGGCATGAAACCCTCAGGTGACCCGTAAAATAAGTACAGTAGAAAAATGTACAGCTTTCTCTGAACTGCTTCTCTGAGAGATCAAACAAGCCCCAGCACTGGTGTGAAGTAGGAGATGAAAATCAAAGTTACTCAGGGCCTGAAGAGAAAGGCAATGAGAGCATCCTGTGGCAGAGAGAGACCAAGGTGTGACATCACTTTCACTGTGATACAAAACTGCAACTTAACTGTTCACAGACAAAACACTCAAACTAGTAAATAAAGCAGAAGAAGGTGCATGCTCTGGCACTGAGGTCATTTAGCACAGCAGCTTTGTTGTGAGTGAAATGACAAACACTCATAAGAGAGAAGTAGCACATTTACTGATATAAAAGAGTGATTTTACAAAGTAGATGGTAAATGTGACAGTGATTTAACAGGATTCAATGGCAAGGCATTTTTGAGTGTTTACTGCATTGAGGATGGGGTCAGAGAGAGCATTTCATTGACTCATGCATTCTGAATTCCTTCTCAGTGGGGAATTTAGGTGTGGTTGGAGGCAGACTTCATCCCAGATTTGGTCAGTGGATTATGCCTAAAGGATCTGTGCAATCAGACCTTTATATCACTTGTATTTCAAGTTTTCCAATTCACTGAATATTTGGCACAATAAAGACTCTCTTACCCTCAGGGAGTAACCTTGAGAGGTGTCACTGTTCAAAGGGAGATCCTGGCATGCAGCTCACTGCCACACTATTTATGTCTGCTATTTATGGAGTAAGGTGATTGATCCAGTTATAGCTGCATCCTAACTATGGATGTTAGATTCCTCCAAACCTGGCTTGAGTCAAGCCCCGACCAGCACTACTGGCTAAGCAGATGCATTGCTTAAATCAACCCTTGGCTATTATGTCATTATCTGCTTCCCCTGAATCCAATTTGAGTGACCAGACAAATAGATTACAGCTGTCACTGGGGATTATCACCTGGACAGGGTTACAGGAAACAGAGGTCAGGTTGAGGCAGCTTTCTTGTCCATAACATTAACCAGGCCTTTTACTCAAAATAGTGAGGTCCTAAGTGCCTCATTACAGCAGTCCCTGATCTTATCTAACTCCTGATTGCCCTCAGGCATTACTCAATAAAGTGAAAATTGACCCAAGCCGTTGGCCTGGCCATTTTTAATTTATTAGTATGGACAGAGTCACATCGGCTCACTGCAATGATTTTTTAGCGTCTCTTTCAGGACAAGCTCTCTGATTAACAGTCACAGAGGGTAGAATTCAGCTTCAGATCAAAATACCTATCACACAAGCACATAAACATGGGCTAATTGCCTAAATACTGTTATGTAAAGCTGTGTGAAATGTCGTATATGTTTAAGAATTAAGGAGATAGGGAAATCTCTCACTGGATCTGTGCCATTCTGCAGTGACATATGAGCTGAGGGAAAATAAACCAGAGAAAATCAGACCTGTTTAAGGTGCAAGACAAGCAGTAAATTTCCATTATAGTTAGTTAAGTGAATGCATTTTCACCAGAACTGGATTTCAGTTTTCTATGCAAAGAGCTCTGTCACCACCTGAGTTGTTTAAAGCTGCCAGAAACCTTCACAGTGAGCTGGCAAATACAATACAGAACTTAGGCCCTTCTGAAAAGTGGCAGCCACACATGACACTCTAAAGCAACTGAAATTACTGTAGATAGCTCAGGGTGAAAAACTGAATCAGGACAAAAAAAAAATCTCTAAAATGTATTGTGGCAAGTGCCAGTATTAAGAGTTTTCATGGTAAACTGGAGCAGTATGTCATCAATTATTTAAAATAAATTTGATCAGAATTTCCTTCTGGCACTAAATTTGAGTGAAACAGAATGGCCTCTGCTTTTCCTGTAAAACTCTATTAGCCTCCAGATCAGAGCAGCCACATACAAAATGCCTGTTGGGAATGATATCAAACTTGCACAAAGGCCTAAAATGAGGCTGTCCTGAGGCTGTCCCAGATTAAAATCATGCCAAAGTTAATCACAATTTCACTGTAGGTAGAATGAAGCTTCAGAACCTATTGATGTTCCTTCAAGTTATTTAATTAAGTAGAAAAGACGTAGTGAAGAGATTTACAATATAGACAATAAATGGCTTCTGCACCTGGAAGAGATAGTTTTGCTCATCCTGTCTTGATGAATGCCATTGGTGCCACAAATGGTTTAGGAACAGAATTTTTTTGACTGCTAAGAAGATGAAAAAAGAAGAATTTTAGAAAATTATCCTGGTCAACCACCTTCAACTCCAAGAACATTAATAAAATTGGAAATCAGACCTAAGGACATATTTTCAGTAATTAGGTTTCCTTATGCTCTAAACTTCTCTCCCAATCTCTTCCTTCTTTCTGGCAGCAACATGGATTATTTTCCACTTCAGTCATCACCCTAAAAAAAAAAACCATGGTGCTGAAAATCTGCTGCTTTTTCTTGCTACAAAAAACCCTCCTGCTTAGACATAAGGCCTATTTAATCTTAGTCCAGAGCAGTAACACAAAGGTTTTCTCCCCTCAAGAAGAGATTGGTTGCAAGCCATTTTGTTTAATAGATGCCTATCAGGAAAGGCTGTGATTCCTCATGTGTGAATGAAGCTATTAAACCCCAAACCTTATTACACAAATAATGTCCATTTTGATATTTCAAAGTACTTTTAGCAAGGTGCTCACAAGAGTGTTGTAAATGATCCGTAAACAGTAGAACACTACAGGGACAAATTGTAGATTGGGTAATTTGTTTTCACAAAAGTTTACTGCCAAAGGAGAAACCACTCACCTCTGAGGGTCACTTGAGGGCCCAATCCTACAAAAGTTCCTCCCCTGTGTCTTCCTTGCTCATGCTGTGACACTGTGTAAATCAGGAAGATTAATCTTGTGAATAAAGTATTCTTAGGTGAGTAAGGGGTTTGAGATATTGTGGTTTGTAATCATACAAAACAGGTATTCCTTTAAATTCTTGTAGGTAATTCTCTCACATTTCTAGATATTATTTCTGGCAGATACGCCATCACCATAAGCATGAGGAACTAAGATTTAAAAAAGGGAATTAAGCAAGAATTTAATGTGCTACGTTGTAAATGAAAAGAAAATATAGTCTCTTCTATAAAGTGTAGATTTCTTCAGTGTTCTTAACTTTCAGGAAAGTTGAAATGTTCGGTAAAAATATATTATCACTCAAGTGTATCATGTGCTGTGATACTGATCCCAAACACATTTAAAAAGTCTGAATTTCAGTGGTGCTTTTTAAATATTATTTTTCTTTACTATATATCAAAACAGGTTTTAATCCTGCATGTCAACATTTCCTATTTCTAAACTATGAAGATAGTATTCAATAGCACAGGATGATAACTTGTCAAATCCCATTACCTGGCTCCAGCTGAGGTGACAGAACTGGTGATGGAGACTTCAAAAGGACTGTGGTTTCATGATGTTTGTTATATTATTTTGAACATGAGTAAGTGGTTGATTCTGAAGAAAATCAGCAGAAACACTTCCATATTAATCTATGCCACTGGTCATTTTTTTGTTCTTGAAGCTTATTTCAGATTCCTTGTGGTGGATTTGACCTTGCCTGGCTTCTGGATGCTCATCTAGACACCTTCTCCCTCCTCAACAGGACAGCAGAAGAAAAGATGTAAAGGCAGGTTTTTTCACTCACATCTTTTCTCACTCCTCTCTCACAGCTGCTACAGTGTTTTCAGTTATTTTTAATTCTTTTGTTTGTTTTGGTTTTTTTTTGTTTTTTTTTTTTTTGCAGAGATATCACCAGCTTTGTTGAAGAGGCCTTTGGCCAGTGGTGGGGCCATTTAGGAGTCAGCTGGAACCAGCTGTGTCCAACCAGCTGTGAGCCCCTGATCTCTTCTGACAAAAGCTTCCCCCACTCCCTAAACCTTGCCATATAAAAAAAATTATACCCTCATATCTGTTACTCTGCTATCAACCTCTACCACAACCTAACCTGCATTTTGGGAATGACTACTCAGCATCAGAGCATTTACATTCTGCTCTTGTATCCGCTCAAAATACTCATCATGTGCCTTCATTCTACGTTTATTTCCAGGTGCACCTGTGGCACAGTTGGAAACTGGATATAAGGATAATGAAAGCAGCTGTAGTCATGGAGCTGGTCTCCAATGATTCTCAGACTGCCTCGTTGTGCATTTCTCATTAGGAGTGTGAATAATATAAACAGTTTGGGGTTTTTTTTTGAGACACCTTAGGCATCATTATCTCACCCTTAAGCTTTGCATGCTAAGAATGATATCAAACCCAAATTCAATAGAGAAAATTTCCCTCAGGAATCCAACCAATATTCAGTGTATATTCTATGCTCTTACTCACAGATTCCTCTTTAGGATTTGATGTATATTCCTTTTTGCTGAGTAAAAGTCAGAAAATGCATTATAGAAACTAATCTGGAAGCTCAAAATCATTGGGAAACTGAGCCATGTGTGTAAGTTGGTCCACACCTTGCAGTAGCAGTGCCCTCTGCAGTCAGTTGCCCTCATTCTTTAGTGAAAGCTGACTGGATTCCAAACACAAAAAAAAATTATACAAATAAATCTAAAAACTAGAAATTGATCTAATGACGGTTGAAAGTTTTTGACAGATTTTTGGAACACCTGAAGTTCTAATATTTGGATGTCTGTGGAGCTAACTCTGAAGCTAGACCAGCTTTGAGATGCAGGTCGAACCACAAAATATCCAGATATCCTTTTCAGCCACAATTATTCCATGTATCTATGATACTCTGTACTTCTAATCCCTGATAAACTGTTAAAAATTACTTTTTAACTAAAACAATAGCTGTGGAACACAAATAAAGTTATCTGCCAGCATAGGGGACAGCTAATTCATCTGCTGCTGAACACTATTTGCAGATGTAATCACAATGTTTCCTCCCTAGAATTATTGGCATCAAGCTTGTAAATGTATTCCCTAAGGGAGGAAAAACACTGTAAATAACTTGCTTTTAAAGAGGAGGTTTATTGGATTTTTAGACCAGACAACACAAGCTCTGGTTAAATGCTGAGTGATATTTATATTCCTGTACATCCAGCCATACCTCAGCTACTTTTTTGGGGGTGATTATTATTATTATTTTATTTTTATTTCAGCATTAATGAACATAGCAATCATTTGTATTCAGTTCCAGAGTCTTTCTAGTATTCAAAATGTAGACACATTAAAGGGGGGTGAACATGGCAGCTGAAAGAATAGTGTTTTCCAATTTCTCTTACTACCTCATGAATTAAGGAGAAAAAAGAGATGGAGGGGGAAGAAAGAGAGATGAAAACAGAAAGGAAATTATTCTGCTGGTATTCATGTTCAAGAAGACTGAATGGCCTAAAGGGTATATGAGCAAGGGTTTTCAACGTGCTCAGCTGAGCTGTGAGTGGTTACCAGTTTGTCAGGCAGTGCAATTTACACAGCCCTCAGGGAATATTGGGTATGGATCAGTACAAGTGCCATGGGTGCACAAATTTAGCTTAAATCTTCCACATTGTGTGTCACAAGGTGCTTAAGTGTTTGGGCTAAGAGCTTGACAGACACGATATGCTATTTCAGATTCCTGCATCAATCCATCTGAGAGCTCCCTGCGTTATATAATTTCTCAGCAGCTCTTTCAGCCTGTTTATGCCATGGGCACAGACACTATAATGCAAGTTGGCCTGATGGAAATTGTGCTGGCCTCATTTTCTAAAGGCAGCTGCATATATGTGGTAAACCTTTAAAAGTTATTTAGCCCTGTTCCAAAGGTGAAAATTTCCCACTGGAGAAGTCAGAACGAAATGTGTTACTTGTTTGAGGGAGCCCTGACCTCAGATTTTCACATGGCCATTCTGTTTGTTTGTAGGCAGTTATGTAATTTCTCCCAGTGTACAAGTCAAGTGTCATCTCTTCTTCCACCACACTGCAGAGAAAATAAGTTACAGAAAAGTCCTCTTTATGAGATGAAAAGAGAGCTGCTGTTTGGTGACACGCTCAGTCCTATCAGTCTGGGTTAGACAAATTGTTGGAACATTTGTAATACTGAGCTCTTCAGGTGACATCCCTTACAGCAGGATTCATCTGACTAAATGTGGGTGCTGATGTGCATTTCAGCGAGTCACTTTCAATTCCCTTTACTGCCAGGAAGATTACTGGAGAAGATCTAGTAATAGAGACAACAGAATTTAGAGTGTGATTCATCTTATCCTTAACAGATACCTACGTTTGTTCAGAGGAGTTGCATCCTAAACTCCATTAACGGGATTGATCAGATCTCTGTTGATGATAATGGAAGCACAAATAACCAGTTAAAGTGGTAGGTGCCTGTGCTGAAAGTCAAGTGAGACTGATCAGTCCTAACCCTTGTTTCTGAAACCTACTTAAACTGAAGTGTACATTGTAATCTCAGCTGCTCCATCCTATTAAAACTGAGTTTCTCCCCTGAAAGATCTCTGTTTTAATGGCCATGGAAATCCATACAGTCTGTTGCAGCAAAGAAATTCCCATGCCTTCAGATTTTAGCAGGGAATTAATGTGGACTTGTTTGTAGCAGAAGCTTGAAGTTTAAGCACTTACTATGACCCATTTTGGAGGTATAAGATCTCTTTTTTTCAGAGTTGATTCAAAATGTCATGTGTGTAAAGAAAATAGAGGGGTTCCTTCTCCTTCAACAATGATTAGACCTTCCTAAAATAAGGATGGCCAGTACTTGAGTCAGAGCAAAGGTACATTTTCCCCAATATCCAGTTTTTCTGCAAAATTTTTATTATGTGAAGAGTTAAGTATAGTAACTGGGTGGCATAAATATCATAATTCCATAAATTCTCTTCCAGACCTCAGAAGAAACTCTGGTACATGTCAAAACTTTTCTTGCTTAATTTTAAAAATTGCTGTATGTCTTTCCTTGCTTTGTCCATGTTAAAACCCTTTTAATCGATACAACTTGTGAGTAGAATCATAATATATAATTCTTAGTGGATTAAAGGTTTTATAATAGCTTTTTTTGGTATCAGTTTATTAACATGCTTACAGATTATTGTACTGGTGTACACTTCATCTCATCTGATGAGAGAGATGCATCTCATCTGATTAAAGACATGACACGGTCTCAGGATAAATTGCTTTACATATTCATATGCTGAAGCTGAGAATCTACTTTCTTTCCAAACAAGGGATTATTTAGTCTCTAAATAACTCTCTGGTCTTGAATACTATACATGAAGCAAAGGTTAGTTGTAATTTATGATTAATTTTGTGTTCCTGAGTTCAATTTATACAATGAAATTGATGCTTTAGTAATTAAACTTTTACCTTCACTGAAACAAGAAGAAAGTGCTAAGATCATGATACAGCACTACATATCCATGAAAACAGCACTGTAGCCTGGAATCTATTTTACAATCATTGTAGGTTACATTTGTATCCAGGTAATGTCCCATCACTCTGACAGCAAATTGCAAAGAGACCTTATACAAGTGAAATGCACATCTCTCTTAATTACTTGCATGTAAGTAGAAAAACATTCCCTAATTTTTAAAACTGGAGTGTCAATTAAGAAAAAAGGATCAGAAATACCTCTTTTTTTCCAATATTGACTTGTTTTAAATACTTCAGTTATTTAGTTTGACATGCTGTATCTCCCTGTACAGCCTTTTTCCTTTACTGATATTTACTGGTTTACGTGTTGTTGTTTCTTCTGCCTATTAGTCATTTACAATTCTATCCATAGCTGTAGTAAAATGCAATATTTGGACAATTATATTAAAGGTCCAGTTAGAGACTTTGGCATGTTTTTAGTCTAATTTCAAGATGTGGTGTCCAGGCCTATTTTGTTGTCTCATTCCTCTGTATCATCACCAGGATATGCGTGCATGTCTTCTCTATTTCCTTTTCCATGAATGGGACACAGATGCCAGTAGAAATGGTTTGCATGTCTGGTGCTCTGCTATTTCTGCTCGTCTGCATCCGAGATCAGCAGATGGAGATTGGGTAATTCTGCAGCGCTGGAAGTTGTAAACAAGTTGGTATAAATATCCCTGTCTCAGATATTGTGCTGAGGTTGCCCATTTGAACTTCTGCCTCACTGGAGCTTTGCTTAGGGTTGGGAGCATATGCTGCATACATTTGGTTGGTTATTGTCTCCACCCTAATCAATATACAAATGCACATCTGTTGAATTGGTCTTCTAAATTTTACTCAGCTTTAGACTCGAACTGACTTCCATCTTGGGAAGTGCACACCAGGTTGGCAGTAAACCCTACCTTTACCCTTCCTCCTTTACTCTGATGAGCAAACTAATGGGAAATATCATTATCCCTAACACCTGGGATGAATTACTAGGATAGGTCCCATTCCCAGATTGTGGATTCTGAGACTATGCAGCATTAAGAAAACCTTTTACACTATTTGCCTGAAGGACATGCTCTGCTTTCAACACAAGATGCAAACATATGAACCCAGCTTTTTAGAACCAGCCACACAAACCACAACAACAGCAAAAAGAAAAAAAATAGGCAAATTCTTTGATGGAATTTTCAAGACTTGTGAAGTAATCTCAGTCAGAACCTATCTCAGTGTGTCAGAAAGGTCATCAGCCTCCTACTGAACAGAAATGACCTCTCAGACACTGGAGAATTCATTCTCTCATTGAATAACAGGGAAAATCTGAAAAACCTGCAATAAAGTCCAACACCTCCTTGTCAAGACCAATGCCCTCTGTAGCCTGAAGAGCACAGTCAATGAACCAGTTTTCAACAGCTTTTAGAAGGTTCTTCTCCTCTGTCCACCAAATGTCCCAGGCTCACTCTTCATTCCCAATACATCCTCTCATTCCCTCCCTCCCTGCTACTGCCTCTGGGAATGTTTGTGATCTGCTTCATTAACAGTCCTTTTACCCCACAACACACATGATTAGCCCAGGTTAGCTCTCAGGTACAATTCACTGGCAGCCCAGTATCTGTTTATAGTAGCAGAACCAGTGGGAACACCAAGAAGAGAAAGAGAGAAAGGAGGAAAAAATCATACTCCATTTTTGTTACTGGAATAATTTTATGAAAAAAACCAAACCAAAAAAAAAGAAAAAACCAAACAAAAAAAAACCCAAAAAACAAAACAGACCAAAAAAAAAAATAAAACCAAACCAAACAAAACTAACAAACACCCCTCCCACACAACAAAAAAACAAACACAACAAACCCTCAACAAATAAAGCAAACAAACAATCAAACCCCAGGTTTGGTTTGAATAAATTCTTTCAGTTCTAACAAAAATCATAGTAAAGCCCAAAAGGACAACATCATATCCAAACTTCAAAAAGAATTTGGACAAAAACAAGGTGTCAGTGCACCCTGCAAAGAGAATTACATTATATCTGATCATTTCTATACAGAGTAGCATTTTGGTGTTATTTAAGTTTCCTTCTTTTTAGGCTAGGTAGAACTGAGAACAGAAGCTGTCCACTTCAAAACACTGGAAAATAGTTAATTTTATTTTAAATAATCCCAACTGGCAGACTCAGAGAGTGTGAAAGAAGCAGGCTAGGAATATGCATAAAATAGATTGGAACAGCAATTGAGTGTAAGAGGGTGTCAACAGAAGAGAAACAAACAAGTTCTTCTTACCTGATTTAAGGAATGGAGAAAAATAACAATTTGCAATAACAGAAATAAAACCTAGTCACAGATGGAGATAAGACAAGGATGTGTTTATATAGACCAGAATGCAATAATGTAAGCTGTTAAGTTTAAAATTTCAACATGAGAAAACTGTTATGACAATAAATCTTCGGTTACTTAATTAACAGGAAACCTGATAACATTTTTTTTTCTTTTAGGACTGCATTGCAAAAAACAATGTACTAATACTTGATAAATGAAAATTCATTTCAGTTCAATGGTGATATCTTCTAAAGCAAAAGAATATTTAGATAACTTTATTTTTTTCTGGTATGCTAAATGAAGTTTTTAATTTATAATACATGAAGTGAACAATAAATAACTATACCACAGTGACTGAAAAAACAGACATCAACTTTCACGCAAGACAAATTTTGTTAGAAAATAAGGTCTTTTTCAAAAATTGAGAATTTTTATGAATAACGACAGCAATTTTCCCTTTTTCATCACGTTTTCTGGTTTTAACAATGACATAAGTACATGAAAAATGAAAGCAAAAAATGAAATGTTGTGTTTTCCAAAATATTGATAGATTTCTTTGAAAAACGTGATATTTGAAAAGGCCTATGTTAACCAAAAGTAAGCAGAGAAACCAAACACACAAACTCCACAAAAAAAAAACAAACAACAAAATAAACCACCCCAAACCCAACAACTGTGAAGTTATCAGCTTGGATACAGCAGGAAATGTGATGAACTGTGGAAAACAGACCCATTTAAAGCTAGGTGAAGCAGAACATTCTTTCAGAATATTCCCATTATTAATATAATTGGTTTCTCTTGGCTCAGTCAAGTGCAACGATTTTTCTTGTGGTCTGAGTTCTGAACTGCACCGAATTGGAGGAAGCAGCAGCAAAGTGCACAGAGGACTTCTGAGCTGTGTGACACTCACACTCTGAGTGGGAAGAGCTCTACCACAGCCTGCACATCTCTGTAAAGACTTTTCAGAGACCTCTCCAGCCTTCATCTGTCACAGAATCACAAGAGGCTTGGGTTGGAAGGGACCTTAAAGATCAACTAGCTCCAACCCCTCTCACATGGGCAGGGATGCCTTTCACTAGATCAGGTTGTTCACAACCCCATATAAAAAAAATATTTTTTTTATCTTCAGAGCAACCTTTTCTGCTCAGTGTTGACTTTGCATGAGGAATCATACTCAGTTTTCAAGAGAATTAAGCTGTGCTAAGGCACTGTTACTTGAGTGATGTCAATGTTTGCCCACTGCTTACTCATATTTTCACCTCAATTCTCATTCCCACAAATACATGTGAAAAAACAAAGAGACTTGTTTGGTGATGTTAAGGCTGCTACTGGGAATTCTGACACAAACGTGTGTCATAATAAAACACAAACTTGTGTCATAATCCATGATTATAAGAAACTTCCTTTCCTGACTTTTATGTTTCTTTCTGTCCACAGTCAGTTCTGCATCAGTGTAGGGTAGTGGGATAAGAAGGTTTATCAGCCAAATAATTATTGTGATATGCAGTTACCAATAAAATATTGTCAGAAAATAATTTTAAAAGCCTGATCTCACTACAGAAGATGACAAAATTATATAGAAGGATGTAGTTTACTTTTGTTTCTCTTCCTTCTTTTTTTGAAGAGAAATTAATAATCACAATTTACCACTACAAAGAAATGAGTTCAATCTGATGAGAATCAGCAATGGTATGGTGAAACCTGGACTTGCTCCAAGTCATAAATAGAAAAAACTTAATTCTTATCCCTGTATTTCTTACTAAGGCTTTTCTCTAAAATAGTTGTGCCTTTAGCGCTAGTGAAAAAGTAAGGGGAACATGAACTTTCTTTTCATCCATTCTATAAATTTCCCAGATCATAATTTCCTGCTTAAGCTCACAATTTCATGTGGTTTTTATTATCATTTTTACAATATCTCTCTGCAAGGATTAAATAGCCTCTCAGCTACATTTAACTGTACTATAATATTTGGAGCAAGACCCTGTGACCCTGAATGAGATCTAGATTAGCAGAAGTTTGTAGTGCTTTTATTTGCTCACAGTTTAAGAACCAATGCTTCTCAAGCTCTTGCATTACTCTTTTAGTTCTGTGTGCTTTAACCCTCTGTGTGAAATGAGGTGAAATATTATTTAATTATTTCCTTTTTTGTATAATAAACCACATGCTCTGTAAGCTGTTCCTCCAGTATAAATCAAAGGCATGCATGAAATACTCAGTGAATTGGCAGGGGGATTTTGGGTTGCTGCAAGATATTATTTTATACTCTAATTATCCTTGTTCCAACAGTGTGATAGAAAATATCAAAAGCAATCTGCAGATCAGACCTCTTGGACTGATGACTTCTGGGAGTGCAAGGAAATTATGCAGGAGTAAAAAGAAAGATAGCAGGAAAACTTTAGAATAGTAGAAAAAACACCCTCTGCAATATTAAATCTTGAAGTTAATTTTATTAAGAAATAGAAAGCAAACATTCAAAAATATTTATTATTAGGAGAGGACTTTTACATACTGGGAATGATGCTGTTAAACATTTTTTATCAGAAATCAAGAAGAAATTGCAAAACTGCCTTTGATTTTAAAGGTTTAGGCATGTTTGGGAGCTAACATCAAAGATAATGGTAAATTCACACTCACTGACATCCAGGGGCTCATCAGAGGTGTGAAGATCAAAGGCAGCCTTGGCTGCAGTGGCCATAGATGGTGGAGTTCAGGATCCTGAAGGCAAGGAGATCTCCTTGCAAGTGTCCCACAGGGTAAAACCCTGAAGGAAAGAGGGCTTTGTCCCATAATGGATGGGATAAAGATGGTTAATGCTCAAGTATCACATCCTGGAAGATCAAAAGATCTCCATCCCAATGAATGAGAGGTCGGGAGACTGCAGTGCAAGAAAGACATGGACATCATCCAAATTGTTCCAGAGGAAAATCACAATGACCAGGGGACCAGGACATCTCTCCTGTGAAGGAAGGCCAAAAAAGCTGGGGTTTTTCAGCTAGGAGCAGTCATGGGAAGACCTCATTGTGGCCTTTTAATAAGTAAAGAAAACTTGAAAGAAAGTCAGAGAAACACCAGGGACTCCAGGGACAAGACAAGAAACAGTGGATTTAACTGAAAGATGGCAGGTTTAGATTCAATATGAGGAAGTAATTTGTTGTGATGAGAGTGATAAGATACTGGGACAGATTGACCTGATAACCTGTGGGTGCCCCAATACTATGTCTTGGAGAAACAGAAAATCTATGAAGAAGGCAGGACTGAGTTTGGGCTTTTGTCTGCAGTAGAACAGAATTCAGGCAGCTCAAACATCTGATAAGTGTACTGTATCCAGATGCAAATATTAATTCTTGGAATTCAAGAGCATTTTATTATAAGATATTAATTTCACTTGTGATTGGTGGCTGTTGGCTTGAGTGACCATTCCCAGAGTGTTTTAGTTTTACGTCCTACACTAAGCTGTTCCTATTGTTTTAACTCTGTTAAAATAAATGTTAAAATAAAATAATTACTTACAGCTAAAAGCTCCCGTCAGCACTATGACATCAAGCTGTGTTATGATTGTACATTTACAACAGTCCTGGACTTGGGAATATAGTGTTTATGCCACAGCAGAGGATGTACAATGGGCAGCCTGGACCCACCATTAATCACTGGTCTAGGAAATCTCAGCTGCACTACTGAATACATCCATAGATCACTGTTCACATAACCAAAGTCATTGTAAGATTGTCTGTGATAAGGTCATGAAAAAATCAGATTATGTGATTCAAGTTACAATAAATCACTTTTTGAATACAATTATGACATCTTTTAGAAACAGAAAAAAATGATTAATGAAAGATTTGAAGACTAATGGGAGTTACATTCCCATGTTCTTATATTCCCTTGTTTTTTCTTCTATTGGTTTAGATTCTCAGTGGGGTGAAAATTAATTAATTATTAGTATATTACCCAAAAATACAATGATTTTAATTAGTCAAGAGATTGTGCCAGAGACAGAAACAAAGGACTTGGATATACATTTACATGCATTGATATCCTTTAGGCCCAACCTCCAGTGGCCCTAAGACAGTGAGAAATTTCAGTCTCATCCTGGGTCACCTGCAAGATTTATTTTTCTCTAAACAGGTAGGATGTGAACCAGCATAGCTCCAAAGAATTAACCTCAGGGTACAGAATGACCAGAGTGTATATATTGGTTAACATCACTCTGAAATAGACACATTCTTATCAAATTGAAGACAACTTCATTTTATCATCCTTTAATATGCATGAAGGTCAATCATATTAAAAGTTTTGCCCTAGAAAGTCACACTTTCACTTAGTTTGCAAATGATGTGAAGCTTCAACCTCTATAATGATTTTAGTGGGTAATCCACCATACTGAGCACTACTGACATCCTCATAGCCTTAATTTACCAGAATTTAACTTGAGAGTCAACCTTACACCTGGATTAATTTCATCCAAAATTGGCATTTTAAGGAGTTGTCTTTGTTGGTTTTCTCAGACTCTACTTACAGTAAAGAGAGGTAACTTTAAAAATAGTTTAGGTCTTAGATCAATCCGGAGTCAGATTTCTCTCTATGAGACAATTTGAAACAGTCACACTCATGATTTTAACACCTCAGTTAATGTCTAAATGTAGAATGAATTGGATTCTTAATTTTCACTTAATCGTATGTGTAAGGCTGCCAAGATCTTCACAGTACCTCATGGCTAATGAAATGCTCAAAAATCCACTTAAGATAAATCCTTCAAAGTTTTTTACTCCTTTCCCAAGTCAAGCAAAGATCTTTCACACTGGGGCTGTTTTGGCCCTCACTCTGCCAACCATTCCCTGGTACTTGCATAGGACTCAATAGGGAAAGTTAAGGCCATGTCAGTGAAAAAAAAAGTCTGAAATGCTCTTTTCAATTCCTCATGGGTGATTAAAAGACATTAGGAACTAATACCTGAGATATTTGGCAATGTTGATGGGGATGCTTTGGATAGCTGTCAGCATCCCGAATCTTCCACTGGGATTAATAAGATATTAATGTCTTCTTCTCCAGGGTCTATCTGGGGTAATTTTTAATGTTTTGTAAAATGCTTTTTTACATTAGGCCCTTCCTTTGATACTCAGCTCCATCCATGTCTCCACTTTTCAAGGCCTCCACTGTTTTACAAGACCTGCCTTTCTCTACCTGTCATCATTTTGTTAATCATAGCTTATGCATTCAGCAAACAACTCCTTGTTATTGTCACCTGTATAAAACTCTGACTCTTGATAAACAAAAATAAATCAAATTAATTGCAGACACCTGGTTAATTAGAGAAATTGCTGTCACAGATAAATCAAGTACAACAAAGCTGCAACCAGGTCAGGAAAGGTTCAGACAGAGCAAAGCTGACAAGTCTCAGTCCTGAGGCCTTGCAAACGTGCTACAAAGCTTGCAACCTTTTACTGCCAGGAGCTGTTCTGTATGGCAGGATTATACAGTTAAAGTTTAGTCAATAGAGATTCTTCTGGGAATATTTCTTAGGAAGATGTAATTTGGGCATTTTTTATTGCCCTCCAGAGAAGCCTGAGCAATATTTTCCACAGAGCAGTATAAATCTTTAATGCTTATCTCAAGAAATTTAGTTGCTTAAACAAGGCAATTTTCCCTGGAGATTTAAGAGAAGCTCCAAACAAAGTTTAGATGGCAGTTGTGTCCCAGTCCTCTGTAATTATTCTGGCTTTCTGTGATGACTTTTGACTTGCATGAGATTTCTGTGTTGTCACTTCATCTGTAGCATGCTGGACTGTTGGTGTTTGGACAGTGCCCTTAATTCTCTAAGCACAATCCTAATTTTTTTCTGTTTTTAAACAGTACCAAATGCTTCACTATTTCTGTTTACAGTGCCTTCCTGCATGTTTCAGCATTGCAACAACACCTTCCCTGCAACCATCCATCATCCCTCACCTTCAATGATGAGCATTAGACCATCCATGTGGGCTTTGCTGTGGAGCCATCTTGTAGCTGTGGCCACCAGTAAAGGGGATGTGGTCAATATGATGGATCCATTCCATGTTTCCTTCCATTAAAATTCAGCCCCTGAATTGTGAAGATAATTTAATTTGCAAGTTCTTTGTCTCAGCAGTAAAACACCTTTGAAGCTGAGAGTCTCAAAATCAAGTCTTGAAGTTAAGATATAAAAAATTTGCATATTTATAATTCCCAAGTATGAAGATTCTGTCTTAGCCTGTGTATTATTTTAATTCTTTTTTAGTTAACTATAAACTCAGACATGCAAAAAATTATTACTGTTTTAAAATTTATTTAATAGCAGCTGATCATTGTAACTACCTAAGTAAGAATTCTTAGCCTTAGACAGAGCTTATGAATTAAAGATTTTTTTGCTGTGTTATTTCTATTCCTTCCCTTGACCCTAAGGGCCAGCAAATGGGGAGTTTTGGACAAGCAACCATTGTGATCTAACTGTGATTAGCAAGGTAATTCATCCTTTGGTTTCAATTCCACAAATTTTTGATTCAGATGACCTCCTCATTTCCCAGATCTGGAAGCTATGTAACATAACAGCCTTTAGTAAAATGGTGTTAAACATTTAAGCATAGGCAACAGAAACTGAATAGTCATTCTAAACCCCAATCTCTGTCAACAATGGAGTCTAGACAGATATTTAGCTGACTAAAGGGGTGTGTAGGGGTGTACCTTAAGATAAACTAAAATGTTTTTATGACATAGTGTGTAAAATCTACTGACTAAATCCTTTAGAGTTCTGCTGAATACAATTCAAGTCTAAACACTCATTAGACAGACTTAGAAAATATCCATAATGCCTACAGATATAAACATATAGATATCTAAATAAAAATATCTATCTAGATATTTTTATTTATCATTCTTACTGCCTTAAGTCACACTGATTTGGTTAAAGAGTACTTTTCATTTTAGTATATTTATATTGAAAGGTGAAACTTTCCCTTCCCTGAAAAAAAATAATCTATACTAGCAATCACTATCACTGGATTGCAAATTTATTAAAGAAGTTGGATGGTTGCTAGAAAATTAACTACTTTTTGCTTTCTCTTCTGTTACTAAGGGTGTAAACATAGAAAAAGAGACCAAACTCATTATAATCTTTTTATTTCCATTGGTTGAAGCAGACCCTGACAGTACAGGGCATTCCAATGAAATTCAAAGCTGAATTTTGCATTAATATTTCATGAGAAAGATATTCAGCATTGCTGCTTTGATTTTAAGCCTTGCACACTTAGCTAAAGTGATGTAAGTCTTGCACTTAAATGAGAATTCAAACTTTTTCAATTACGATTGCAGCTTCCAAATACCAACCTTGCACAAAGCCAGCTCAGGTCCCACTCAATTTCCATCTCAGTCCTAACCAGCTACAGCACATCCACTCTGTCTCCATTAAGGATGGAAAAAGAAAGCCAGCTCTTATCCATGCTCAGTTTAGTAGGGGATTCAAAGGAATCACATCAGAAGGCAGGAAAAAAAATATTTTCTGTTGGTGTCCTGAAGCTGTTAAAATATCTACAAAATTCTGCTACCTATGGGGGAAAAAAACCTTAACACACTTATAGCCTTACTTTATAGTTGACATTTCAAAAACCTTCAGCTTACTGATAATGGCACAGAGAATTTTCTTAGTGGCACATCACAAACATCAGAAAAAGAGAGATTTCTTCAGAAATCACAGAAGAAAAGGACAATTACCTATCTGGCTTTCAAGTGGGAAATATTTTACATCTGCTTTAGCACGTGAGACTTTTTAAGCCATCTTCATAAATCTTTTTCCAGAATCACAGTGGTCAATAAAACTAAATGTGACCTTGTCCAAAATATGCTAGATTTTAATTATAATGGGATTATGTGTTAGATTAGGGCTAAATGTATTATGCTGTCACCCAATATGTCAAAGTTGGCAAACACAGCTATGCTTGGCCTGCAGCTCATTTTTTTTCTTGAAATCTGTATAATTGGCCTGGAGCCTGATGCCTGAAGCTTTTTTTTTTTTTTTTTTTTTTTTGGCCTTGCTCTTTTTTTTGTCTTCTTGTATGTGAATGAGCCAAGCCCCACAATACTACATTATTTGTCAGAAAGTGTTTGTGTCTATGTGTGCAGTCACTAGCTAATATCTAACACAAAATCTATGCTATTTTCTTTTTTCTGTTTCAGCCTTAAAACAAATTCACATATTAATTTGTATTTTCGAACCTTCTATGTATCTATGCACATAAACAGGTCATATATCTTTCTAGATATAGATGGGCATGATCATGCACCAATGAAGACAGAAAATATTTATATGCTGTACAACATTACAGCTAATTGTTATGTTTTACTAAATGAAATACTACTGCTGAGTTTTGCTTTATGAAAGATAAAATATTCCATTGTTTTAAAGCTTGTTCTATGAAGTCTGTAGGATTTTGTGCTTGGGAACTTTAGATAATGGAGACAACAGGGGAAGGGAAGAATTGTCTAATGAAAGCAAACTGCAAACTGTCATGGAAGCCAAGGGAGTAACTGGTATGAATCAAAGAAACCTGGAAAGAAAATCCTTGCTCTGAAACAGACTGGCTGTGATTTCCTATGAAAATTCAACCATAATTAGATGGTTATCATTAGGTAACTCACACTCATATTTAACAATTGGGGGGGAAAAAAAGGAGAAAACAAAGAAAGACCTATATGAGAAACCTACTGAAACCAGATTTGGAAAAGAACTCATAATTCAGAATACACTTCTGCTCCTGGTGATAACTTTTGATGTTGCAGCAGAGAGATTTCTCAATCTGTTTGTTGTTCTTGTTGCTCATGAATGAAATAAGATCAACAGCAACACAAGACCTCTAATTTATAATAAAATAGAAGTACAGAGAGGATGAGTCTGTTGGGGGCTGGCAGGAAGGACTGGAATACTATTTCTGAAAGTAACTTACTTTTTGACAGGCAACAATTTGATTGATCTGTAATCACCTCTTCAGTCCAAACAGGGGTGTTCATAATACAACTTTCCCTCCTCCTTTGTCTGTTGGGATTATCACTCTGTGTGTCATGCTAAGCAGGAGACAGGCTTGATTTGGAGTGAAACTGTAACTCTACTAGATTACAAATAATTTATAGCAGCTCATTCTTCTGCCTTCCCCTGGCTTCCTCCCACAGTAAAAAATAATTAGAAAGTAATTAAGCCATCAGAAGCAAGGCAGGACTAAATTACAGCAAATTAAGGTACTAGATAGCTCATAAGAGAGTCTCAACTGCAGTAGAGTTAAGGATAGAAAAGATGGGAGCAAAAATTATTATTTTGATAAAATCTCCTCACTCTGTTTCATGTAAAGAAGTGATATGTCTTTTGAGAACTGTCTAAAGGAATTTAAAAATATGCCTGGAATAAGAAACTAAATACCACTTAACTTATCACCTCTTCAGGCATTTAGAATGAAAGTTTCCCTGAGAGGCTCATTTGCCCTCTAATTTTCAACTCACCATTTTTCATCTCCTTTACTAGTTTGTTTATTTATTTATTTGTAGCTCCCTGTTCCTGATCTCTCCAAAACTATGTTTGCTGAAAGAATACAGGAGAGAAGTAGGAAAGGTGGGAGGGATTTAGAATGAGGGGTATGGAGCAATGCTGGGAGGAAAAACACAGGCAGGCTGGAAATGGGGGAGCAGACACCTGCTGAGATCAGGGTGGAGAAAATCATGTCTGAACTGCAAAAGGTTTTTATCAAAATCCCAAAGTCTTTGCTTTAACTACTTTTTTCCTATCTAGAAGAGTCTCTGCCTGGCACTTTTCCAGAATTTTGTCCCAGGCTCATATGAGTGTATGATCCCTAACACTCCAGAGAAGTTGTCCTGCTCACTCTTGTGTTCAGTGGCTGTTCCAGCTCGAGCTTTTCGACAGGATGACAATGCATGCAGCCATGTGCCAGAATCCCTCTTTCCCTTCCTGCCACTTTACACTGCTCAGGGAACTGCTGAAAGGTCTGTAATTCTCTGTGGGCTACAGGAGCTCTCACCTGATGCCAAGCAGCACAAACTCTCCCACTAGCTACCTTTCTGCACTTTGCTAAGGGAGAGGAGAAGCAAACAAAATGAAGGGGAACCTGTGCTCTGTCAGGGCACAGAGATGTGACAGCACCAAGGGATCTGGGGGATGTGTGACTGCAGCTCAGAGGAGTACAACCACAGAGCAGGAGGACATTCCCAGCCTGGCTTTAAGCTCATTACAGCTGGCAGTGTTGTTTGGCACTGTGCTGCAGTCTGGCTGCTCAGAGCTTTCCCAGGTCCCAGCAAGGCTGTGCAGCCCTTGTGATCCCTGACCTCTCTGCACACCACTGCCTGGGAGTATCTGAACTCCTGCCCAATTTTTAGACAGTTCAGATATTGCTTCCAGTGAAACCTGTTGATTTCTAAGGCAGATACTGCTGCACACACCCATCAGCTCTGGATTTCCTGACCCCCCTGACAGACTCTGTGACATCTACGGTCCTGTGCCTTCCTTCCTGTGCATCAGCACCATAAACCTGGGCTCCCTCTTGTCTCAACCTTGCTGTGGATCTGCAGCTCTGGTCAAATTTCAAATGCAGCAGACATCACTTTTTGAGCCACCCTCAAGCTACCATGCTGGTGTGGCTTCTCCTTCTGCTGTTTTACCATTAAAGAGCTGAAACATTCTGTGTGAGGCTTTCTGCAGCTCTGTGGAATCCACCTCAGCATTGGACCACTGAGGCATCAGGGGGATTTTTGTAATTCTGGCATGCAAAATATAACCTGCTGCAGGTAACAATGTCTCTGAACTTGCAGTTCAGTAGACTGGAAGTGTTTTATAATCTCAGTGTTGAAGGGAGAACAATGAATTGGAAGAAGGAAAGTCTCTCTCCATGCGTAATTTTTGATGATGGAACAAATTGAGATTAGCAAGTCCAAAATATGTCTACAGGATATGGCTCATGTCTGTATTTTGAAGTAGTAGCTTATGATACAAGTGTAAAGACGAATGAAGATTTTTGTCACTTTTTTGTTGCCCCAAATCCCCAGCCTTTATCATTGACATGGCCACTGTCAAAACCATCCAAGAGAAAAACCACTATAGTCTGGCAGAGTGATAGCTTGCCAGAGTTAAAACAAAGCAGGAATTGGAAATGTCTCAATGAGAAATAAAAAAAGCCAAAGTAAAAGACTGTATCCAAGAAAATTATGGACGTACTCTCTTCTGGAACGTCTTATTCATGTAGTTGCCAACAAAAAAAATTGTCCTCTGCCAGCATGGGGAAACAGTCTGGATAGCTACAGTGAAATGTTTAGTTCCTACCAACATATCACACTAAGAACCACAAATCTGGCTCTTTTACCCAAGACAAATGTAATTATGATAATACTAAAAAAAATACCAAATTAATGGCAGATATAGGTTAAGATTCATGTTCTTTCACTTGAAAGACCCAAAAATCAGGTTTTAGTCTATGACACTTGCTTAAAATCATTCCATACAGAGAAACAGTAAGTTCTCAAAGGCCAATTATTTGTTTGCAGCGGGTTGACAGCATTGTTGGGAAAATGTTCTTAATCCAAGGATGGCAACTCTGGACAAGCATGGGGACCTTTGCTGACGGAAATACATCCAGTTGCTTATGTCATTCACAAGCAAAAGAAGATTTCAGACTGCTCCTGTGACTTATTAAGGTATCCTAACATTGTAAACAACTTCTATTTACCATTTACTCCTAAATTGAACGAGAGACAGAGAATGCTCCCTGGTTCTAAGGAGAACAAGTGGCATGAACTTCTGACCACTTGTTCAGGGTTATTTCTCTTAGAGCAAACTTACTACGCTTGAACCATCAACCCCTTAACCTTCTGTCTCGCCTTGGCCTCATTAGCTCCAAAAATAAAAAAAAAAAACAACATTTTTTGTGTGTTTGTTTTTTTGCGGGGAGTTTCTGTTTGGGTGATATTCTTCTTTTTTTTGTTTGTTTGTTTTAATTGAAAACAAGTACAATGACGCTGTGTTCACTGCAGATCACCAGACTGCTATTTTATTAATAGATAAAGCCATATGTTGCATGCCCTTCCATGTGAGGGTGCTTGAGAATATGAAACCTTGACAGGGAAACTGGGAAGTCTGTGGAGGGGGAGGAAATCAAAGCTTATGCAGGGTTTGATACTTCCCTTGGAAAGATCTAACTGATAATCCAAAATAAAGTTTGCCTTTGAATTCAAATTGAGACACTTATTTACACAAATCCAGTTGATCTCTTTTGTTAGAATTCTTAATATTTTAATAAAGGCTTAAACATTCATAAATTTGGATCTTCAGTAGATGCCAATCACTTGACTAGAAAATCTTTGACAAATATGTGACGTGCATTGTTACATCTCAAAACTTTCAAAGGTTAAAAAGGTCAGTTTTATCCCATGTGTAAGATTTTTTAAAATGTTAAATTCTGAATGTTTTAATGTTCAAAGTTAACTTTAAAAAAACCAGTCACTCTCTACCAAATGTAAATATGATTCTTTAGAGGGAACAGAGAGAGGTTATTAATTTTCCAGCCATTAGTGGTAGATGTCTTGATTGTGTGCTATGGCTCCCTTGTTCTTGGTGCTTACAGAGAAGGGGAAAGGAAGGAAAAACCCCTCTGTTCTTCAAAACTTCTTTTCCAAGTGTAAGAGTATCTGTAGTTGAAGAAATCCACTCTGCCCTTCGTCCAGCAGAGATCAAAGCTTACCAAGGCCAGGCTGAATAGGATTTTGAGCAATTTGATCTAGTGGAAGGAGTCCCTGACCATGGTAGGGGATTGGAACTAGATGATGTTTAAGGTTCCTTCCAATTCAAAATATTTTGTGATTCTATGATTCCATGATCTATGTTTTTATTATTCTACCTTTGAGAAATCATCCCTAGAAACTGAACACCTATCCTTGTTCCCAGTTCAGAAGTCATGATTGCCAAAACCCTGTTAGATTCCTTCTGGCAAGGAAAAACTCCAGGAGTACTTCTGTGGAGACTGCATTCTTAATCACATTCTCATCATTAATCATGGATTTACACACAACAGAAGTAATGCGGAAACAGCTCCTGCAATTAGAACAAAAAGGAAAGGCTGAGGAAAAGAAATTTTCTGAGGGTTGGGATTCACTGTTAGGCTCAGGCTATGCCCTGAGCAGAAAATAGTCAAAGGCTGAGAGGATACTCCAGGCAAGTTTGTCTGCCCTGCTCTTTCTGGTTTTTGGGTCTGCTCATGCCCAGTTAGACACAGCTTTGTCCAGATGGATTCTTGTTCTGCAGCATCATTGTCCTGGTTGCACAGATGGGAGCAGAGCTTAGCATGGTGTGGGTGTGACCTCAATCTTGGTTTTGTTCCTGCTGGTGAATACCTTTTTGTGGGTAAAACACCTCTCTTAGGATACTTTTTGGTGTTAATATTATTGCTGTTATTGAGCATTTTTCCATTCCATTGCTTTTTGCTTTCAGTAAATTGTTACCTAAAACCATAGAATCTGCTTTAGATCCCTTCCTTACTGGAAGAGGCAGAGAGAAGGGGAGTGGGTGATTTGGAATTCAATATCCTGCTGGTTTGAACCACCACAAAGAGTTTTACATTTTCATGCTTTTAAGGGATAGTTTGTGGTAAGAAATTCAGTAAGCTGTAGACCAGAAACTCTTAGAATTTTATGGAAAAGTGGTAAAACAACTCAAAGCAAAAAAAAACACCAAACAAACAAACAAAAAAAAAAAAAAAAAAAAAAAACCAAGAGAAGAAATAAAAGACACAGAAATTCAGCAATACACTTACTGATTTCCTAGCAATCAATCTCTTGGGGTGTGGAGGTTCAGTGTATTCCTCTCACCTCCTCAAGTCAAGAATGGAAGTCTATACAGCAACATGTAATAGCAACATATTTCTGTTGAGAGACAAACTTGTGAGGAGAGACCGAAAGCTTTATTTGTCTTGGGCATTGGGAAGCCAACACAGACTTCTTGTACTGAATTTACTATGAAAGAAATGGGAACTATTATCTGCAAAGCCTTCAGAAGATTATAATTAAAGGAGACAGGCTTGAAAGAAGATTTCACATTTCTTTCTATAGACAGTGCTGCCAATTGAAGAAGCAGCAGTGCTTTCCTATGGAGTCAGGGCTGCTCCCAGACACGTAACACTCAGTGATTTAAAAGCCCACACCCACAGCTTTCCCTCTTGCATCATAAATTGATTGACGATGACAAGTGAATGAGATTAGCACCTCATGGGGACAACCTTCAGTTTAAATAAAGGATAAAACCACTTATCCTCCTCTAGTTCTTTCCCCTTCTCCCAAGAGAATATACAAAGTGTCCTAAAAGCTAGCTAGTTGAAATAATAATCCAAGCTTCAAGCTGGAAACTGTCAGATCTTAGAAGACCTTTCTTCCTGTACTTTGAATCTACTTGTTCTTTTCCCAAAGCCAAAGAGGTATTCTGCTCTTCGTTTGCTTCAAAAAACGCAAAATGTGTCTCACTTATTTAATTCTGGATGAGCAGCTTTTTTCGTATTTTTCAGAGAAGGACTTCTCCCCCACACCCCTCCCATCCCACCCTACAGCCATTGTATAAGAAGCAAGAATTTTTTGATCAAGTTTGTTTCAGGTTGCAACCTCCAACTCCCATACATGCCAAAAACAGTGTTTACGCCTGAATCTAGGATATAAGCAAAATTTCCTTAGTAATGAAGTGTAATTAACTTTCATATTCCAAGGCTGAGAGCCCCTCATGGTAAAATTATGACCTTTAGTATAAACTTTGTTTAGCCATTGCTTCAGTAAGTGGAAAACATTTACCCCAAAGACTGGCTGTGTGAGGCTGAGCTGCTGACAGAGGTTAAACCACAAAAATAAAGTAGTATTTTTATGTTTGGCAAAACTTTAGGATACTAACATGAGATTGTGCATGGCCTGCAGCAGTCATGTAGGACCATAGGCTGCAAATACAGATGCAGAAATCCATCAGAGCAGAGGTTTGGGGAGCCCCATCAGATGTAGGTGATGCTGAATCCATTCTTCTTGGGAATAGTTGCACAGTACCTGACATCCTCATGGTCTCAATCAGTGCTGAGGTGTTCAATATCTGATCTGTGGAGGTGCTGGCCATGACTAATGGTGTGAAACATCAGTAGGCACATACAGTATCAGATATTCTGAAAACTCAAGTAATACTTTTTATATTTTTATAAGATACAGAAGATAACTTATTTGATAGTTGTGAGGTGTCTAATAGTGCATACAGTATAGTTAATGATTAATATTATCAGTTGCAAAAATCTGGTAGGAAGACTCATTTCTGCTGTGGGATTCCTAAGGATTAGATTTGTATCTAACACTGGGAAAGAAAATGTTATGTAATCCTTACATAAAAATTCTCTCATCTCACATGTGTGATGAGGGTTACACAAAAAAAATTAAACAGATGCCTTTCCTCAGCTTTTTTTTTGTCTTCAAGTTCTTCTACAAATAAGATTTTTGTTCTGTTTTGGGGCAATACTTTGGCAACTCAACAAGCATTTATGTATGTGTTTTTGATGCAAGCTTTGAATTTGTCCTTAGTCATTCAAAAAATTTTGCCAGCACAAGTATTAGAAAGGTCTGAATTTATTCATACCATGATCTATGGATAATTTCCCACGTAGTTTCCTTGATAAATGCACTGATGATGGTGAGGTAGCCCCTAGAAGCAAACTGGTACCCCATTTTTGACAAACAGTGAATTTATTTTACAAGACTCTCTATATTTTCAAACCTTGAGGCAGAAGACTTCTTTTTTCCCCCTCCTTTTTTCTATTTCAGAGTCTGAACTCATTTTTATTCCCTGGGAATATTATGAAGATTTGCAAACTCATTTAAAAAAAAAAAAAGATTCGAACAACTGTAATGATATCATAATACCATAATTAGAGATGATTATTAAACTACCAGTATTTACATCTGGGGTTTAATTTGCATTGGTGACTGAGAGAAGAGTTTTTGTCCTTGCCCTTGAAATGAAATGCCCATGACAGCACTGGAGGAACATTGGCATGCAGTAGGTGATAGTCCTGTCCTCGTTTTACGTATGCATCTTGTGCATGACTCTATTTCCATTTTGCAAAGGACTTGTTCTCCTGCAATCCAAGCAAAGGCACTGTCGTTTCATAAAATACATTATCCACCCTTTTCCGAGAACTGACAGTGGCATATAATCCTGTGCTGGTTTATGTTGGATTTATGCAGGAAAATACTTTCATACACTTTTTGAATAATTGTGTATACAATTGCTAAGCTTCTGGATTTTACAGCCTCTACAAAGAGATTGATTTTTGACCATTCCTGCTTCAGCTGGGTTTAGCCTCAGACATGATGCAAACAGCCTGTGACCTGACAGAATATTAATCTATTTGCCAGAGTATTCCTCCGAGCTAAAGAGTTTTTTTCAGTTTTAAGAACAAAGCAAGTCTCCAATGTTTTGTTTAGTAAATCATTTAACACGGTCAGAGTAAATGGGTGTTTGGGTTAAATGATATTTATTTTAAAGTAAATATAAACAAGCCCTCTTGTACACATTCCTAATTTGACTGAGGAACACTTGCCATCTGGAGCCTTTGCTTGCATAATGGAAATCTTCCATGTAAAGTGATTTCTTATCTTTAGATACAGGAGTTTGCAAAGACTGGTAAGCTTTTAGGAGACAATACTCCTGACAGATGGATTTGCACAGCTCTGAGTGAGGTGAGGTTGGAGACAGGATTACTTCTCAGCTAATTTCACAAAATGGAGAGACAATTTTTGTTTATAGAGGGGACAACTCTGAATGCAGTTTTATTTAGAAAAATTATATTTTAAAGCAAAATAATTTTGCCTGATGCAATCAACCTTGGTATCAGAGCACTACACACAGATGTCTAGCTAACAACTGCCAGTGTCTTGTTTTCAGCCATCAGGCTCCTTTAACTGTGGATACTTAAATATTTGTCTATTTATCCTGACAGAGAGGGAAATATTCTCTCAGAGTTGGAAGTGTAGACACAGAACTTCAACCATGATGTAAAGGGTTTGTAGAGCTGCAAATGTATGGAACCAAGTCTTCCTACTCCTGATCACCTTAAATATGGTGTCATAAATTAGCACCAAAACCCCTCAACAGAAGCTGCCTTCTGTGATGGCATTTTGGATTTCTTTCTCCATCCAGGATTATTCTTTTTTAATCTATTTCTAGCCTTTTCTTATTTTCTCTCTTCTTTTTTTTTTCTTGCATGTTCTGTTTTCACATTTTCTAAATCCAAGAACAGTAACTCAGATGTGTGTGTGTGTCTTATGAACAGGAGAATAATAAGAACTCTTTTCTGTCAAGGTTTGGAGTGAAGAGCAATTTAATTAGGAACATAACTCAGAATTAATAAAGATGTTAATTAAATTAGTTTGCTAGCAAAACACTTATAATAACCTTTGTCAATATAATCTGAACAAAGTATCTAACTCTAAACCCATGAGTTCATGAGAACTGAGTGACAGATTTTAAAAAAAGCAAAAAGAGACCAAAAAATCCCACCAAAACAAGAAGAACCCCCAAAGAGTAACAAAACTCCTTCACTACAAGGTGTGATTTCTTACTAGGTAATAGATCTTAAATGTATTTTCAACAAAGGTAAGCTCAAGGATAAAACTCTCCTTTCTTTGTCTCCCAGACCTGAGCTTAGTTGAGGTACACCAAAACAGATTTTGCAATGAAAGCCATTTTTCCTCCAGGTATGATGGATTTTGTTGCAGTTCTTGGCAGAAAATGACGAAATCTGGAAAAACATGGCCAGTTGTGTCAGCTGTCCTGCTCAGCTGCTCCCTCAGTCCATTGGATGTGTCATGGGATGCAGCCACTGCCTGCCTGTTGTTTCCTCCTCACATCTCCACTGACACCTCCAGGGCTTCACCCCTGCAGCTGTTCCATGAAGAAGGGAGGAATGACCTTAGAAAGCAAAATAAAGGAGCAGCAGAACCAACAGTGTGCAGTCCTAGGGGTGCTTGGTAGCTAGGCAGCATTTGAGCCTCTGCTTTTCCTGTCTTTCCCACAGAGCTCCCTCCTCTTCTCTTGATTTCTCATTCTCCATCAAGTTCTCTCTTTGAATTCTATTTGCCAAGTCCTTAATCCACCACATCTGCATTTGCTTAATTTTCAAGCCCAGTGTTTTGCACCAATGTTCTCAAGTTTGTCTTTGAAATCTTTTTCTCAAATTTCCATATTTTCCTTCCTCATTTTTTTAAGTTACTTTGGTGACTGTTTTTTGTTTTGTTTTAATTCTACATTTTTCTCCCCTACACAAATACTGGGCCTGGTTCTTTTCCCTCATGTCCTGCTTCTTTGACATATTGCAGAGTCCTGAGATTTGTCTCTGTATTTCTCTTCCTTTGTTATTCTTTTCTTGTCCAGACTCTCCTTGTGGTAGGAGTTTATGTGGCCACACTACATAACAATGTCTTTTAATCCAGGTTCCCTGATCAGGTTGGAATTTGTGTTGAGGGCAGGAAGAAAGGGGTCTTCATGATTTGATTTACAGGTCAATCCTGAGTCTTCATGTAGTGGTACATTTATCACTGGTAGTTTCCTGTCTTTTCTACACAAGATTTAGTTTGCTGTAAACCAATCTTTGCACTTCAAACCTAAAGAATTGCTGTTAGGAATAAAGCATTATTGAACACAAACACACACACGTATATAAACACACAGTGTTGTCACAAAAATTTTATTTTTGCATTTTTCCCATTAAAATATACACAAGAATCCTTACTATAGGAAAGCAAAAAACTTAAATACCAGGAATTTCTTATTTTATTATTGTTCAGCTTGGGTTTGTAACCACCTTTCTAGTCAAAATCTCCAAGAGTTGAGGGTTGTTTTTTTGTTATTGTTGTTGTTGTTGGGTTTTGATTTTCAGGGTATGTGTCTGTGAATTGAAGTGCAGGGAGTATGATTTGTTTTTTAGGTTTTTTTCCTAGAGGGGAAAAAACCCTAAAACATTTTTGCTTTGAACCTACACCTTCCATTCCACACTGTAACAGTGTCTGAATGAATGCCAATTGCTGTCTGTTTACATTGCCCCTCAATTCTTATAAATTTAAATACAGAAACAGGGTGGAGGTGCTAGAGCTTATCAATAGAAATATTTTAGTTCTAACAGAACGCCCAGAGAAGCAGGAGTATTATCATTGCTTCTGCAAAATGCCTCATCCAAAGCACTTTTTTAGAATTGATTGCCTCTCAGATTAACCTTTCTTATGGAACAGAGATTTGGTTTCTGTACTTCAACCCTCCTTGCTCTAACAACTCACCACTGTGACTTCTGCCTAGATTTTTTTTCTATGAATATTTTTCAAATTGAAGTTCTGAGTTACACATGAAGCATGTTGAAGTGGGTCAATGAGCTGTGCAGAAAATGATCAGTGCAAGTTCATGGAACACTATTTAGACAGTTTAATTTTCACTTGTAACGTGTGATCAATTTTGATATCAGTCTTCAAGAGCTTGACAATAGAAAATATAAAATCCTTATGTATATTCAAGAAATGGAAATTTGGGACTTATTCCCTAGGACATGGCAATGGGCAACCTAACACTAAATGGCTCTTTTTCAGAAGTCCATATTTTAAGAATTTCACATTAAGTATACTCATAACTTTTTCAAAAGGAATCTACCATACAATACCTACCTTCAGCAGCATCAGTCAACATCGAGTACTCCAGATATTCATAAAGGAACAGACATCAGAAGAAGGATCAGAAAATTCTCTGGTTTTTTTTTCAGCAATGCCAATCATGGTATTTGCCAATCAGATACAATTGTTCATAGCATCTGCCTTCTAAGGCACCTAAGGTAAGAGCATGTAAATGTTTTAATAAATGATATACCTTACATTTTTCAGCCTCTTGAAGGTACCTCTGAAAGGCTTCAGGCTTTAGAAATCTTCCAGACTGTTAAAATACTCCTCATATCTTAAAAAAAATCAAACAAACAAAAAACCACAAAAACCCCAAACAAAGAAACAAACAAAACATATTTACAGCAGCTGAAAAGAAACTTGGTGGTAAACACTATATTAGATAATAACCCCCTTGTCCTGAAGTCAACTCTTCACTTATCAACAGCAAATTGAAGAGCAAAGAGATCAGTTTTTCATATTTTCTCATGTTTTTCAATTAAAGTAGTTATTGATCTAGGTCTCCTCTGTGCTATAAAAATGTCTGTCTTTCTGTTGTCCCCCATGGTCTCAAAGAACAACTTCTACTTAGCACCTGCATGTGGGAAAAATGATGGATTTAAACGGAAAATGCAGATATTTGGTATCACATAATTTTTAGATACTTATGAAGACAGAGCAGCGCTTTCCTCTGAGTAATGTCTGTGTTTCATTGCTGTTGTTGCTCAAATGCTCTGAGCGAGGCTTCCACCCACAGAATTCTCACAGAGATGGTACAGAAACCTTTTTAAACCTCAGGTTAACGAGCTCCTTCCTAAAATGTACTCCTAAGGTACATTTTCCTCTGCATTGTGCAGACTCTTGATGGAAAATGGAGATCTAGAGGGAAGAAAAAGATGTGGAACCTGGTCAGGAGTCATGATTTGGGTATTGCTCTAGAAATAACCCAGATCTTTGTGTGTGGCAGGGTCAAACAGAGTACATGCTCCCCGTCAAGCAGGATGAACTCAAAACACTTCCCAAACCAACATTTCCATGACATGACAGATCTTTGAATCACCACACTGGGTACCTAAAACAGCTTCCAAGAATTGGATGGAAACTCCTTAAATTAACTGAACATTTTGTGCAGCCAGAGTTAATAGTCTAGTTTTAGGGCCAGTGGAATATCAGTTCTTTAAAAAGTATATGTCTAAAATATAGAAAAAAAATCTATTTATCTCTAGTTCTAAACTGCACAAGGAGATTAAATTTGTTTGCCAGAAATATATAATGACAGTTAAGGTAATTATCCTTATTTTAATTTTATGTAATTTTAATAAAAATAATATATTAATACATTTTATATTTTACATATAATAAATTCTATTTAATTTGTATTATATAATGTTAGACAATAATATAGAAATTTATATAATAGAATTTTATATAATAGAATTTTATATTATCATTATTATTATTACTACATATTACTATATAATATGTTTTATAGGATATTTACACTACTAAAATTATAATATACATTTTAATATATATTCAGCTCTACCCAGTGTTCTTCTATGATCATGGGTTCAACACAAGAAAAAGACATCATTCCCCTTAACCTATGTAATCTAAACGTTTGTATCCTCTAAGAAAGAAGGAAAGAAATAAACAAAAAAGCAAACAAAAACTAACAAATCAAAAAAACAACCAACCAAAACAAAAGAAACCCCCAAAAAACCCCAAAAAACAACTAATTCAAAGCAAAGAAAAATTTAATATAATCAGAACAGGAAATGAAGAATTAACACATTGATTGTTCTCTCTTCCTGTGTCCCTGATTTTCTTGCCAACTCTCTCACGAGGCATTGTGTTGGTTAAGGGGAATGCAGTAGAATATTAGATTGGACTCCCTGGCACTACTGACCATCAAGTGTCCTGGGTTGAGCTACCCTTGTACTGAGTGCTTCAGAGAAGCCTTTGCCCTCTAATCAGCATGATAACCTGCTTAACAATACAGTGTGATTAAATTTTCACAACTGCCTGTTTTTTAGCCTAAAATGTAGAAAGGTGTCGGCCTAGAAACAAAGGCTGGACATAAATCACATGAATTCCAATTAAACAGATTATTCAGGGAAAGCTTAAAGACAAGGGGCAGAAATCCTTCCAGTGAGGGAGACCAGACAGCACAAAAAATGCATCAGGGCTGTGCTGGAACTTCAAGGACAAGCACAGAGATGCTCCTGCCAGAAGTTTGCTGAACCTAACCTAGGACAGCAGCACAGCAGAGAAATGGGGAATTATATCTTCAAAAAGGCCATACACACAGGTATGAACATATGTGTGTCTGCTTATGTGTAAAACTCTGTATACCATGTCTCAAGGATACAGTTGCACTTACAGTATATGCAAATATTTTTGTTGTTTTCCAGTTCTGTACCCTCACCCACTTTTGTCAGAGGGAATTAGAAGTTTTGTTATTAAATTTTGAAGGTGCATTTAGAGCTTGTTGACAAGTGACACCTATTGACAATCTTCTCTGCTAATTCATCCATAATTTAAATTGGAATTATACCAAAATATCAGTTTTTTTCTAAAGCCTGTAATTTTATCAGAGAGAAGAGAGAATCCTTATTGGATTCTAAGGCATTGTGTTGTTGCCCAATGCCCTTTGCAGTCTTTAAAACATGCAGAAAAAAGACAAGTCCCATCTCCAAGGACCAGCACAGAAGATACCTCTTCTGTTGGCATCTCAGTACAAAATGAGATTTTATATATCACTGCTGCCTTTTGAACGAGATAATGACTTTGCTCTTTTAATAAAACAGCAGATGAAGGTCACCCAATACATGTGCTGTACACAACATGTGAAGTCCTGCTGTCAATCATCAAGTGTCTTTCTTGGAGACATCACCTTTTATGATGTCTACGTAGAAAGACAAGAGAAAATGCCACTTAATTTCAGTAGTGTGCAGGATTTTGCATGCACTGCCCACTCCTTGATCTCTGGCATAGTTTATGGAGCAATCTGTCATCCTAAAGCTCTGGAAGGTTTCGTGTGTCACTGACCAGACAGTGATTTCTCTGGTAGGTGAATACTTAATGTTGAGCTGCTGAAATTACAATAATTTTAGCATTTGTAATGGATAAAAGAAACAAACAAATCCAATCCAAAAATAAATGGAAACAAACCCCACAAGTTTGCCTTTTTGGTGGTTTTTTTGTGTTGTTTTAGTTCAGTATAATGCAGAACCCGTGTCCTCAGATGAGGCAAATCAATGCAGTCCCACTGAATGCAGTGAAACTCTACTTATTCACATCAACTAGTTACAAGAAACAGGTGGATTTTTTTGGTTCTTTTTTTTTTTTTTTTTCAGAAATAAGCCTTGAATGACTCAGAATTAACTTCCACTGTTCAACTAGATCCTCTAACTGCTGTCCAGGGATGTCTCAGAGCTCTCAAAGCCAGCAGGCAATATGAGACCTAATAAGACAAACTTTTCTGCAATATTTCCTAATATCAATACAAACACTACCTGGCTGCTGGGACACAGGAATGCTGTAATCATGCTGCTCGTGGCAAAACAATCACTCTGAATTAAAGGGAACAGCAGACAACTCTGGTTTATCAGATGCTAATGGATTTTGGCTAAGCATGGATATTTTATGCAGTCCCCAACTGATTTTGGATGCTTCTTCATGAACCCAGAATTACTTGTCTCCTGACAAATTGTGTCTGTGTGGTCTAGTAAATGGTGCTAGCTGCCTTTGGAAAATTAATTTAGAGCTCAGTAAAATACACACTCGCAGAAACAGGAAAAGTATCAGAGAAAAACAGTGTTTCACTACATGAGAAGTCTGTAGCAAGCCATGAAGGTGTTACATAAAAATAATCTCAAGAAAAGAGAGGAAGTTGAAATATTGCCTTTCTCTTTGATTTTATGATGCCTGATTCAGTAGCTGTGCATTTGAAAGATGCACTCTAATGGCATCTCTAGGCAGCATTAGACCATCAATTCTTACTTTTCTGTTGAAAAGTATTGAAAGCGCCCAGTGTGAAAGCAGTAGGGGGAAAAAAATATCCTCAGGTGGGGCTAGAGGAGCAGCTGAATGCCACGGCTGTTAAATTTAGTTCTAGTAATCCAAATCCCTTTGTGGATCATGGTGTTTGGTTTCTCTTTGTCCATGCAAAATATTATTATATCTTCAAGCCTGATTTCTCCTGTTAGCATATTATTTATGCAGATCACTTAAAATATATATAGAAAAGTACTTTACTTTTTACTTTATTCTTTTTTTTTAACCCAATGTTTATCATCCATGGATAACTGATTGCAGATGAATTGAAGGACTATTACTGATTTAGCTGAGGAAGAGTAAATGAGCAGTTATGATTTTGCACCTTGGGGCTCAAGGACACAGTGTCACACAGCATCTGAATAGTTGCATGAGTACAGGCACCTGAGACACAACTCAGTTCACAGAAACCCCAGATCCTGATCTCCAAAGATTATGTGCTGTGACTGTCACAATTCATCCAGTGGTGTGGGGAGCTCATGATTTTAGTTCTGGAATTCAAATACTTAATGACCAAGAAGGTTGCATATAGTGCATTGCTCAGTCATAGAATCTAGAATCAATTAGAAAGGGTTAGAAAACCTCTCTGAAATTGTCAAGCACTACCACCATGGTCACTTATGTCTGCAAGGGCCATATCCATATTTTTGAACCCTTTCACTGCTTTCCCAGGCAGCCTGTTCCAATACCTGTCAACCCTTCCAGTGAAGAAATTTTTCCTATTATCTGATCTAAACCTACCTGACCAATCTAAAAGACGACCAGCACCTTTTTACACATTGGCTATCGAAGAGCTGGCTGGCTAGAGGTCTCAGACTGGCAGTGTAATGGAGAAATGATGACTATTTCAATCAGAGCACTTGAGCAACAGCAAGCTGGAGTGTGGAGAAGTTGTGTGAGTACTATGTGATCACAAATTAGAAGCATAAACTCTGAGCTCAAATCTGCTTTGGTGCCTGAGGCATTTTTCTCATATTCGTGCAGAAGTGATCTTATCTGGAAATGAGATCTTTTGAAACAATATTTTTCCCAGTAAATAGAAATGTGTCTTTATCTCCATAAGTTCTCCCCAGAGCGTCAGTGGATTTGTTGTCTCACAGGTCTCTGTGCTGAACAATCTTTTGTTCCGCTTACAGCAGGGAACCCGTACAGGAAACCCTTATCACTTCCCAACCAGAATCTGAATTTGCTAAGCTGTTACAGAAGAAAATTAAAGCTCTCATCCTTTTTCTTTCTTGTACATGATTTGCTTTATATAATTAAAAAAAAAAAAAAAACCACAAAAAAACTCAAATCAAAAACAAAACCCACACAACCCTACACAAGTGAGTAGAATTGAGAATGTGATAACTTCTGTTTCCCGTGCTTTATTCTCATGCAAATGAGAGGTTTAAGTTCCAGCAGTTACTGGAGTGTGGCTCTTTAATCACCAGTTTTATTTACCAAGAATGACAACAGCTTGTGAGGATGTTGCAGAGGCAGGAAAGATAGAGAGGAAATAGGACAACTGAGGTTTCTAACTGACAAGATCATATTCTGAATATTAGCAAGCTTAGTCTGAAATAAGACTTTTCATAAATACCATTTTCTCCTCCCTTCTTTTCTCCACACTGGGATGATTCTCTTAGATAATCTGGGCAAACAAATTGTGTTCCAGTAAGAAACTCTGTCTACACATTCAAAAGCAAGTATTTAATAGATATTTTGGTGTTTATCCATTGCATAAAACAGCCATGAAAGGGATAATTTTTATTAAATAAGGCAGAGTTCTCTCTAACTATGATACATGGGAAAAGTGCATTAGTTAACATATTGGAATAGATGATTTTTAAATATTTTCTTCCTATAATTAAAGCATTCTGATTTCTGTATCATAGAGAAATGAAGATTTAATCATATGTTAAACTTCAGCTGTTTATATTTTGTTTTCCCTTAGCAGTTGTCTCAGAGATTGTGGCAAAATTATATATGACCTTTGATACTGATATGACAGCTCTATTTTACTGATATAATATCTGATAATACTGGCAAAATCAAAATGTGATTTAACTCATTTCCTAGCTCCAGCAAAGTTTATATTCCATGGTGCACAGTAGTTGGAATGACATTTTAATAAAACAGTTGTTGAGCCCTGAGGAGCCTGACAGTAGCAAAGAACTGAATAAAGAGGTCATCAATTTTTCGTAGAGATGGAATCAACCTGTAGAGTTCATGAATAATTCACTGAATTTTGAAAGGCAAACCTTGGGAAGCATCTCATCAAAGCACCCTTAAGATGAATTGTCATGAACACTTACCTACTGGTCTAGCCTGATCTTGTTTCAAGCGTATGTTCGGGACCTTTCTTACAACAGTGTGGAGCCCTGGTTTGTTAGATACCTTTGGCCCTCAAGTAACATGTCAAAATTCACTTCTCCCATGAATACTACTAAGACCTCAAGAGTGGCAAGACAAATGAAATGTTGTGAAATTTTTTTGATGTTTGTGTTTAATTCAGTTTTGGTTCGGACAGCTGCAGTTTCCTAAGGGATGCACATTCACAAGCAGCTAAAACAGAAGGTCTGGGGATGGTCTGCACTGCAGAGAAATACAAAGGGTCAGTTTTATTGGTTATTCATAAACTCACCTGTGTCAAACTCTGTCAACTTTGGCTAAATGTGACAAAAGAAACATCTGAGAAAATTATAAGTTCCCAACAATTTGACAGTCCCATGAATTTGATCAGGAAGCAGTTGAGAAGTATTTTCCCTACAAAGATGTGTTTCAGTACTAGTTCCTTTTGGGTGCAATATCATTTGTATAACATTGCTCTCTAAACCTCTATTGCATTTTATGGGTGTGTGCCTACAAAATTTTCTTTAGACATCCCTGACAGAAAAAAAAAAAAAATATAGAGTAACTGGTGTAAGTTACTGTGTATTAATAAAAATTGAATTTATTTAGATCTACCAGATCTTGCATTATCATACCTTCAGTGCTACAGGTATTTATCACATACACAGAAATACAATAAAAGGTCAAAATGTCAGTAAGTAAATCAGTAGGCTCAGTTTTCAGATTCAGTTTGGGAAAAAAAAAAGGTGAGAGGGAAGGGGAAGGAGAGAGGGAAGGGAATTTTAGAAACCTGGGCAGTAACAAGTTAATTTATTTTAAACCTTAAAAACCGATGACCATTCAAGGAGGCAAGCTAGAAAAGGGCATGACTGGAATGGGGGGGCGCTGTACAGAGGTAGGGCACCACCTCCCTGGAGATAAATCTCCTGTTCAGGTCCATGACACATCATATGGCACAAATGGAGGTCAAGGAACAGGCAGGAGCAATAGAGGAGGATCAAGGCCACCAAGGATCCCAAAGTGCTCCCTGACTCTCCATCAGGAGACTGCACATGACTCAGTGTTGCATCAGACACAAAGAATTCCCTCCCTGGGGATGGATCTAGGTGTTCTCATGCTCATTGTTTCCTGGAGTATTCCCCAACAAATTAAGACTGTGACCTTTACCTCAATCATGGACATCAAAATTACAAAAATCAAATCTCTGGATCTTCAAGTGGTGATACATTTCCTTTCCCCTACATACTCTTGTTCCTTCTCTTTCTTTTTTTCCCTTTATATATTTTCTTCATTGCATTTTTGTACTTTATATAAAATAAAAATAAACCTAACCAAAACAGCCACATACTTACCTTCCTCTCTACTGCAATTACATTGTTTGAAAACAAATCTGCCTCATACCAGTCATTCAGTGTCATTTCACTCTAATCCACCCCAAGAGAGGTTACTAACCTTTGTTTGAAGTCTTTTCTTCATCTACCCTGCCTCAGGGGCAGGTGGTACCAGGGTGGGGAATTTTGTGCCATCTCCTTCTGAGCTGTTCCACAGATCTTACAGTGATCTGTGACCAAGAGAAGCTCCATCTTCCTTCAGCTACCACCAAGCTTCTCATTCCTGGACCTATTTTGACTGCACCCTCAGGCTTCCTGAACTTACAACAGCCCCCATCTGCCTTGTTGAACTACATGGCAGGAAGATTTCATGACATTTGGAAGGAAAAATAGTTGTCATTGCCAGGTGAAAGATGTCTTGAAGGCAGCTGTGCCACCCAAATTAACTATTCTGTGGGAAGGGGGTGTACAGTGGGACACCTGTTGCTAATGAGGTGCAAACATCATAATGACACCAAGATCTGCCCTATCCCCACTGCAAGATGGAGGTGAGGTTGGCAATGATGATGGAAATGAGGTTGGCAATGATGATGGAAATGATCATTGCCTTTCCCTCACCTAAGCTCTCTCAGGTGTCTGTGCTACAGCTTACAGTGATGTGACAATTTTCAAATATTTCTGGGGTTTAGTCCCAACTCATTAGTTATTTTATTACCCTATGCACATTCTATAGTGCTCAAGGCTCCTTTAATAATCATTAAATGAAAACAAAAGAAAACAAAACTAAAAAGATTTAAAAATCCTGACTTTTTAGCTCATTAAATATTTGCTTCTAAATGTTGCATTTTTTGCAGCTATGCTGAACTGTGAAAAAAAAAATGAGTCTGAGGCTCTGGCTACATCTAGAGCAGAAAACAAAATTGCTTTTGAGTCTTTGAAGTTCATTGCTGCATCTGCCCATTAAAAATAAAATTAAGTCAGAAATCCACCTTTTATTTAGACACATAGAAACCTGCATTTCATAGCAATTTTACCAGCAAAAGACAGTTCGGAAATAAGGATAAAAATAAAACTATGCACTAAATTTATTTCCACTGTCAAAGAGTTAAGAACAATGTATTTTCTGTTTAGCTGCAGCAGGTCATGAAAAAGACTGCATTAAAACAAGTATCTTTTTATTAAGTGCCACATGTATGCAAGTTGCTAGACAGCTGGAGAGAATTGCCAAATAAAACAAAGGAGGTTATAAGCAAGAAATTTTGTTCCTATTGAAACAGAAGACATTTTCTTTTTTACAATAAATCCATACTCTAACTATGACGGCCTTACCAAGCCTCAGAGTATAATGCTATTTAGCTGACCAAAACACAAAAATTAGGTTTAGATGAGTTATAACTGGAATGCACTAATTTCCTTGTTTTCTCCATTTCCTTTTTTTTCACCATCAAAAAGTGATTCAGTCCCTGTATCACTTTTTTGCTGTTCCCCAATCAGAGATCATTGATAAATTTATCCCTTGAGCTTCATCAGCTCATTAAGCCGCTTTTACTGCTGGTCTTGCAGCACGATGTTGTGTCCTAATAAAACTTGCTTTGTTTTCCTTGCATCCACTTTTAATAAATTCTTTTATTTAAAGAGACACCATCAAGGCATGCAGGCCAGTAAATGCCCTAAAGCAAATTTACAGTGAGAGGGTGGTAGTTCCCATTCACAGGCTCTGAGCTCGAGATAAAAGCTGAAATCATGTACTCCAGTCATGTGCTGCCTGCAGGTGCTCAACGGGGAATAAATTTAATGTGCCTAAATCCTCTCCATATCACTGAAACATCTAATAAAACCTGTCCAACTCCAGAAAACACCTCAGAGGGAAAAAGCATCGTAGTCAACATACTTCTATCTTAAGTCGTTTAACCCATGGGATGCTTAATAATCTGCTGGTGTGTTGCCTTGAGGAATAATCATTTTCTCCAGTATTTTGTCCAAGTCTCCAGAGAGTGAGCTGTCACAAGGAACAGCTGGTAAGCAACAGGAAAACCTGTGTTCTGTGACAGGGAAAGTCCTTCCTTCTCATTGATAACTCCTCACCTTATCTGTGCCTGCATTTTGATATTCTGCTTCCAGTTCCCATCAAGTCACTTCACGGCCTCCAGAGATCTGTTAATCACAATGGGCCCTCTCCCTGGATGAAATGATTACACAGGAATGAGAGTAGGAAAAATTTTTTAAAAATTACTATTGTCTTTTTTTTGCTTGGTAGGTCTTAATTGTATACGCTTGGGGTAGGAAGCAATATAACAAGGTAGGAGCATTTAGAGAAGAATCAAAATTACCAGATTTGGAAGGCAATTGTGAGAGTTCAAGGTGGATAAGTACTGAGTTTATATCTTTGGAAGATCACCTCTGTGAACCAATAGATGCCAGGGGTCACTGGGGTGTCCCACTCTGAAGGAGAAGGGAGCACACATGATTCATATGCACCCATGATGGAAAAGGCATGGCAAGGGGGTCCACAGTCAGGGGGTCCACAAAAACCTACAAAATTTTAGTAGTAAACTATACACATGCCAAGGAAATTGGTATAAGTTAGTTCCTGGTCTTACAGGAACTGGTCTACAGTATTAACACACTGTAGTGGATTTTAAATGAGGGGTAGGGTGAAAGAGAATAGAGAGGGATTAAAGAGAGGGAGAGAGAAAGTAAGGAAGGAAGATCAACAATCCCAGCTGAAGGGGTATCCAGGATCCTGGGTCACCCCTCAGGCTTTGTGGGGGCACATTTTTATGGATCACATACAGATACAGCCCATTCTTCCAGACCTTTCTGGAAAAGGAGCTCTGAGGAGCTTTGGGTCTCTTTGGTGGTCTTGATCCCTCCACTACTGGATCAGCCTCAAGAATCTTTTGATGTCCACCAGTCAAAGATTTGACTTGATCTTGGAGGTTTTTTCCAGCCTTAAGGATTTTATGGCCTTGGTGTCTTTCAAATACTTCATATATACATATTTATTTCTAAATTCAATTTTAGACTTTCATTTAAGAAA
>JAWWMS010000120.1:147624140-147656221 GCA_035048045.1 Chlorospingus semifuscus
GGAAGGGAAGGGAAGGGAAGGGAAGGGAAGGGAAGGGAAATATAAATCTACATTTTAATCTAATGAAAAGTGATACCTTCTTCCATAAGATTCCATCTTGTACAGTTCCTGCCACAAAAAAACTACTATGCCATAAAACATTTCTAAGCATTTATATGAACTTTGCAATTACCTCTAATTTTACACAGAGGTGACCAGAGATACAATGACATAACAGTGTAAAATAGATAAGGATTAATATAGTTTTCATAGCTTTTGTTAAAATGATAAGAAATGAGACTTTAATGATAAAGTTTGTGAGCATTTTACAAAATGCTTTTATCAATTGAACTGCTCTCTTTTTAAATTTTTTTCTTTTTTCTTTTTTTTCCTTTTCTTTTTTTTTAAAGGAGGTGTATGATGCAGATACTGTAGATTTTCCTGGAAGAATGTTGTCCATCATGCATACATATGTAGTGTTTTACTCTAGTATCAGCAAACTATGGCTTGAAATTAATCAATAATATAGCTCCTGTAAGGGAATTTAAAATAAAGCAAATAAAAATCCCACACAAGTAAAATCAACAAATAAAATCCCAAACAAACAATCAAGGCAAACACTTTTTGGGTGGGGTAATAGTGTTACATAGCTCCTGAATCTGAGTGGGTAGTGACAGCGATTGAGCAAAACAACTTCACCCTTCTAGTGCACAGAGCAGCTTCAGACCTCCAGAAATAATGAGGATACAATATAGCCCTGATTAATGTCACCTAATTTATAGGTATTGTGGTTTACCCACAGCTCAACATCTGTGCAGTGTTGGTGGTAACAGAATAAAAAAAGCCAACAACATTTGATAATTTTTTGTCTCCAATCTGTGAATTTACATGATGAGGTTTTAATTTGTAGGCCAGTTTCTAAGGCTGTCTGAAATAATGCTTTTATCCTTTATTAGGTATTCTGTTAATGATGGCATGCTTGTTAGAGAGGGCCAAGGTCAGGTGTGCCAGTCTTCCATTACAAATTAGGTTCAGCAGTGATTTTGGTGCTGCTATTGATTTAACTTGTTGAGATATGACCTGTCCCACTAAAATATTGTTAATAATTCTATGCATCTCCAAGTGCTGACAGCAGCAGCACTTCATCTCATATTTATCTTCACAATGGCTATTTACTGGGTTTGACCATTCTCAGTTCATTTCATCCAGTTACTCATCTAATAATTGAACCTCATAGCTGCCAGAGTAAAAAAATCTCTTTTTTTTTTTTTTTTATTGGGGCTGTTGCTTCAAATTAAATTATTATAAATTTTTAAGGCCCTAGAGGAATAATTGTTGTGGCTGTCATTAAATTTTCTCTTTCTTTTTAATTTTTTTTTTTTTTGGTAAACAATCACCTTTACTTGCATAAACTAAGGGAAAACACAGGATTGTTCTTCATCCATACCAGGTGACAAATTTGCATAAGGAAAGGGTTGGACTGGAAAGTTGCTTGTTGGCAAAGCATGCAGCAATCAGGCACTGGAGCAGGTTTCCCAGAGAAGTTGTGGATCCTGCATCCCTGGAAGTGTTCAAGGCTGAATTGGATGGGGCTTGGAACAACCTGGTTTAGTGGAAGGTGCCTCTGCAGGGGGTTGGAACAAGATCATCTTTAAGGTCCCTTCCAAACCAAACCACTTTTCATTCTATGATTCTGTAGAAGTTATGAAATACCATCCCCTTTATCCAAAGCAAACTCACCTTGAGCAGGATGCTCAGGACAGTGTCCAATCATGTTTTTAGCAATTCTAATCATAGGGACAATGAAATCTCTTTGCCCATGTTTCTTGAGTGCTTGTGCACTCTCACAGTAAATGTAATTTTTTCTTAAGTCTCATTCCCTGTTTCAGTTGGTGTCCCTGGGAATATGGGATCATACAAACACATTAAGATAATTTAAATCACATGTGAATGTCCAGAGACCTCTCTGGTACTATCTAGAGCAAGTGTAGCATGGGATGAAGCTTGGCTTAAAAACATGCAAAAATATCCTTTTCTTCAAACACAGCCAAGTCCCTGCCCTGGCCCTGGAACAGTTTTAATTACTTATATACACAATCTAGAGTAGTGTCAACAGGAGAAACTGAAAGCCAGCAGCATTTAATCCATTACTTAGTGAAGGCAAAATAAAGTGGTGAAACTTTTTCAGGCATTGTTCCCACTTGCAGTGTGAGTGCTGTGCCTAAGGCAGCAGATAGAAATGTGAAATTTCTTCCCCCACATTCATGAATCAAACCATAGATACTATTTCCCCTCTCCAAAGCCCCTGAGTCTTTTGAGATCAGAATTTTACTTTTCAATAAATATACTATTTTTATAAGGGATTTTTTTGTTATATCACTGAGACAGACAGAACTCTGCTTCTTTATCCCTTCTGTTTTTTAGCAGTGTATTTGCTGCTTATTTGCCAAATAAAAAAAAATAAACCCACAATACACCTATACACCTTCTCCTCTTGGGGATTTTATTTAAGCATTTGATATAGTGTCAGTTTATTTCTGGATTTGGCATTGAAACAATTCAGCCCCTCTTTTTACCTCCACCCATTTGTGTTTGGTCAGATGCCACAAATCCACGCGGTTTCTCACCTTTGCAAACACAGAGTAAAATCACTGAGATGTTCTAACCTTCTCTTCCTTTCCTTCCTTTAAGATGAGCATTTCAAGCTTTCACACAAACTGTAGTTTAGTTGCATAAATCAACTATTTGCTGTTATAATAGATTCCTAGAATTGTTAAGATTGGAAAAGATCTCCAAGATCATCAAGTCCAACCTTTGACCAAGTACCACACCCACCAAACCATGCTAATGATCTGATTGTCAGGTAATTGTATTTCAAAACACAGTATTACTTCTTTATTTATGCTTTTTCCCATCTCCTTCTCGCTCACTTCCATCAGTAAAGGGTCTCAGATCATCCCTCAAATAATGGAAGTGCTGATTCTGGTGTGAGTGAGTTCACTATAAGTGTGACCCTGTGGCTTAACTGATAATTCTGTTATAAAAAGATAATTCTTAACTGGTGTGTGCAAACCTTTCATATCAGAATGACTTTGACAGCACTTTGATTCTGGTTTATAATGTCTCATCATAGAATCCTTGAGAACTATGGTAACATACGCAAGTGACTGGGGGCATAAGGAGGAAACTGAAGGCACATTAAAATGCAGTGGCTTTCTGGCAAGTTCTTGAGTTAATTTTATTCTTTAAAGTAATTCTTTAACCAGCCAAAGGCAGTTATTTTTTTGGAGGTACTAGATGATACTAAAGGGGCACTGACACTCCACCAGATATTAATTGATCACCCAGTAATATTTACTGTTGCATTTGATCAAGACATGACTAAGTGGCAGGATTTTATTTGGAGTTTTCAACAGAAGACACTTTTCAAAGTAGTTCATGCAACAGACTATCTCCTCTTCTTTCTTCATTCACTCCCATTTTGTGTCAGAAGATGTTTTTTCATCTAGAACTTGTGCCTTCGGACAAGACATGTAAAACTATCTGTTGTAGCTGGTGGGAATCCACCTAGTCTACTCCTGGTAGGTGACTGGCAGGACAGTTCACTAACATTTTTCTCTGCATGAGTGGTGTTCATGCCTTGTTGACACAGAATATTCTCCACATAATCGTTATTCAAAAAGAGAAAGTCTTATTTTACTGCCAGACACAGTCAGCTCACAGGGTCCTCACACCAGGCAGTGACTTTATGTGATTCACTCTCTATATTAAGGTGATTTTGTGACTCACTCATCCCACAGGCTTGGCAAGTCAATGAAGACTGTAAATTTATCTCTAGGTCAGTTTCTCAGGGGCATGTCAGCTGACTTTAAATTTTTCAGTATTTACTTCTCATTAAATACATTCCACAGTTTCCTGTTTTAATGTTCCATTTTAGAATATTTTTTTCCCTTTTTAAATTGTTTGGGTTCTTTGCTTATATAGTCATCTACTAATGTAAGGAATAAGTGCTATTTAAAATAGCAGATTTGAGAATGCAAAACACTTATGTTACTTGTTTTAACTGATAAGTTTCCTTTAAATTGAGCATTTGGTTTTACTGTAACAACTTGTAAATGTGCATTAATACAGTAAATTAAAATGTTTTTAAAAATCTGAGGAAAACAGAACACACTGTTTTCTTTATTTTGTACAAATGAGGCTCCATCTCTTTGTGTTTTAAATAGTTCTTTGATTTCATTATTAACGAAAAAAAATACATCTATGCAAACTGCTGTAACTTTAATAAACAAGTAATTTAGGGGCTGAGGTGGACATGTGGTGCTGACTGCCTCCATCATTATTTGGTATAAAGAAAGGAACATGATGTGTTTTAGCTGCACTCAAACACAGGGTTTTAGTAAGAAATCTGGGCAATCTGAGGCTTTTTGTTATTTTGATTCTAGCAAATAATAACTGAAATCCCAGAAATTTTCTCCTAATCATACATAAAATGTCTTATAAAAGATCTGGTTTAAAGTCAGTGTTTAAAGAAAACTGAATTTGTTGTAAGAAAGTACAGAAGTATTGTAAGTAGATAAGAAACACAGAGGTATTTAAATTCCATCTCTTAAAATATTCCATCTCTTTCATCTTCTTTTAAATACTTGAAGAAGATAATCTGATCTCTCACATTTGGATTGAATAGAACAACAATTGCTGTGGTGTGGTTACTTTGAGCATCTTGGTAATTTATTATAAGTCTTAGGAAGCTGTAATTAAATTTGAACTCACTTGAACTTGGTGTAGTGCTTTATGTTTAGCAATGGAGATTGATCTTGTATCACTTGTACCGCATGGAACTGACTTAGATTTCAGTCTGGAGCCAAGTCTCCAGTCAGAGAAAGCAGCTATAAACTTTTTCAGGGCTCTTATGTGACTTGAGTCTCAGCAACCTTAAGGTGAGTATTCTTCATATTCCAAATGTTTTAGGTGGGAATCTTGCCACAGTTTTAGAGCTTTCTGACTTTTAAACTGTGCAACAGGTAATATTTAAATAAAAACTTCATTCACTCTGCTTTGATTTCTCAGCTCTTCAGTCTATGTTGTGACACTGAGAGACCACTATATTGGCAATTTTTCTTCAGATGAGCTCACAAAACTCATGAGTTTCTAGGATGTTTCTGTGAGGAAGCCTCAACTCCCAGACCTTCAAAGGACTTTGCTGTACCTTTGTGTGTTGGAACCTCTTCTACTTTCCTATATTAAGAAAATGGGCAAGGTTCCATATTGTTTGATCCATAATGAAATCAAAATCCCATTGAGGAAAAAAAATGGTTTGGGAATAGATCTTTGAAAGTCACCTAGTCCAAATCCCCTGCAATAATCAAGAATATCTTCCACTAGATCAGGTTGCCCAAAGCTCTGCCTAAATTGACCTTGAATGTTTACAGGGTTGGGGTGGATAACCTGATCCAGTGTCTCACCCTTGTTGTAAAAAATTTCTTCATTATATCTCGTCTAAATCTACCTCTTTTGGTTTAGAATCATTACCCTTTGTCCTATCACTGCAGACCCTAAAAAGGATTCTGTCCGCATCTTTCTTATAAAATCTCTCTAAGGACTGAAAGTCTGCAACAAGGTCTTCCTGGAGCATTCTCCAGCCTTAACGATCCCTATTCTCTCAGTCTGTCTTCACATCAGAGGTTTTTCATCTGTCTGATCATTTCTGTGGTCCTCCTCTGAACCATCTCCAGCAGGTCCATGTCTTTTCTCTGCTGAGGACTCCAGACCTGGACACAGGACTCCAGGTAGGTTCTCATGAAAGCAGAGTAGAAGATATGACATAAACACCCAAAATGCATATTGCTTGCAAGACCTCCATTGTGAGAAGAGTAACTGAGACCCATTGTTTAAAGATTCACAAACCTTAAAAGGGTTTCCTTGCCAAGGAGACAAGTTGCTCAACCAATACAGCAAGACATCAGCCAGCTCTTGAGTCATGTTTTCAGGTGACTTGGGACTGTGAAAAGATAAAGTGGGGGCTATTTTCCAAGTCACCACCACAAACCCTCTTGAAACTCTTTCCCAAATTGTGTGTGTGGGCCCACATATAAAGTGTACAGATTTGCACACACAAATGATTTCTGGGAAGGGGGAGGACAATGCTGGGAATTTAGAATAATTTGTATGGTCTGTATAGATAAATGACAGCTTTTGAACTTTCCATGTGTATGATAGGAGGAGCAATTCCCCCCACACACTGCACTGACATAAAATAATACCTGTTTTCTAATACTGAAATTACAGTCTTAGAGAAATTTATTCTTCCCAGCATTCTGGTGACAGATGTACAGCTGGATGTGACATGACACAAGGAAATGTGCATTTAGGTGTACCAAAGATTGCATAATCTCCTGAATTTTTATTCCTCTCAAAATATGCAATCAGCCCCAACAGTCATGATGCAGTTCCATGTTTCCCACAATGAAATCGCACCCATTTCCTACCATCAATTTACAGTAGGCATGCTCAACATAAGACTGGTCTTTTGCACTGCCTTGTTCAGACAGACAGATGTTTTCAGGAATGAAAATTAAATAACAATTCAAATATTAATAATTTCCTTTAAAATTATTAACTAGTCTCAACAATATTAGATTTTTTTAAGGTTTACACTGATTACTTTTAGGCCAAAACTATGAAATCATTAAGATCTGTTTTCTATCACTATAACTGCATATTTTCTCTTTTAATTTCTCATTCTAAGTTAATTTAGTATTAAGAATATTAGATTAAGCTCTAGGGTACTGAATAGATCATGTGCTAAGCCAGATAGATGGGCACTTTACTACATCTAAGGCTCTGCCAGCAATTGTTTTGCAAGTGGCAGAATAAAAGACTGCATCTTCTCTGTCTTCTCCCTGTTGTTTTCATTTCATGTAAGTGAAATAAAAATAAGATAACCTTTATATAAACCCAACTCGAAGGATGTCTGTATTGCTGAAATGAAAGATGTGTTTACCCTGCCAGAGAGCTTAGCTCACAGTTCTCATCCTCCAGGTTGCATAAATGTGAATCCCTTCTGGTGAATAACTCAATTCCATCTAAAACAAAACTTGCATCCTATAAATAGTTTGTTTCAGGGGCTTGTGCCAATAAACAGAAGATGAAAGGTAGTTTTTTCTCCCTTTCCTCCCTGTCCTCAGCAATCCTCCATGACATTGCAGCAGTTTTTATGTCCGCAAGCACTTTCCCATACTTTCTTCCTTTCCCCACAGCACATAGCTCACATTTTCAGAGTTCTGGTATAAAACATCAATCCTTTACAAGACTGCAACACAGCCCTCCCATATTGCTGCACTTAGAGCCCTAATAATGCAAAATAGTGTGAACATGCACATCAGCATGTGTTACGACTTCTGGACACTGTCTGGAGTACAGAGGAGACCCAAGGTCAGGTGCTGCTTAGTGTGTGACCAGTCACTTTCAGAGAGGTCACTGAGAAATATGAACACAACTAATCTGTGCTTTTTGGTTTTAAAGTCAAGGATTAGTGACTGCAGGCATTGCAATTAGCAATCCAGAGTAAATCACATGCAGCTGTTTGAAAATGCATCCCTTCCAACATGCAAGAGCAAGCACCCTCTAATGTGAGCGTGCTGGCAAATTGTTGCCCTGCAGCACCACTCCAGAGCTGTCTCAGATCAGTGAACTTTTCTCTGAAGTCAAAAACTGTGGTGAAGAAAGTCAGTGACAACAAAATCAAGCCAATTCAGTGTTTTACTGTGCATGAGGCTTGAAGGTTTGGCAGAGGATATTTGTCCTGGGAGCAGCAGAGCACTTGAGGAGGGCTGAGGGAAGGAATGTAAATCAGAGGCTCATAGAGTACACTGAGTTGGAAGGAAGTCACAAGGTTCATCAAGTCCATCTCCTGGCACTACAGGGGACAACCCAAGGATCCCACCATGTGCCTGAGAGCACTGTCCAAACTCTTCCTGGGCTCTGTCAGGTTTGTACTTCCCTGGGGAGCCTGTTCCAGTACTCACCCATACTCTGGGTGAAAGAACCTTTGCCTAATATCCAGGCTATAGCACCCTATAGATTTTTTCTGCACCCCTGTGTCCTGTCATGGGTCACCAGATAGAAGATTGGTGCTGCCCCTCCTCTTGCCCTCGTGAGGAAGCTGCAGACTGAGCTGAGCTCTCTCCTCAGTTTTCTCTCCAGGCTGAACAAGCCAAGTGACCTCACTGACTGCTCATATGGCTTCCTCTCTAAACCTTCTTGTCTTAGGCCTGCTGCAGCTCTTACAGAATTTTTAGCTGCATGAGAACATGAATAATTATCTCTTCAGTTCACAATGTGATATTTGGCATTTTTTAAAATTTTCTTCTAGGTCCCAGCTATACCTAAATTGAGATCATGGACAAAGGAGTGAGTATGAGAATTCAGCACAATCTCAATGCTGAGAAAACAATCAGAAGAGTATTGTCAGAAAAAAAAACCACAAATGGATATTTGCATTTAACTGGGCTTAGTGTTCAGCTCTGACTTGTGATTTTTGAAATTTTTGCCAGTACGTCATAAAGGTGGAGCTCTTCAGAATCCTAAATGGCCTCATGGAAGTTAGGAACTTACTTGTCTGCTTCAGGGCATTTGCTTTCAGATTAAGTTCTGCAGGTTGAATGGATCAATTTTGCTTTCCAATTGGTATTAAAGACACGTCTGTATTCACAATAATGTTTTCTCTAATTATTGTTGTGCTACTGAAAGCAGAAGGCAGAAACCAGGCTCTTCCTTTCTCCACTGGTCCTGCATTGCTGTTCTTTATGAGCGATTTTCTCTTCTGGAGGCATCCAGCTCATTAGAAATCCAGCATCCTAAATCTGATGTTGATAATGCAATACTGTTAACTTTTTCCAGTTCAGTGAAGAGCCAGGAGAAAAAATAAAGATAATCATCAGGGGAAATTTGGTCACCAGCTACTCATTCCTGTTTCTCTGCTGACATAGGAAATAAATAATTTATGCCAGTAGGTCTTCATGCCATTTTTACAGTCACTTGGAAATGAGGTCAATAAGTTTTAATTTACTCTGAATTGGCTACATTTATTTATTTATTTGCTCTTAGTGTGGCACAGACAATTTTTCTTCTAATAATTCCTGGCAGTTATATTAACTTTCTGCTATAGCTAATGGCTGAACAATTATTTTTCCTGGAATGCAAATTGAAAGATTAACCTTAGTATTTTTTTAAACATTTAAATTGTTTTCATGGTCAAGGGTGTTTATGGTACAGTAGCAGTTTAAAACGGAAAATAAATTAATAAATTAATTATGATTTAATTGGTTCAATAAGCAAAGCAAAAATTAAAAGTGAAAATTAATGTGAGCATGTGATATTATATATATATTGTTCTCTGGTTTGTGACTCAGAAAACCTGAGACCCTTTCATAGTTGTTTTCTTTTTTAATCCACACAGAAATGTGGATTTCTAAAAATTATTAACAAATATGCCTTGTCAACCAGTGTGAATTGATTTTCTTAAAGTTTGTTTTCATGTATTTATGCAGTGAAAAAATTTGAATCTGTAGCCAAGTCATTTTTAATTTAGGATTTTCCTTATCAAAAGAATTGATAACTTTCTGAATTCTATTCACTGTGGAATGTCCCAATGAAGTAAAGAACATATATAGATTGTGAATACAGGATTAGATAAGAGATATAACCACAAAGGAGAGACTATTTGCCTAATTTTCTAATTGCTGCAGAATTTAGTGCTACACATTAAGAGTAGTTTCTGAATCCTTTCCCACTGAAAATCTTAGCTTCATTTTAAGAGAAGGACTACATTCAAAACTTATGGCAAATTAAATAACCTAGATTTTTCTTTAAAGTTCCTGTGGTTTGAAGTCCCTGTATTTCTTGAGAGCAAATTGAATTGTCTTAAAACAGCAACAAGTAAACCCTAATGACACAGCAGTGCAGACCTTTATTCTTTCTCAGTGACTATTTGCAGGCTTGTGTTGACATTTAGTTGTGTAAATTGCCAAATGGTATATATGGGCATTATCAGCCTAGGGAATGTTCACAAAGTGTTTATCTTCAGTGATGTGCTGCACTATTTACAATTTATAATGTTTTCTTTTCTGTTACTTGCTTGTTTGCCTAGATCTTCTTAGCATTTCAATGAGTAAGACTAAATAATGATTAAATAATATATAAAGCAAAATCATTTTTCCAGATGATAATTCATGGTAATATGCTAGTTTTTTTTCTTCCCCAATAACCATATTCTAATATATATTAAGCTTTTTATTTATGAAAATAAATGGTTAGATTTTACTAATAAACTTTAAAAGAGAGTGTGATAATTAAATCAATTATTCCGTTCCTATATTATTAGACACAGAATATGTTCTCATTAATAAAAAATTATACTATGTAGCATACAGTGTTTGCTATATAACATATAGTACACAGTCAATATATTAATGCTCAAGGTAGTGCCAGTAATAATAAAAATGTGGAAATTTAGCACACATGTAAGAACCAAACACACCTAAATTCTCCTAAAAACCTTAGACAAGGGGAAAGGCCAACCTATAAAAAATATAAAGACATATAAAGAGAAAATGAATAACCGTATCAAAACAGAAGCTGTATACATTTCAATAAGTAGTGCAACTCCAAATCATTAAAATGCTGAGATTCCTATTAATTTTTATTGACTTCTGTCATACACAATTCACTTTCAAATATATTATTTTAAAGGATTTATCATTTTATATTATAAAAGATTTTGTGCTTTTCAAATAAAAGCTGACAACATAATTTTACCTTTTGTGTACTGTTTCAACAAAAGCTGTGAATTCAAACATTAATTATCTTCCAAATGGAAACTAATAAAACCAGATGCTCAGAAGGTTAAAAACTTATTAGAAAACAGTATGAAAAATAAGATACCATTGTAGTAAATGTAAAGTTATTTAATTGCTTTATATATAGGAAATTGTCCCTGAATTATCAACCAATTGCTTTGAAGAAACTTTGGATTATCCTCTGGTTTGGTAATAAAATCTTTTTCATCTTGGAAAATGCAGGAAACAGTTATGAAAGCATTCTAAGGTTCATTTCTACAAAAAAAAAAAAAATCAGTGGAAACTTTTATTTTAATTAACAGAGTGCAGGGGTAATGTGCATTATGGTTCATCTGCTCCAATGGCTCCACCTATGGAGGAATGGATTCTCTGCCCTGTGACCACCACACAGGGTGATCCTCCCATGTGCTCTTTACAACACATTTCTGTCCCTTCCTCGGCACCAGCTCTGACCCCTGCCTGACCATTCTCACCAAAACCCTGTGAAATTCCTGCAGAAATCTCATCTAGGGGGGTACAGAGGGGATTGCTCCTTTATTAGAAAGCATATTCTGTCTAATTTGAGGACAGAATGAAACCACAGGGTTGAGAACTAGGGTGGATCAGCCAGATGGGAAGGAGTGGGACAGAGTTTTGGGGGAAGAAGAGTTTCTTTAAGTGCATTCTGGTAAATATTTATATCTACAATGTGCAACTGAACCAATTACTGAGACCTTGATCTTGGTGTGTCATCAAAGAATTTCAGAAAAACATGATATTGCATGATATAAATATAAAAAGAAACACAGAATCCTTTAATTCCATCAGCCTTCTTAAACTCCTAATTTGAGTTTGCTAAGCTTCAGTGTTCAGAGATGAATTCTCATGATTTATCAGTTCTTTAAAATAAAAACATCAGTCAGGAGTTAATTTAAATTAATTTAAAAGTGTACAAGTCACCTTTCATTATTCTCTATGATAAATTATACAGCCTGACCTCTTTAATTTTTACTCTTTAAAATCTCCCATCCTCAGACACTTTTTTTTCACCTTGTCCACATTTAGAAAATTCTTTTTTTTTTTTTTTTGTTAATCTGAACAAAACTAACTCACAATTTCTCTATTATCAACCCCATTCTATTAAGAGATTTGATTAGGTAATCTCTTCTCTATTGTTATACCTTGTTTAAACATCCAGGACTTCATTAGCAGTTTATAATTGCACTGGGAAGGGAGAGGTCACGTCTGCTGTGACCCTCAGTCCTTTTCCAGAGCCATCACCTTCCATTTCATGGCCACAACCTGCATTCCCTTTTTTAAGTGGAATTTCACATTTTTTTATAGTCAAAGTTTTGTCTCCACATACCCAGATAACAAGGTTATACATAATTAATTTATGTGACAGTCTAGTTCTCATTTGTAACTCCCAGTTTTTCAGCTGTGCAAAAACAATTGGTCAGGAAAATTCACTTTATTATGTTTCAGGCCAATAGTTGGCCCAGTTTAGCTTTAATCTGAGGTTCCAGATTAACAAAGCATTTTGCTATTTTCTTCCTCATCCCTCTTCAGCAAAGGGGTTAACTTTAAATGAATAGCTGAGATGCACTGTACACAAGAGAAAGTTGACTGTTCTCTCAAGGGTTTGATGGTTTGAGGTCTCAAAGGGTTGGGCACGGTGACAGAGATTTGTGTAACATAGGTTTGGGTCATATTTGACCAATGCATCTTTAAAGTTCTTTGCAGTGGAGAGAATTAAACAAATTACAGATTACAGACAGGCTGAACTACCCATACTCAGCATTGATTATAGAAGGAGGGATAGAGAAATAATATCCTAAATTAGGTACCTTAATGAACGACTTGCTTAGAAATTGGTTGGGTGGAATTCACTGATCAATTTTACAGAACACAGAGGAAAAAGGGAGAGCTTGTTCCTTTATATGTGTAAAATTTTGGATTTTTTTTGGATTCTCAGACACTGAGAAACAGTGTCTGCATGTTGTCTTGATCTATATTATTAATTCACTCAAGTTTCTCAGTGTCAGACATCAACCCTGTCCTACATCTTCTTTCTTCAGCTCCCTAATGGATAAACTTGTGAAGAACGATTCTAATTATGATTAATTATTAAAATCAGGCATATTTGTTTAGGTAAGATGCTACTTCCAACTCCCAGCAAAGTGTAAATGAGAATATGCAAAAGGTTTTATGTGGAAATATTCCCACAAAAGATCCACAGTTTATTGGAGAGCAGAAGCAACTCAGGAAGACAGGAATTAGTAAGAAGGAGGAAATGTGAAATTAGGATAATTATTAAGAATGACCAATGGTTTACATACAACATAGCTGAATCTTGTCATGGTCACACAAGTGAGCAGAACAAGAACATTTGACCAGAAGGAGCCCCCTTGCCAAAGCCTGTGTGTATTTTCCATGCTGTGGAGTGAAGCAAGTTGATTTACTTTACCCAGGAAATCCATGTAAAATCCATTAAAAAGGATAGTTTTACAAAGGACACTGAAGTCATTATAGAAACTTAATAAATCAGATAAAAAAAAAAGAAATTAATGTGTCAAATGTTGGTTTGACTTCATATTCCCCAAAGATTTTTGAGCATTCAGGGGCATTCTGAAGGTGTTGGAAGGCAACAGATTCAGAAAATAGGGCAACAAATACACTCAGTCATTTACTTGTAAAGAAAATAATCAAATAATGGGGAATATTAAATCTAGTATACAGTTAAACCATCCAGATCAAGTTTTTGCTTCCAGCTTGTATGGAAGGCATTTCTTTTAAACATACTCTTCCATACATGAAACAGGGCTGATATATTTCTGACTCAAATGTTTAGCAAAGATTTTATTTTTCAAACCAACTTCAAAAGGAAAACTTTTATATTTAGGACATAAATCTATTTTTTTACATTATTTTCCCTAGTAAAATTCCATAGGAATTCCAAGGACCAGCTGCCCAATTCTGCCATCATATTAAAACAAGCTACTGTAATATTACTGAGTGTGAATTTCAAGTATGCAGAGCAAATAATGGTAGTGAAGAACTGGACTGAAACTATGCCCAGAAGTTTGCTAAATATCCTCAACCTTCAACTTCTTTAATTCCATATGAACTCTGTGAAATAATTTGAAGAATTTCTTTGGGATATTGTACATATTTCATTCTCTTAAGGCCTTGGGTTTTGTTTGAAAGCAGTCTTGGAGCCTATGAAAAGTTGTTGACAGCTCATTGCTTCAGGAGCTTAAGCAGGTGGTAAATTAATAGCTTAGGTGGGGGCTGCCATGAAGCATGAAAAGTTATGTCTGGTGTCAGTCCAAATTACTGTCTTTAACTGCACATAAGGCAGTGAAAAAACATTAGCTATGCAGTAAACATGGGTTTAGCCAACAAAAATAGATTATACAAGGTTTCCTCAAGCAATCTCCAAAAGGTCATTCCATACATATGCCCCAGCCGTTGCTATCATTTTATAGCCATTTGTTGTTTTTCTAAATCTGTGGCTGTTACAATGATCTCATTAGCTAAATCAATGGTTGGGAACATGTTGCAATATTTTTTTTCCAGTGGAACTCAGAGAAAAAAGTGCAGATATTTCAAATGCAGGCTAAAATATGAATGTAAATATTTCACTTATTGATGCTAACATTTTTCACTTAGAAGGATATTTCTGGTGTAGGCTGGCTTTCAAGAAAGCAAATGTATTCCATTCATAGACTCACTGAAGTTTTCTGTTTGCAGCTCCAGAAACTAGAAAAAGAAAAAAAAACCTATATTGGGTAAACAAGATGTTCTTGAGATAACCCTCTAACGTTGGCATAGAGATGCCCACACACCATAATTTCACTTAGAGTCTGGAGCAGGGTGCTATGGCAAATTTTATTTTGGGCCTGAAATAACTCTGAACCACACACAATCATTTGTCAGTGGCAATTGTTGCACTGCAGCAATTAACCAGTGCAGACAGTGGAGCTCCACTGCTGGGGGCAGCCAGGCCATTGGAGCTGATGGAGCCATAGAGCACAGACATGGAGCTGTGTGAGAAGTTTCCAGATGGTGAAGGACTTCCTCAGGATGCCCTGTCGTGTGTGCTGCAGCAGTAGCATCTTCCACCTGTCACAGAAACACAAATCATAGAATGGCTTGGATTGTAAAAGATCATCTTCTTCCAGCACCCCTGGAACTCCTTCCACTAGATCAGGTTGCCAAAGCCCCATCCAAGGCAGCCTTGAACACTCTGGAGATGGGGAATCTACAGCTTCCACAGCAACCTGCCTCACCACACTCACGTAAAGAATTTCTTCCTAATACCTGGTATAAACCTTTCCTCTTTCAGCTTAAAGCCATTCCAGCATGTCCTGTTGCTCCACGCCCTTGTAAAATATCCCTCTCCAACTTTCTTGTAAGCTTCTTTTAGGCACTGGAAGGCTGCAATAAATTCTCCCTGAAGCCTTCTCTTCTCCAGGCTGAACAACCCCAACTCTCAGAGCCTCCTATCCACCACACTGCTCTCACCCTCTGCTTCACACCTACACATTTGTATTAACTGTGCTTTCCTTGGCCCTTGCAGCCAACACCCCAGAATGGGCATTCTGTGCATCCATAATTCTTGAACATTTATTTTGTGGACAGCCTCAATCAACAGAATCACCATGAAGCAATCCTGCTTGTTTCCAGAACTCTTGCCCCTGGTTTCCATAGACTGATGGCTGCTACTTGCTAGGGAACAAATGCAAGGGAGCTGCACTGGATGGAAAGTCAGTGTCCAGTTGGGTTTCTGTCTGTAGAATTGGCCCCTTCTGAAGGTGTCACTTGTGCACACCACGTCCCTTTGTGCCTAGGCATCTTCAGAGGACCCAGTCTGTGCACACTTTCAAGTGTTCAAAGACCAAATTCTGCAAATGGGGGGCTGTGAGGAGAGCAGCACAGCTTCACAAAGCTTCCTGAGTGTGATTAGCTCATCTGAACATCACAAAGGAAACAAAGGAGCACATCTGTGGCTGATTTCTGTGGAACAGGAACAAACATCAGAATCACTCTGCATATGTGTTGGCTCCCTGGGAGCACTTGAAACTTCGAGGAGTGCGACTTAAAAGATCAACATGCTTTTAAAGGAAAAGAAAAAAGTCTGAAAGGTTTTTAAATAGGCTGAAGGTGTTAAAATCAGAAAGGTTCAAAGTGAATGCATGAGCCTGTCCAGACCTCCTTTTAACTCCTACTGCATTTTATAAATGTGTGATAGCTGTCTTTAATATAGAGTGGGAAAAGTGTGGTACAATGTTAGTGATGCTGAAGATGGTATTTGACAAAAATATGCAGGCTTTTGTCTTGAATAATGTATTGATACAGATTTTGTACTATAATTTCAGATAATGGTTGCTTTGCACTAAACATAATAACCTTCTCAGCTTCTTCCTCATGTATCTGAGCAGAACAGAGAAAACCTGTATTCAGGAAGGAATCTGTTAAAGAAAAAGTGAAGATGTATGAGGTGAGGATCAGAATATGATGATCAAGAAACCTGTGTTCCACTCTGGAGTCTTATAGTAGCTTTTATCTGGATTTTGTTGAGTCTTACGCTTTTCTTTCTTTATGGTCTTTTTACAAGTTTTTATTTGTTTGTTGTCCTAATACTGAGAAAATATCAGAGATCAACATTTCCATTTACAAGACAGAGTGTAAGAGGGATGGTGTTTATTGTCTGTGGTGACTAAGGAATGCCTAGATGAACAAGACTGATTGAAAAAAAATTTAAAGCCTGGTCCAGGGAGGGCTCCTCTCTCCCCAGATCCACAGGTCCTACCAGGAGCCTGCTTCAGCCTGGCTTTCCCTTGGGGTTTCAGCCATCTCTAAGGCATCCATCTCCTCCAGCACAGGGCTCCTACGTGGGCTGCAGGGGGATCTCTGCACCCCAGTGCCCTCCGTGGGCTTTAGGGGCACACAGCTGCCCCACCATGGGCTGCACCAGGGGCTGCAGGAGAACCTCAGCTCTGGCACCTGGAGCATCTCCTGCCCCTCCTTGTCCCTGACCTGGGTGTCTGCAGAGCTGTGGCTCTGCCACTGTTGGTGATGGGCTCAGCCTGGGCCAGCACTGGGCCTGTTTTGAGCCAGCATTGGCTCTGTGAGACGTGAGAAAGACTTCTGGCAGCTTTTCAGAGAATTCACCCCTGCAGCTCCCCCACTTCCAAAACTTTGCCACACAAACCCATACATCTACATATTCTTAGATCTTTGAACATTCAAAAGAGGTAAATACCATAAATAAAATCAAGCTCCTTAATGGGCTATTTATTTCTCAAATACATATCAGGTAGGAGTGTGGCTATTCTTGGCATTGTTCCCAATTATGGCACAAATGCTTCCTTGCATGTCTGTTGTGTTTCAGTTATTTAAAATGGTAAATCAAATCTTTTTTCCAAGGTAATAATTTTCTTACTTTTTAAAGTTCTTGGTGTTTACCACATTATTCTCACCCTATTTTGGCTCTTGGGCATGTAGCATGTTATCCATCACCTGAGCTAATTTCACTTCATTCTTCTGTTTGTGCACTGAAGGGGGAAAGAAATGTTTTACAGGACAGCTCTTCCCACTCTTCATAGGAGCTGCAGTTTGGGAACTCCAGAGATACAGCTGGATGCAAAACACCCACACGGAGGTACTGTGAAATCTTTGGTCTTTTTCTTAATAACTGAGAGGAGGAAATGCCTGTCAGAATTGCAAATATGCTTGTGAATTAATGAACTGGACAGTAATAGATGATTGCTTAATGCTGCCTTCAGCTCCAGGTGCCTTGATGTATGAATTTGGGGTTAGTAAAGCAACTACGAAGTAACACCCAAATTATACTTTTGTAATTGTACCCATACTGATATTTTCAGGCACAAATACAAGATTTCTAAAGACCTACTTTATTGTTTGCAGGAAAAACAGAGAGATAGAACAATGAATCCTAGAATCACAGAATAATGAAATCATAGAATCATAGAATGGTTTGGGTTGGAAGGGACCTAGTTAAAAAACCCTTGCCATGGGCAGGGACACCTCCCACCAGACCAGGTCATTCAGATCCCCATCCAACCTGGCCTTGAACACTTCCAGGGATGGGGCATCCACAACTTCCCTGGGAAAGCTGTCCCAGTGTCTCACTACCCTTGGAGTAAAGAATTTCTTCCTAATATCCAATCTAAACTTACTCTCAGTTTGAAGCCATTCCCCCTTGTCCTGTCATTACATGCACTTGTAAATCATCCTTTTCCATCTTACCTGAGGGCTTCAATTAGGTGACCCTAAAGCCTTTAGGTGTAATTCAAGGAATTTAGGTGTAACTCAAGGAATTTAGGTTTAACTCAGATGAGAAGAGTTGTCATATCAAACTAAGGCAGAGAGCTTGCAGATCTCCATCCCATGTTGCTGAGCAGGGATTCTCTGGTTTCAGCTTCCAGTGAGATGGAGCCCATCTGACTGAGTGTGCTCATCTACAAATGCAAGTACTTAGGCCAACAAGTGACCCCAGGCTCATCTTCTCATTGTTGGAGAGATAAACAACATACATAATGGAGATTAGGAGACAATTTCATCTTAAAATAGATATTTACCTCTGGTGAAATCATATCAAATTCTATTGACTATTTTGGAAAAATCTGTACTGTGTGCAATGAATGCTAATGACTACATTAAATGTAAGTACTTGTATGACAGATGTCAGAGGCTGAATGAAAAAATCTGCCCAGGGAGGAGAGAGGGATTTTGAAGAGTTCATGAACACTTGCTTTCTCATTCCCTTCCCACATTGCTCCCCCAAACCCCCACATATATTCAGAGGTTGTAAGACAGGGAGAAAGGCTGAGTTGCCTGCTCTCCCAGGCATCCTGTTACTCCACATGATTGTAGTGCTACACCAGCTGATCAGTAGTACAAATCTCTGAATGCAAAATAGGATGAAAACCTACTTTGTCTTTAAAGCTCTGAGAAGAAAAGATTTAATCCAGTAAAAATATTTCCAAATTGACATTCACTTTAACTGAAAGTATAGCAACCTGAAGGTACATCATAGATTCAGCTAAGAACCATGACTCAGGACCCTACTTTTTTTTTTTACACTCAATGCAGTCCTAGTTTTCATGTATAAAGGCAGAGCAGTACAAGTCATGAAAACAATATACCACCTTAATTGATAGTGGTAGCACTTGGTGAGGAGCAATACAAGAAACATTTTAATTTTCCATGGTACCTATGTCATGCTGCCTACTATTAGGAGAAGACTTCATCTGACTATTCAGTGCAAACTTTGTCTCTTTCTCATTACTCTCAGAATCTTGAAATTTCCCATAAGTTAAACACAGGCAGCTCTGTAAAATCATTTGTTCTAGTATGAAAAATAGGTGAATATAAGCAAAGCTGTGTCTAAAACCAAACAGGGTAAAGCCCTGGAAATGGGGTGAGATGTTATCTCTTCATTTGGTTTTGTTGCAGGTGTCTGAGGGTAGACTGGAAAGGGTGAGGCTGGATGTGCAAACTCACCGGCTGTAGTGGATTCAGGAATGGGGATGAGCACTCTAGTAGACATTCCTGAATGAAGGTGATCCCTGCTTTGTCTTGTGAAGTGGATCTTTTCCCACAAAAAACCCTTCTTCTAATGTCAGTCCCAGTCTGATTCCTTCTTACTCTTTTCCACAGAAGTTATCCTTCCCTCCTCCTTTATCTTCTCTAGCATTTTCCATTGTTCATCTCATACATGTTTAAAATACTGCAGCACACTGGACCTGACTCTGTTCTTATTCACCCCAATGTTCATGCATTTGCCTCAAGAGCTCACAGCTGTGATTGATATCCTGGGTTGTGTAAAACCAACAAAAGACTCTATTTTGCTGAAGAGGAAAAAGAAAATTGTGTACTACATACTACAACATTGGCAACATGGACCCTTATATCTCCTTGCATCACCTTTAATCTAAATTTTTTGATTAACATCAACTGCACCTGAAGTTACTGTCAGCCAAAATTTTATGTTACCTTTTATAAACATATTTAGCAAATGGACCTGTCAGGAGTGTAGAAGGGCAGAGAGTTGATTTCTTGGTTATATTTCAAATAGTGTCCTGAAATCAATTACAGCAGCTAGAAGACTCCATGTGAGTCACTGGAGCCACACTATAAACTATGGGATAAAATGGGACAGCTTCTCCCACCTGCAGCATGGGAACAGCAGCAGGGCAGAAATCAAGGCAAAAAATTGAGTTGCTCATGCAATCCCTGCAAGTTTAGATTGTGATTTGGCTTCATGCTGGCTGGAGATAGGTTAAAGCCAGATTTTCCTTGAAACTGCATATCATTCATGCTCTAGAGTAGAGAAAAAAAGAAACAAAAAAGAAAAGGAAGAGCAAGCTCTGCATTGCTGCATTTCTGCTACCAATCATAGCCCAGTGATTACTGGGAGTTCATCATTGCTGAAGATGTTGTCTAGCATAAATGCTGTCTGTCTTGCAGAAGGCAAATACTATGGTGGCTAAACTTCTGCTGATGTTACCAGGTTCACTGCAGAAGTTAAACATGACATGACATGGAACACAAAATGCTTCTGTTAATAATATATTAACATTTTGTCAATAATATATTCACATTTTGCAATGGAAAAATCAGCCAACCAACCGAACACAAGCATACTACAAACTTAAGACTCAATTTGATGATCTTGGAGGTATTTTCTAAACTTCATGATTCTATGATTGAGCATAATAATTAAAAATGACTGTATTATATAAATACAGTTCAACATCTTATTCTTGATAGTAATCAACAGTGGATACTTAAAACAAAACAATGAGAAAATATAAATAAATAGTTAATTATACTTCTCTAAATACTGTCCCAGTGCCTGATTTCTGGATAGGTGTGGGATTTATATATGATTGAGTCAGTACCTCTAAACTCTTAAAAAAAGAATGAGCTCTGACTCTTGCAATCCTCTTAACTAAAACATTGTTACTGATGGGCATCACAACATATGTATTTATGTACATCAATTAAAAAAAAAGAGAGAAATGTTCATAATCACCAATAATGTAAATGTAGAGTGCAAGCTGTGTCATAGAAGAGAAGAAAGTTCATAAAACTTCATAAAGCATAAAAATATTGACATAATTTTGTATGGGGTCCAAGTCATAGGTGAATTCAGTAAATTTAAGCTTTGCTCTATATTTATATGTTTGTCATTTATGACCAAAATGATAATTATTTCATCTCTGGCTGGAGAAAAGGCCTAATGCTATGCAAGCATGTAAGGTAGAACCATGAATGATCACCGTTGTATTCGACAACTTTTAAAATGTAACAGTTGATAATCATCCTTGTTCCAAGTTAGAGATTAAGTCTGTGCTACTCATCCAGACTCAGTACAGAGAATAAAAGACACAGATTGGGATCTCCACAGAAAGATATCTCAAAATGGGATGAATGACCTTCTGGAAGTGCTCCTTTATCTCTTCATCGACAGTAGTATGATTCTAAATGATAATCCAGACAGAAAACTTTTAGACAGTTAAGGTTAGGTAAGATTAATCTCTCACCTCATGCCTAAAAAAAATTCTATACACTCTAAATTTTATCTCTAGTCTCATCAAATCTAATTTCATTTTATCTAATTTAATCTTTTTGTGTCCACATTGTTGCAGATCTAGCTGCCAGGTTCATAGATAAATTCTCATCTATTTAGAAAGATGCTGGTGTCAAGTGCATACACACAAACACAGTTACAAAACTAATAGTATTCATCTTTATATCCAATATGCCCATAACTTAATTTATGAATGGGGAGAATGAATGCAAGTATATTCACACTAAAATATACATAATCCTCATTAAGCAAAATGGTTTTAAAGCTCTTGCCTCTCCTTTCTCCAGTAATTCCCATGTTTTCAATTCTTTCCCATTTCCCAGTGCCTGAGGGCAAGAAGATGAGTTCTGTCACAGGAACATAAAATAAGATGCAAAATGTTCTTTGTCACTTGTCAGAATTTCCTACATTATTAGATCTACCCTTTCCAACAGGCTGAGGAGAAACTCACCCAGGTATAAACCTGGCTATGGACACTGTGTCCATTCTGATAATCTCTAGAGTACCTGAGCACTGACAGAAGTCATTCCAAAAGTAAGTTTAGAAAGATTATGGCTTTGATATCAACTAGAAATTAGCATGATAATAAAAACAGGCCAAGAAGATAAACAAAGATCTACCCAGAACTAAGTCTTCTATTCAGGAAGCCATGCTTGTGTTAATACATGTACCTGACACAACAGAGATTTATCAAGGTCTGGTCTAGTGATCAGCAGTGTTGCAGGGGTGTTAGCCTGCACCTCCTAGACCCCAAGCTAGAACTGCTCTTCATTGCTTTGTCCCTCCTGAGACTCCCTAAGGAGATTTTTTTTTAAGTGGAAATAAATATTTTGCTAATTTAACAGTAAACTTGGCTTTCTGAATTCTACCTGTTTACATGCAAATGCAGAACAAATTCTTATTATCTCATGTAAATTGGCAACACATCTTGGGAGAATCAATTCTAATGTAATACAAGCCATTATCTCTCTGACTTTTCCTGGGAGGTTTTCACCCCCACAGGAGCATCACAGAAACATTTGCTTGGAAAATATTTTACCTTCTTGTTAAATTTGCAATTATTCTCTAAAATAATTCACTTCTGTACTTAACAGGAATACAGGAAAACACACATTTTGTGTAACAGAAATATATAGGTACGTGAGAGGATAACCTGCAGCCTGTTTCAGTTCCCTGACCTGCACTCAGAGTGTGTCACAGCTTCTGTCCAAGTCATGTGAATCTGTTATTTCTGCTTCAAATCCAGTGAGTCTGATAGGGCTGGTACCTGCAGCAGCAGGAGTCAGGACAGGGACACTTCAGCCTGTATGTAACAAATCTGCATCAGGGTCCTGAGTCTCAGCCTACTTCAGCCTGCCTCAGCTGAAGGCAATTAGGCAGTTCAGCTCCTTTGCAGAAAGTTCACCCTTGGATGTAACTGGGACTCATCTGATCCTGGTAAAATGGCAGGAAGGTTTCTGAGGTGAGCTCCCACTCTCTTTCATGCATTCAATTGATCCTTTTTCGTTTTCAGATCACATCTCCGTCTCCTATCCCTTACTTTTTCCCATTTTCTCACCTACAATGAACACGAAAATTTTCTTCTCTTTCAAACTTGGAATCAGGACCTGGGGAAATTCTCCTCTTGCTCAAGTGGTAGAAAATACAGTCCTTACTTCCCTTTGATGCCCCAAAGAATTAAGACAAAACCCTGTTAAAAATAGCAATGATAGCAAAGAACAATTAAAATGGTCAGAATAAGATTCACATTTGTCCATAGTACTAAAACCAGTGCAACTCAGGAAGCAAGTAATTCCAGATGTTTGTCCCACAATAGAGATACTGCTCAGAGCTGAGGTGTGTTTCAGAAGTGAGGTTTATTTTCTACCTGAGGACAATGTCATATTTCTAGTAAATGCAAAGCTGGCAGTGCTTACAGCAGCACAGAACCAAGGAGCTGCTCATTTGTTTGAGTGCCCTAGACTATACATTAGGAGTCTTGGAGTCATGCCAAACTACCCAGCAATAACTGTAGCAGTCATCTGTGAATAGTGATATTTGGCAGCATATTAGTAGTTCATTTAATTTATTGTCTTCCCACCTTATTAGCAGTACATCACAAGGCTGGAAAACTTTCTAAGCTCATATTTCAAAAGCAGAACCCTTAAAGCTGCACCTTAAAACTGGAAATTTGGCTTATGCAATTTTGTTCAGCCATGTCAATATAAACTCCAGACAAGATTGTGTTGCAGAGCTCTCATTCATGCAATGACAGCTCTGTCTCCTCAGTGGCTAAGCTGGCAGTTAAAGTGATTCACTGCAATCGGCCTCAAAGGTTTCCAAGACAGACCCCAAGGTAACTTAGAAAGTTGTAGGGAAGTCTGACAGGATGCTTTATTTTGTTTTTGTTTGGAAATAATGCTCAGAAATCACAGTGAGCAGTGATGGAGAGGAAGGAACATCGCCCTTTGTTTCAAACAGGTTGCTCTGTTGGCTTGTGTACACAACCACAAAGCAGCAAATAACAGGGACATCAGTCACACACAAAAGCTCACATGGGCTCATACACACTCAGCAGGAAGGATAACACTTGCTGTATACAATGCCACTCATTGTATTCTTTCCCTTATTCTTCAAGCATTTGAAGTATTAGAACTGGAAAGTTATTGCTCTCAGCCTTATTCTTTGACTGGTCTAAAGTTATATATTTATATGCATATCACTGAGAAGGTAAATCTAGGATTCCTAGTTTTACCTGAGACATTTCCCTCCTAAGGTCTGTATTCCAAGATTTAGCTCAATCACAAATAGATTTGTCTTGCAAATTGCATTATTAATATTGAGTCAGCCCATTGATTATCCCTTAAATGTGGGACGGCACAAAGCCAAGATAAAAGTTGGAGGTAATTTAGGGAAGAGCACACATTGTTCTCTACGAGGCATAAATATCAGCAGCTGCTGTTCTTTATATGATACAGTCTCCCATCCCAAGTGCAATCTGCAAACATTTCTCTGCATCTTGCAGAATGGATAATAGAGAATAACTTATGTTCTTTCATGTTGGCTTATTACAAGAATAGTAGATCTACTGGGCCAGCATTTTTGAACAAACAGGTCAGGTTATTTCCAACAAGAGACATGGGAGGAATACATGATTTTGAATACATCATATTTCTTAAATCAGAAAAAGCACTCTGTGTATTCTCAAATAGGAAACTGTTTTCAGGATGTTTTATTGACTGTGGTGTTTATTGGCTTAAGCCTTAAAAGATTCAGATAGGCAAGTGGTAAAACTGGCCACATACCTTTCACTGTGGGTAAGATTACAATACTTAGCTAGGGTTTGCTGAATAAATTATTCAGACACTTGTTTATTCATTATATGAAAGCAGATTTTCATTGCTTTATGGAATTAATTTTTTTCTTCAGAAGTTTTAATAAATTTTTGCTGAAATTTCCAATCTTCAAATACATTGATGTGTTTCTTAAAGGATCATTCAGAGGAATAAAGGAAGCAAAATAAAGGAAGTCAAAGGGTCACCATGATCTTATGAAACTCAGACACACACACCCATAACCCAAACAAAACCTGACAGACCACCCAAACCCAACAAAAACCTCATTATAGGTTAAATGTAATGAGGTAGCCACAACAGTTAGTGTTTTCAAGCCTTATGATATATGTAAAATTGTTTAAATGGGTACTTCAAATCACCTGCTAGTATGAAAAATTGAACAGCTGGCTGCTAAAAATTACAAATTCAGTGGCTGATCTTTGAAATAGAGCAAATAATTAATGATGAAATTAATGAGTAGACCAGAACATGCTTCATCATTTGTAAGACTGAATCCAAAGGTAATGTTGAAAAATCTGCAAAAGTTAAAAATGTCGAGACGCATTATATCTTTAAGGTTGAGGTAAGAACTATAGACTTTAAGTTCTAAAACTGAAACAGGATCAAATTCAAATTTACATTATATTCATGAGATGGTTGTGCATCTGGACTGTTCTTTGTAAACATAAGTTGTTAAGATCCCATAAGACTGATCCAGAAACCTCCCGTCTCATCAGTCACCCAAGTGACACAACACATCCACCTGAAACAAAGTAAGGGGCTGGACTCTTATGTGGCTTCACAGCAACTCATTTGACTCATTTCTACAGGACTTTTCCAGTGTGGGAACTTTTGTCCCTCCCACAGAATTCCCTCTACCAGTTGTATGTTTAATTCAGTGCTGATTAACATCCTTGGTGAGTAACCTGGTTGGTCCAAGCTCTGCTGGGAGGCTCCTGCTGCAGAATCCACACAACTAAACACAGATCACATCCTTGAGAATGATCAAGAGGAGTTGCTCCTGCAGAAGAAGAGATAGGCAAGTAGCTCAAGCTGTTAAACTAAGTTTTGTACAAGGCTTAAGATATTCAATAATGGTGCATCAGATCACAAGTCAGATGGAGAGAGGAATTCAGCAGAAATTCTACTTCACACATCACATAATCCTTTATTCACCCACCTCTGCTCTTTTTTAGACACCTGTCTGTCCTCTTTCTCCCCATCATGTTGTCAGTGAGAATGCTTGAACAGAAATTGTTTTACACAAACAAAACTTTTGGTGGTGTAGACAAGCACAAGGTCTGCAAAAGATTATTTCCTGAATGACGGCCAAGGATTTTTGTTTGGGCAACAAACTTTTTTCCCCAAAACAGTTTAAAAATACATTTGAGATTCTGTTCACACATATTGTTAAGTCTTCTTTCCTGAGGAATGCATGCCCAAGCATTTAGCCAGTTTTGTACAGCTTAGGACAGCACATGTCCTTCCCTGTCAGCTTTACACCACAGCACAGGCAGGCACGAACAGGAACGACACAGGCATGACATAGATGGAACAGGGATTGTAATGGTTATTTTGTTTCTGAAAATGCCACCATTCATGATCACAAAGAAAACAATTTACACTTGAAGGTGCAGGTACTTTGAAATAATAACTATTGTGCTTTTTCCCTACAGAGATTTCTCTGCAGCTTTTCAAGCAGGCAAACAAGGGGGAAAAATAAGAAAACATGCTGTAAATGGTTCATAGAAAATGAAGCAACACTTACCAATGCTAATGATTACTATGAATATCCAACCATAAACATGTCTCATGAGTGAGAAAGCAGATAAATTGGCTGCATGCTGCTGATGGCATCCAGCATAAGCCTTCTAGAATTCATCTAGTCCCATCTAATTAAATACTCCTACACATGAGGATTTATTTGCAAGTTGCTATCTCCCTCTGCTAATGCAGGAAAGCATGAAAAGGTACAGCTGCAATTAGCACTTATATTTGGAAGGAAAACTGCTCATAAAGAAATAATGGGTGCTTTTATAGGCACTCATCTCCTGCTTGACTATGAGGTTGAAGTTTGAGTCTGAGTTTCAGCAGATGTCAGACCAGTTCCTTGTCCAATAATCTAAATAAAGAACAAGCTCTATTTCTGAACTCTAATGAAACAGTACAATTGGTAACCTGAAGGGTGTTCTCTCTTTCTTCCCGAACCAGGTGACATCTGGAGTGGATGTAGATTGCTATTGGGACATTAAGAAGGAGGTTTTGTCTGTGTTTGTAATTGTGTTGGGGGTGTTCTTGAGGTTCTTGGGTAGAAGTGGAAATAGGATGGGAGTGGAGAGGGTTACTAGGGTTAAGAGTATGAATGTGTTTGGGACTAGTGAGAGGTCCATCACTTTCACTTGGATTTGCACCAAGATGAGTGGCTCCTAAAACCATTGGATTACTATTACCCTTTGAAAGTAAGGAGACTGAGGTTTTATACTCAGATACAAGAGTTAGGAGTTCTCATTGGTTTTACCTCTCCTTGGCAGGTAAGAAGGGTTTAACGTCTATTTTTAGAGTCATGGTCTAATGTTTTGGTTGAAACTATACTTGCATATGGGGATATCGGAGATTAGTTCAGGTTTGAGGTTCAGAAGCATTATGGGGATTATATGTAGGGCTCTGAGAAGATGCTCTCATGTGGAGGACTTTTGGACTGATGTAATGTGGGATGGGAGAGTGCCTCGTTGTGTCATTATGAGCATGTATAGGATGTATGAAGCGGTACGTAGGATTGCGGCTCCTGTTAGGATAATTGTGAAGGTGGATCAGTTGAAAAGTGTGATTACAATAGTTCTGCTATGAGGTTTGTTGTTGGAGGGAGGGCTATGTTTGTTAGGTTAGCTAGGAGTCATCAGGTGGCCATGAGTGGTAGAAGGGGTTGAAGGCCTCGTGTAAGTAGGAGGATTCGGCAGTGGGTTCGTTCATAGTTGGTGTTGGCTAAGCAGAATAGCATTGAGGAGGTTAAGCTATGAGAGATTACTAGAATTATTGCCCCTGAGAATGCTCATTGGGTTTGGATAATGGTTGCAGCTACAACTAGTCCTATGTGGCTGACGGATGAGTAGGCAATTAGTGATTTTAGGTTGATTTGGCGTAGGCAGATAGTGCTGGTCATTAGTGCTCCTCATAAGGCTAGGGTAATGAAGGAGTAGTGTATGTTGTTTGATGTTGGGTTTACTAGCACTGTGATTCGTATAATACCATAACCTCCAAGTTTTAGAAGCAGAGTTGCTGGCAGCATGGAGCTGGCAATGGGGGCTTCTATGTGGGCTTTAGGCAGTCATAGGTGTAGGCTGTATAGGGGAGCTTTGACTATGAAGGCTAGGAGGAGGGCTAGGAGCTTCATGCTGCCCAATAAACTTTGCCCAGCAGAATAGTGAGTCTTGGCACAGGCCATAACCATGCCAGAGATCAGGCTAGCAAGTAGCATGGGTGATCACAGACAATATTTAAGCCCATGCTCTAGTGCTACTAACTCACAAAGATAGTGTAAACTCCAAGTGATCCACAGCACACTATTTAATCTCTAACTTTCACATAACCCTAACATAAAAAGACCTCTCCTTTCTTCTTTGCCCGTGACAGTAAACATCTCCTCCTATTTTGAGAGATTAATGAAGCTTTTCTCAGGCTAGAACTCTTAGGCACTAGGAATAACAAAAAAAAAAAAACAACAACAAAACACATCTGTCTCAAGACCATCATTTGGGGAAAATATCATCATGTATCATGAGGTTTTCTGTGGAAAGTTCAACACTGTCTTAATGCTTAAGATTAAAATTGTCATATTTTTTGTCTCTTTGTACACATTTCCAGTTCCTGAAGCCCATTTCTGCTTGTTAAGAGCTGAATAAACTGACAGTCAGATAAAGTACCTAGTATATTTATTTTTACACACACCAGTCATTTCTCAAAGAGAGTCAAAAGAGGGACCTTCCTTCTGACAAGAACGTTGTGCGCCCTTTGTTTTCTTTATTTTTGCAGGTTTGTTCTCTTTTTAGAGATTACCATAATGACAGCAAAGCAGCAATAAGGAAGTCCACCTGTATTCTCTGATTTCCCAGAGGAATCTGTGCACGACAACTGGAAAACAAACAAAACTCTTGACAGAGAAACAACACAACACTTGTGAGCTAATGAGCAGCACGGAGATGGGCCAGGCATGCAGATGTGTGCTGCAGCCTAAAAACTGCATATAAAATAGGAGGGTAGGACAGGGAGGAACTGGTCCTGTGTTAAATCACACTGCTGTGCCACAGAGCCACTTTCAGAAACAGATGCTGCAACCTTCCAGGAGCATGTACTTGTGCTTAAGGGAGAGCTGTGAGGCAGCAGGAGTCCTGGATTTCTGTTCACACCTTTTCACGCAACCCTTCTTTTGCCAAACCCAGAGTGTCTCAGCCTGAGGTCTGCCCTACAGGTAGATCTAGTTTGTGTGCAAATGCACTTTGAATGGCCACGCAGTTGTCCTGGCATTCAAATACCTGATATCCCTTCCTGTCACTCACAAAATGGTTTTGCTTCCAAAAATTCATCTTTATATTGACTTTTGTTGGCACAGCTTCAGCAGTAAGAGTGGCAATAGGGCTGACACCTGACTGGCAAATGTGAGCTGGCAGAGGCTCCTTAGGTAAAGACAAGCCAAGTCCTTCTGTGACTGGCACAGTTTCTTCAGTCAGTGCTGTTTACCTGCATTCATATCAGGAATACTTTGCCAGTGCAATACATGAATATTCTGCTTTCAGGGAGGTAATAATACTGACAAACTCTACATCTATACAAGGCAGATTATGTTTGAGTCAAGGAAGTGCCATTTTTGACTACAAGGAGGGAAGAAAAAGAAGAAAGAAAGAAAGAAAGAGGCTTTGCTTGGCAGTGCTGGTCACAGCAGGGTTGTGGGTCAAGACTATCTGTGTAAAACCAGTTTGTCCTCTGAGCAAAGGCAGAAGCTGAGAACACTGGGGATGAAACACTGATGTTATTGTCCTAGTAGGACCCTAAGTATCTGCCAAACTATTTTGCCCTGATCTGCATGCAAGGAGTAGCTGGACTGTGAGCCTATAACCCATAATAGCCAAGAAATTCAACCCTCAGAGACAGTGTAAAGTCAATGGGCCAATTAGCACCCATGTGAGCTGTTTCAAAGAGCAAAGACAATTATATACATTTTGCAGCATGTGGTTTAAACCTTTAATTAACCTGTGCTATAGGGGTTTCCTTTATTTTCTTTGTTTAGTTTAGGTTTTTGGGTTTTTTGTCTTTTTTATTTCCATTTTTTCTGTTTTGCTTTTGTTGCTGTTGCTGTTTTTGTTTAGTTTTAATTTCACTTCCACTTCTCCATAGAGAAAAAACTAAACTGGACGCACACTAAACCAGCTCTGTAGAGCTTGGCCACCACAGTGAACATGTGGCTGCCCCTCATTTCTGTTGGAAAGCCATGTGTTCACAATCTGTCTGCTCTAATTGTGCCATGGATGTCATATTTGTGTCTAAGGGGCTGCTGGGTCTTGCTGTGTGCCTTACTGTGTCTGGCACATGGGAAGAACAGATGAGGAGCCTGTGGACATTGCCAGCCAGTGCTCAGCTGTAGCTGCATGGCACAGGGGCTATGAGGGGTAGGAGTGACTGCAGACAGCCACACGCTGTGGGTAGGACCAGGCTCCACTGAGCCATGGGGACAGAGATACAGAAGAGGATTAAAAGAGGCAGAAAAGGTCAGTAAGATAACTATGCAATTTCTTCCTAAGAGAGACAAATACTGGGGGTTTGAGGAAGAAATAACAAAAACTGAATCTTTGGTCTATGTGTATTACAACAAATAAAAAGAGAAAAATACAACATTTCTTTCCTTGTAGATAGTGGAGCTACTGTTCAGTTACCTAAACCTGAGTGCAGGCTTGTGACAGACATCAAAACTTGGATATTCCCTTCAGATATTAAAGTTATCAGTTAATATCAGTTTTGGAGCACTGAGTGTTTCTTCACACCCTTTGACCACTCAGCTAGAGAATGGAGGTGTCTGCTTTCTTGCTGGCATTTCCCTCTGACAGGTCTCACAGGATTCCAACTCATGAAGCCAGGGAGCTGGCTGGTGATCCTTCACTCAGTGCTATCATGCAGGTAAGAAAACAGAGGGAGAAGGTCCCAGTTTGCAGAGCAGAAACACTTTGGACAGGAGGGTCTGCTTCTGAGAACCTACAGTTCCTACAGAGGCAAATTTTGCAGATAACAGCATATGACTAATAAAAATGATAGTTTCCTTAATTTTATATTTATAGACATCACTATGAACAACTGTAATATGGAAGAAATATTTCTTTATGCCTTCTTTCCTTGTTGGAGAAACAACATCCTAATGATAAGAGATTTCTGATCTGGAGGCCAGTTCAGAGCAGCTGCTTCAGAAGTTTATCTGTGTGCCTCTGTGTGTGTACATATGCACTTGTGTCTGTCTGTTTGTGGGCTGGGCCTGGCTGAGCTGGAATTAATTTCCCATTGCAGTGATGTCTCTCAGCATTCCTTCCATCAGTAGGCCGGGGGTGGGCAAGGTCCTGGGAGGGGACACAACCAGGCCAGCTCACCCCAATTAACTTAAGGGATATTGCACACCATAGAATGGCAGCTCAGATACAAGAGCTAAGGAAAGGAGGAGGAAATGAGAGCATTTGTTATTTACAGTATTTGCTTTCTGGAGCAAATCCTACATCCTGAGGCCCTGCTTCCCTGGAAGTGGCTGAACATCACTTGCTGGTGATAGAGCAGCTTGCTGTGTGCCTGGCGTCCAGCCAAGGTCAGCCCACCAGAGTAAGACAGTAATAACATAAGGAGTTACAGTCAGTGGCTACGACCTTCAGCTTAGAAGGACTGTCCTGAAACTGGGCAAAACAGTTTGAAGAATGTGTACAGAAACCCTGAATGCCTCAAGTATAAGACAAGAGGCAACGAGCAGAGACTGATGCACAGGAGGTTCCACCTGAATATGAGCAAGAACTTCTTCACTGTGCAGTGACCAAGCACTGAACAGGTTGCCCAGAGAGGATGTAGAGTTTACCCTGCTGGAGACATTCAAGAACCATCTGTGAATGCAATCCTGTGCCTGTGCTCTGGGATGGTCCTGTTTAAGCAGGGAAATAGGACCAGATGACTCACTGTGGTCCTTCCCAACCTGACCCATTCTGGCATCTTGTGAAGTGTGAGGTAGAATACAGAAACTGTTCTAAAACAAATTGAAAAAAAAAAAAAAAAAACAAAAAAAAAAAAAAAACAACAAACCAAGATCGG
>JAWWMS010000120.1:147665616-147677477 GCA_035048045.1 Chlorospingus semifuscus
TTTGGGTCTCTCCAGTAGCCTTTTTCTGATCCCTGTTGGAACATATCAGTCTTGAATGAAGCAGGACAGAAAAGCAGAGATGATTCCTCTGGGCCCTTCCTGATGCTTTCTGCAATCTACTTCACAATATGTGTGGGAACCTGGGAGTGGGAACCTGGGTACCCAACCTGATTCTTTCAGAACTTGCATTTACATTTTGTTGACAAGTAACACTCATGTCCCAGGGACATTTTGCAATTCACTGTTTAAGAAATGAATGAGTAGTCTGCCTGTTTTGTAGCAGCCTACATCAGTGTGTGTTGCCTTGGGAATGAGGATAGTCCTGGAGTCAGTTCCTCTTCTGATTTTCCTCCATTTTAGTCCACACAAGTGTCCAGTCTGCATGATCTGAGTGAAATTTGAGATTGTGATTGCTGGAACATGGGGAAGTATGGGACCCATGCCTATGTCACCATGAAGACGAAGCCACACAATGCTGCCACAGAGTCAGGCAAAGCAGCTTTCCCTGAGGACCAACAAGTCTGATGTTCCTCTTGCAAAGGAAACACCCCACTGGGACTTATGTACATAATGAACTCTCTATAATTTTTCATAAAGGCAAAAATGGGGATTTGTTTAATTTTAGATTTCTTGTTTATCAAATCACCTGGTGATTTTCAGGAGAAGACCCATTTTGGAACAGGAAATTTCATGTCATATTAAACAGCATTCTTTGAAGTACACATTGCTGAGATTGACCAAGCAGAGAATGATTTGCTTCAGGATGATAATACTGATACTCAAGCTATGTGTTTCACAGCTGCTTAATACTGAAGATTCGTTTTCTTCTCTTTTTATGTTCAATAGTGGATAAGAAAGGAGCAAGACAAAAGTGTGGGCAGTGAAGGTATCCAGAGCAGAGACTGATGAGGGTGGCAAGTAGCACAATGTAATACTGAGAGTTGGAGAGAGAAGTCACAAATGTGGTACCTATCCCTTTCTCCTTCCCACGTCTTTCTCTGATGTTTTGATGTTTCTGAAGTACAAAGAAATTGCTGCTGAAAAGCTGTCATTGGTGTGCTGTGAAACCACAATAGAAAACAGCAAGCAGTGGGCAATCACACAGAGTTGCTAATTGACTTGAACTAGCTTAAAATAAACTCTGCACAAGGAAGTTGCAGAGATTCCAGCAAAGAAATTAGCCTCCTATGAATATTTGTTCCTGGATGATAGCAGCAAAGTACAGTAAGAGACTTTTACCCACATCTACTTGATGAAACTTTGGACAGTGCAACTGCCTTCCTCTCACTAGCCCTAACCATTTCATTCGAATCCATGAGGTGTTCAATTAAAGGCTTCATTTCAGAGAGAGAAGAAAATAACTGAATTTTTCTTGTTTCCTTCCTTTGGATCAGATCACTGTTTCAAATCATGGCATTTCCTAGAAAAGATTTAATTCTGTTAATCAGCCTTTGCAATTATTTCTTGTTCCATACTTCAGTTTCCAAATACACAATAAAAGGCTGATATTTACAATGGTTGTAATTCATTTTTAAAATAATTACTTGTTAAATTGAGAAAACCAATTTGTCAGAACTTATATTTCTGAAGGCAAAACTATGTTTTGACTGATATCTTTGGTCAAATTTTGAAAAATGAAGTTTTGGTTGCTACATTATATTTCTTAGGATTTTTTTTCCCCCTCAATTTTTAGAAAAACCTTTATTTTGAGTTTCTGATTAATTTATATTGTCATGCATGCCAGATTGATAGCAAATACTTTCTAATTTTCAAACTGAAATGTTTTGACTTATTCATTTATATTTCTTCCTTTCCATGGTTTCAATTGCTTTAACATTTTGCACCTACTGAACAGTTTGACATTTTTTGTCCAATTGTGACTAAAAGTTCATGGCACTTTTTATTTCTGAAACTCCTGTGTGCTACGAAGATTGTTCTTACAGTTTTCTTCTCTTTAAAGTTGCTGTAGTGCATTGCCCTTGGATGGCACCAGGTGCCCACAAGGCTGCTCTATCATCCCCCATCCATGAGAAGGAAATAAATATCATGGGTTTGGGATAAGGAGATCACTCACCAAGTCCCATCATGGGCAAAAGAGATGCAACTTGGGAAATTAATTTATTGCCAATTAAATTGAGTAAGATGGAAAGAAACTAAAAATACTAGGCTCTACCTCTCCCTTCTTCCCAGGTTTCACTAAACTTCTGCATCCTCCTTCCAAGGGGTATAGGAGGATGGGGAATGAGGGCTCTGTCAGACAAGGAAGCTTTGGGTGTCTTCTGGCAGAAGCCACCCCTTCAAGCTTTCAATACCAAAATATTGCTATGTGAATTCAATACAGCTGTTTTAAGATCCATAAGCAAAGACATTTGATTAAAAACTGTGCTTTTATGTTCTCACTGTGAAGAAAGTGTTTGTTACACCAGGGAGCTCCAAAATCTTCAGTACATCTGGAGATGAATGGCACATGTATCTTACACCCTTGCACAGCAAGTCCAAAGCTGCAAAGCCCCCTTGCCATCAGCCCTGACACAGATTCCCTCAGCAGCACAGGGACACTTGCATTCACGCTAGTTGTCCAGCTCTCTAGATGAGGTTGCTTTGTCCATCTTCTCTACTAGGAATTGTCTGGGATTGTTACCAAAATTACGTCAGGGACCATTCCCTGAATTTAGCAACATGGACAATTGAATTCCAGTGCTTGGAATGGAGGCCAGTGAGGCCTCACTCAGTTTATGAGCTTACAAGGTGCTTTGGAGTGCTGTTTGATCTTCCACCATCTTTTACTGAATGCTCGTATTGCCTTGGTGAGTGGAAGTGCCTTTTTTGTGTTTTACAGGTAAGAGAATAATAGGTCACATACAAAAGAAATCTGACCTAACTTTAATGGATAGGATTTTGTCTCATCAAAACCTGAAATTAGGGGACTTTATAGTGTCACAGACAGGTTTGTCAGCTGGCTGCAGAAGGAACTGGGATGACTGATTTAGTGTTGACTGCACTGGGCAGAGTGTGAACCACGTGCTACTGGCTGGAACCTCAGAGCCTTTGGCATCTGCATGTTATGGTGTGACCAATCCAAGACACCACAGAGTGACTTGGTCAGGCTCTGCACCTCAGTAGTGTCATTAGAGAAACACAATCACATCTATAATTCTGGCAGCCATGGTGGGAATTCCAAATGTGTTCTCTTTGTACCACTAGTACCACACAGGGAAGCTCTGCTACACGAGCCTGTCTAACCATTACCTGGTGCAGAAAATGAACAGTTCCTCTATGATTTCCAGGTGCATGTTCCCACTTCCCTGTTAGCACTGTCTGTTATTTCTTTGGCCATTCTGTGACTGAAGTCACTAAACAGGCAGGGAAATAGCCCATCAATGCTAGAATAATGTTCTGTCAGCTTTTTTTTTATTTTTTTTTTTTTTTTTGTCAGGAGATGAGAAGCCAGACAGTCATCTTGTAGTGTAAGTGGAGTACACAGCAAGGAAGGGAAGAAGACAAAGTGCTGTGGGACTTTTCTGAGCATCAGCAACCACTTTTATCAGCTCCTGTCTCTCCTGGCCACTTTGCCTGGCCTTGACTGCCTGATAATCAGAGCTGTTAGCACAACCACTTTGGTTGGTAACTGCAGAATTTCAAGAATTCTCTTTGCCTCTTTTTCTAGTTAAAAACTTTTATCAAGCAAACAATAATCACTTCAAGCATCTTATGATTGCTCTTTTAGAAAAGACATTTTTCTAGTCACTTAACTCCTCCTTGTTGGGGCTCTGAACACAGTTAGATGGGAGCTGTTCAGAGAAGAGCTTCATCTGGCTTCCCTATTATGCATGTTCAGCTGCTATCTTGACATTACCTCCCTGCCAGCATTTCCCACCTGCCTCACAGAGGTGTTATGTGATGTAATTAGTTTTATTATTACTGTAATTACCATAAAATCAAGCTGACAAAATGAGACTGCTTCCCCAGGTTTTTCCCAACATTTTTTGCTGAGCTTTAAGATTATTTTAGCTGTTATAACTTTCTCCTCTGCTAGTTCCACATTCTCACTACTTCTTTCTTTTGCTTTTGTGCCATTTGGCTATGGGGGTGATAAAACCTGCTGACATATTCTGCTGTATCATTTTCTGCAGCTGGCTTGAAAGCAAAAGTCACTAATAAAATGCTGTTACTAGGAGGACCTTGCTCCCATTTTATGAAAAGAGAGAACAAATCAACTTTTTCTATTTCTAATTTTTTTCCAAGGAAACTGAGCACAATGGGCACACACACTTTGCACACTCACAAATCCTGGAGAACAAATTGAATGATTTATGTAACATTTTGATCCAAGTTCCCTGGTTTTGTCTCAGTTTCATGGAGTGCTATCACACTGAGCATTTCAATGCTTTACCATGACATGTTTTGTTCCAGGAGGCAAATTCACAGTGGCCAAGCACAGGTTCACTCTGCTGGAAGGGAGCACGACAAGATGTTTCACACAGGAGAGGCAAAAGGTGTCATGCTGAGCCAGTCTGCGCTTATCACAAGGGGAATTTTGGAATTATGTCTCTCCCAAAATCACCCAGGGAACAAAAGGAAGTTCACAGGCATGTGCTATGCAAAATTTCTTTTTTGCACCACTGTGTGGGCAAGTGTAACACAGCAGAAATTGTGTTCATCAGGAAAATTGTTGTTGGCTAAATTCCATCCATCCTCAAGGATATCAAGGGTTCAACTTCACCTTTCTCACCTCCCAAAAGAGTATTGCAGATGGCCATCTCTAACTCAGGCTCCCCAAATCAATCTGTCTGTTTATTGGGAGCTAGCCCTCAGTTTATTTAATTTATCAAAGTGAAAAAGTAGAAAGAAGGGCATTTTGGAAGGATAATGTTTACAGCTGCAGTCAAGCAAAATCAAATACTTTAAAGATGATGCTGGAAATAAACTGTTTGGAAATGTCAATTTCTTTAAAAATTTTTATATTTCTGTAGAAAAATCTCACTTGAGCCTGGTGTATATTTTCTATTAGTTTAATTCTTTCAAGTAATTTTGTATGCATTTTAATAAAAAAAATCATTTTTCTGTTTATCTATTTCTTTATTACAATATGGTTTGAAATATTATTAAATAAAATTTAAACAACATAAATTATTTTAAAGATTTTTTGAATACATTATTTCCATTCATCATAAATTAAAGTGCACTATAAAATCTTTGCTTACTATTAAAGGTGACCTTGAAAGTTTTATGTACAGCAAATTATTGCTCACCTAAATTGTTCTTTCTTTCTAGTAATCTGCACTCTTTTGATTCATCAGTTTCAATACCAGAATTAAAAAAATCTTACAGTTTTTGTTAGGGTTCATAATGTTGAGGGTTTTTTTAGTTATTCCAAAATCCAACATCCTTTATTAAATAATTTTTTTAATATACTTGCTAGTGCCTTCAGGGTACCTAGGCAATAAATGCATAACTACGCTTTCTTTTTTGGAACAAGACAACCTTACCTCAATTTTTTTTGAAGAAGCCTAATTGTTTTTTTTTTTAATTTCACTAATACACTCTCTCATATTTCATTTAATACAATATTTTATTTTTCAGTGAATTTATTCACAGTTGACTGCATTATTCTCTCCAAATATGTGACACACTATGAAGAAATTCCAGAAAATTCTTGTCTGATTCATTAGGATCTAAACCCCAGAACAATAGAAAAAACCTCCACAAATGTAAAAGGAAATGTAACTTGGTGTCGAAGCCAGATGTGGAGTGACCAGGACACCCTCATTCAGAAGAAACTCCTCTAAAAAGCAGGATCTGAAATTCTTGGAAAGCTGCGATTACCACTACAACTTAAAGCTTGTCTTGACAGCAACTTGAGTGGAGTGTCTTTTCATTTCTTTCTTCTTATTTTTCACCAAATCTTTGAGGAATGCCTGTGTAATGCCTCCTTCTTTCAGGAGGATTTTTTAGTATTTCCTCCTTTTTACAGAAATCTTGATTAATGCCTACATTACTTGTCCTATCTCTTGTCCTGGTGGAGAAGGAAAGGTTAAAACTTTGTTGTCTTAATTCCAGGTTCTGAAAGATACAATTAAAATGGAGAAATGGTGTGATACCATATGCGGCTGGAACCTTGTTTGTGCTGGAAAGGAATACGGATGGACCATATTTTTTGCAGGATTTGAAAGGAAAGCCAATGCTCTGCTCTTGTTCCCATTCTCTTTTATCACTTTTTTTTGCTTCACCTGTTGATAATTATATTTGCAAAATTAATTTTTTTTTAATATTTTGTGATTTGAAGGTAGTAAATTTGAGAACTTCTGCGTCTGAAATTTATGTTCATAACAGTTATTTTCCTCCAAGGATCCCATCAGACCTTCACAGTTTTAGTTTTGGACAAGTTCCGTATAAGCAGTGAAATTAATGTGAATGTGTCTGGACTTCATTAAAGTTTGTGTGGAATTTGAGCATTATTTTGAGGAAAACCAAATAAATATTCCTTCTAAATTCTTTATGCTTTGCTAAGAGGTGAAGACACTGTAGGTGTTAACTACTGAGTTGTTATTCTAACTACTGAGACACTTTGCAGGGGCATCGGTGTCAGTGCAAAGCCTTTGATCACAGCTGGCTGCAGCCTCTGGTCACTGCCTCCCCACCACCGTGTCCTTTTGATCTTTGTGCCTCTATTTGAAGGGTAGCTACCAAAATTACTTCAATCTCCATGACCCAAGTTAGCAAAGATAAGCTATTTTTAAACTCACCTGTCCCATTTTTACTGAACTGGGTTAGATCAGAATCAAAGAAAAGCTCATCCAGCAGGTCAGAGGGGCTGCTGACCTTTCTGAGAAGAGCAGGGGTGATATGAATGGTGAGCTCTACAAATGGCATGATATGGCTAAACAGGAGAGCAGAAAAGAGACTGGAATATTCTGTCTGTGAATGAATCATTAACAAGAGCTATCCTGGTCTTTCCCTAGGTGCATATGTGTGACATTTTGTGTGCTAGAAACTTTCATTTCCCTTACAGGTGCTTCAATCAGGATGAGAGGTATTCTGCTCCAGGGATAACAAGGACTTCACATCCTGAGTGTTATGAGTAGTAAAGCCGCCCATTTTTTTAAAAGGTTGCAGAGTTCACAGGTTGGACCAGTTGCTGCCAGGGTGGAGTTCTAACTGTTTGTTATTGTAATCACCTGTTGTTTTTGTTAACTATCTGTCCTTGATGGTTAAGAATTCTCCCTTTTGTCAGCAACACCCTGCTGCTTCCTGGAGGATGGCACCCGATGGTGAAGAGGAGGAGACCTTGGAGTTACCATGCAATGACCTTGGAATCAGCATGCAATGGGAGAAACCCCTCACCAAACCCTGCCAAAAACCCCTAAAAACAATAAGCGAACATGAAATGGACAAATCAAAGTGATGTCTAGATGTGAGGATAGCCCTCACCCTAACCTAAAAGGACATCGGCTAGAGAGAGCCCCGCAAATGTTAAACTTGGAAATTGGGGAATCTCACGGTGCTCTTGTGAGGGCGTAACCCCCAGTTCTGTCCAGAGATCAGAGGACAAAGCTGCACTCTTTGTCTTCTTCCTCCTCTTTCTCCTCCTCCTCGTCACTCCTGGGAGCAGTGGTGGCGTGAGCCTAGACCTGTCAGTTCTCCTCACCTGAGCTGATCACTTTTAATAAAGGCATTAAGAAGGAGAAAGGTTTCATGCCTGTGTTTCTTTCACTGAGAGTTTTTAAAAATGCAGATCACAGTTGGTGGAGAAAGAGAGCCTGCAGCTTAGCTGCTTCTGGGATCTTGGGAAGTCCAGTTTATTGCAGAATCACAGGATGATTGAGGTTGGAAGGGACCCTGGAGGTAATCTTGTTGGACAGCCCTACTCAAGCAGGGCTACCTAGACGTGTTTGCCCAGGACCATGTTCACATGGCTTTTGAATTCTCTGAGCAGAGAAACTCCACAACCTCTCTGAGCAGCTTGTGCTAGTGCTTAGTCACTGTCACAGTTAAAAGATTTTCTTGATGTTCAGAGGGAATCTCCTGCATTTTAGTTGAACCTGCTGCCTCTGTTTCAGTGACTGGGTACCACTGCAAAGAATCCCTCTCTGACGTCTTTTCACCCATTCTTCTGTATTAATATGCATTAATAAGGCCCTTTCTGAGCCTTCTCTTCCCATGGGTGGCAGTCCCAACTCTTTCAGCCTTTCCTTGCACATCAGGGGCTGCAGCCCCTTAATCCTCTTCTGGACACTTCACTGGCCCCCCTCCTGTGTGTACTGGGGAGTTTATCACTGGAAACAGCACTTGGTGTGGCCTCCCCAATGCAGAGCGGTAGTGGGATAAAATATAAATAAATAAAGGTAGTATAGAAAGTAATCTCGCCCCTTAAAGAGTTGCAGCTGGGTTAATTATTAAGGATTAGGAGCAGGCCTGATTTTAACAGGCCACACCTGTAGCCAATAAGAACAGTGTTATAAAAGAGTGGGGTGGTTGGTTGAGGGGGAACTGGAGTTTGCTGGCTGCTGTGAGGACAAGGAAGAGTCAGTGCCTAGAGGAGATGCCTACAAGAAACATCAAGGAGGTACGAAACTCTAACAATATGGAACCTTTGCAATGTAATGATAATAGAACTCTTGCACTGTAATGACAATGAATATAAAGGGCATCTGAAAGTTGCTAGGGATGCACAGAGCAAATGGATGTGTGTTCTTCCTCAAAACAATGGGTTTATTCAGGGCAACCATCAGGCAGCAGGTTTAAACCAAAGAACTCCTGCAGCCGATGTGTTTGCTACATGAAGGTGTGAAGATAAAAGGCTGTATGGCTTCCAAGAGGGATTACAGAAGCTCAGGGGACAGAGATTTAGTATTAACTATCTAACACTGCTATCTGCGTGCAAGATCTTGTACAATACACCCCCACTTTCTGGAAACTGGGAAAACATGACCCTAGCTATGATGTGTTCCTTCCCTAAACCTCCAGTCCTCCCTTCTCTGGGAATGAGATGTCAGAATAAGCTAAATGTGGCCTTGTGTGGCCATTAGCTAATCAGCAAAACATTTATCACACAATCACAGCATGGTTTGGGCTGAGGGGGACCCTAAAGCCCATCCAGTCCCAGCCCCTGCCATGGGCAGGGACACCTTCCACTGTCCCAGGGTGCTCCAACCTGGCCTTGGACATTTCCAGTGATGGGACATTCAAAACTTCTGATCATATCAGCTCATGAAATTTCACATTTTCATGAAGCAGGGGAACTTCTGATATTAGTTAAAAAAAACAAAACTAGAGAAATGTAAGAGAAGGAAAGACTGGGATAAAAAAATTTAAATATTTGGACTGTTTTATTTCATTTTGTTTGTGCAAAATTAGCAAGTAAAATGCTTGATCAAGTTCACTTTTGATCTAGATAAGCACTGATGATCTTAATTTTTTAAAGGGAAAAGTGCTTTGTACCTGGGGATGTCAACAGAAGGCAAAAGATATGCTTAAATAATGCAGGGATTTTGCCACAAAGTCTGCAGCCACAGATTTCCACCCAGGGAATGACCAAACACTGTGTGAAACCACTACATCACAACCAGTTCCTGCAGTCAAGAGAGTAACAATGTGCTTGACTGACTTTCAAATTTAAATCACACAAAATTAGAGGTAAAAAGGGAAAATTACATAAAACAGAGCAATTACTCACTTGTGTCAAAATTGGGCAATATTTTATGAAGTATCATTGAATTGAAATGATTTTTTTCCAGTTGTTTTAGCATTTGCTGATTTGTTTGAGGTTCTACACGTGTGATTTTACTTAAAAAAAAGAAAATAATGCCTGAAAAAATTTCATCCGTTGTGAGCAACTGTAGCTATAAACTAAGATTTGTACCTTTTTTGTAACCTGGTTTTTAAAATATGTCTTGATCCTATTTAAATTATATTTAAATTAAATGCTCAAACATCTGTATTAGAATATCAGAATTATTCCAACTTCTCCTGAAGAGTTGAAGGTTTATAATACCTTTCAATCAGTTTAGGAAAGAAAGATACCTTTTAGCTGATATTGATGTTTTGGTGATACTGGGCTGGAATTTGAGCAATTTGTTTATATGTAAAATTAGCCAATCTAAAAAAAAATATAAAGGGTAGATAATATATTCTGTCAAGTTGTGGGTTGGGGAATAAGTTAAAAACCAAAATACCAGCCAGGACAAAGATCATAGAGAGCCCCTGGCCTAGAGCACTCTTAAATTATAAAACATTACAAATGCTAATATTTCAATAAATAGAAGCAGTAATTCCCATGGTGTTAGCAACTTAAAAGCAGAATCACAGGGAAAAAAGAAACACACCAGGGGATAGGAAAATCCAACCAAACTTGAATTTAACTTGCCCAGAAATTTAGTACTACTAGAATGATTGTGACATGCTAAAGACATAAATATACTCAGGATATTGCTAAGAGTACAATGTCCAAAATCAGTATTATTACAGCAGAGACTGGCAGTTAAAGGGATTTTAACAGTACTATGGAGAAAATTCTAGTATTAAAAATAGATTATCACCAAAACCTCCACCCAAAAAATAGATCTCTGGGAGATATTTTGCCTTTATACAAAATAATCATTCATTCATTTTGTGAATAAAAGCAAGAAAACATCTTCAAATCCATTGAAATGTTCATTAACAGGATACCACTAACATCATAGTATCAGTAAGAAGCCTGGGTTGCTTCTAATATGTTCTACATCTAAAATAATTTGACTTTTAATTCCAGTAGAACTCTAGAAGAGTTTGAACTGATCTGTTTTTCACACCCATCTCAGGTTTTATTTACTACATTTAAACCCAAGACACCTGAAAAAGTTTAATATTTGACTTCCAGTGCTAAAACCAAAGCACACAAAAGTGCTCCTGTGCACCCAACATGGTGGTGGGGGAAAGAAGAACTCTTCACCTTTAAAGAATAGTTCAAGCATTCTCTTTAGCAGTCTGAAGGGAAAGCTGGAGCTTTCCATAAAAAGATTAAAGAGCAGGAAAGACATTGGAGGAAGACCTGTTGTCCACTTGAACATGACAGATGATATACCATGTGCCAGTAAAATAAATAATTTCTAGCAGGGAGAATACACTGAACAGCTGAGCAACGGAGAGGTAACTTACCCTGTCAGATCCTGGGAGTAAGACAAGGAATTAAGAGTCCTGAAATAGTAAAGGGAACAGACAGAAGCAGTTAAGGATTCCACTGTGTGACGCCACTGTCAGACCCTCTGAAGACAAATGTGCCATCTCAGATGAAAGTATTATTGTTATGAATTTAATTGCCTAATGAAGGCTACAGAGATGGCAATTTATACATTATTTAGCTGTTCTACATTTTAACAGCTTCAGTTTTCTTATGATATCTTCTTAATCAATGCAGAAGCCATGATTTACAGCTGCCCTCCCAGTGAAAGGCAGCTCTATAGGAGGGGCTTTGTTACACTGGGCAGAGACTTCAGTCTGTCCCTGGGCTCAGGAGGACAACTGTGTGCCTCACGTGGCTTTAGACCTGCATTTTACTGGAACTCAGCATCACACTGGCCTTCGAAAGCCAGGCAAGTGCTTGGACACCTTTTGGTGCAGGTCTGTTGGTATTTCGTTGGCGCACATCTGTTGTACATGCACGGCGAGCCCTGTGGCAGGGGAGAACAATGCATCTGACTCCATGTTGTCAGAAGGCTCATTTACTACTTTATTATACTATATTACATTAAAGAATACTATATATGTATACTATACTAAAGAATACAGAAAGGATACTTACAGAAGGCTAAAAAGATAATAATGAAAACTCCTGACTCTTTCCAGAGTCCTGACACAGCTTGGCCCTGATTGGCCAAAGAGTG
>JAWWMS010000120.1:147679649-147710832 GCA_035048045.1 Chlorospingus semifuscus
GTTTATTAGTAGTGCATCTGTACTAAGCTTTCATTGCTATCTGTTGAAGTTTCTTTCTTCAACATTTTCATGATATTTTTTTAATAAATCCACAACTGAAAGAAAATTAACTTCTAAAGAAACAATATAGGAAGTAAACAATTTTATTTTGTTTTATTTATCCTTGACAGAAAACCTATCATGCCCTAAAGCTGAACACTCCACTTTTCTCCCATTATACAAGCATTTCCTCACCTTTTCATTAGTCACAGCTGTGGCCTTGTTAAAATATGAGGTCCATGGGGCTTTGCTGCTGCCCTTGCACACACTTAGCTCCTGTGATGTTCTGGGTTTGTCAGCACAAAAATCACAAAACCCCCCACACAGAAAACACATTATTAACTTTGCAAATTGGTTATTAAAAGCTGCAGAAACACCAGGATTAAAATTTTCCCCACTGTGCTCATGCTTATGTAAGAGAATGTAATATAAACACGTTCTCCTCTCCTATCTCCCCCCTCCTCTTCCAGAAACAGAGGGATTTTCAAGAGATGAGAAGCTCCAGATATCCACCCCCTACGACAGAGGAAAGAGCTGTTAGCCCAGTTTTGGTGTCCCATTAATGACAGAGATCCCACCCACCACAACACTCAGCTGGGCAGGGGACGGAGGGAGAATAAGATGGAAGCAGGTTGAGCAAAAGTGAAGCATGCCCAAGCAGAAGAAAACTACAAAGTTTTTTATTCTCTACTTCTCACCAGCAAACAATGTCCAGCCACTTGCCAGGAATCAGGACTTCAGCACGTGCAGTGACTGCTTGGGCAGACAAACAGTTTGTGCCTTTGGTCACTCGGGGTCAGCTGTGCCAGCTGTGCCAGCTGTGCCCCATCACAAGACCTTGCCCACTGTTCTCCAGCCTACTGATGGGCAGTGGAACGGTGGGGAGACAGCCCTGATGCTGTGCCAGCCCTGCTCAGCAGTGGCCAAAACATTGGTGTGTTATCAACACATTTCCAGCTGCCAGTGAAAAGCACAGCACTGAGGGCTGCTGTGGGGAAAATAACTCCATCCCAGCCAGACTCAATACAGGCACAGAGATCGAACAGAAAATTATCAGTTGACCCGGGGTAACCAGTTAAATGTATCTCCAACCTGCTATTACAACTAGAAAGAAAAATGAATTTTTTTTTTTTTTTTACATCATAGGTTCCTGTGTTTCTCTTAGTAGCTTCAGCTCAACTGCAGTGCTGGCTGAAAGCAGGTATTGTTCTCCCAAATCTTATCCCCTGGTTCCATGGCAGGAAAAAGATAGAACTCCTTTTCACTTGTGATAATTCCGCCCCCCCATTTTTTTCAATATTCTAAATCACTAAAAAATGTAAATATTTTGGCTGAAATTTATAGAAAAAAAGAAAAATAATAAATAAATATATAATAAATAATATATAATATAAATATGTATAAATAATATATAAATAATATATAATAAATAAAGAAAATATAATCAACCTGAAGAGTCACACGACAAGAAACTTCAGCCCAAGGGAATGTTTGACTAAGTCTTGTCTGATTTTATTTAAATCTTACACAGTGTATCCAGCAAGACTGACAACAGGTGGGGCTAGAAGCCTTCCCAGCAATGGGACAGTGCCTACTTTTGGACAGTTATGGAACAAGAAAAAAATCAATTTTGCAGTACAGATATTAGCTCATCCTTCAGGGTCATTTATCTTGCCAAGGAGAACAGCACCCCCATTACCCTACCCCAAAGTCTGTTACCCTGTGAGCAATGACAGACAGCAAATCAGTCACTCCATGAGGCAGCCAAAAGCGTTTTGTTCAGCAATAGTTCTCTTCCCACTGTGAAGCAAAATGACATGCAAATGGCAGCCTGCTGAAAATATCTGCTTTGCTTTGGGGCCTCCTGAGAAGCAGGTGAGCAGCCACACATCCACTTCACCATAGCATCAAACATTTGGTAAGCAGGAAAAGCTGTCCCACACAGAAAAAGAAATTACATCATCAGCAAATATGACAACACCTCAGCAAATCTGAAAAATGGTATTTCTGACTCTGCAGAGCTCCTTCCAGAGGGATATCAGATGAGGTAAAGGATTCTCAGCTCTGAAACAGTACAGAAACCAAAAATTATTTCCAGCCTTGCAAATGCATAACTGCTGGCTTTCTTTCTTGCATTTTATTTTCTCTCTTCTTATAAAGATACTTCTCTTTGAGAAGGATTCAGGTGAGTCCCTCATCCTTTCCCAGCTGGATATGTGATAAAATTAGAGACGTAACTACCGAACTATTTCCTTTCTCAGTGAGACTGCTGCAGACCTTGATTGGTTCTCAGCCCAGGGCAGCCTCCTGGATGCTTCAGTTTTTGAACAGGAATAAAAGTGCATACAAAATAGGAGAAGATCATAGGGTTTCATTTTATATAAGCTCCGTCTCAAACAATTCAATAGATGCCAGTTATAGAGGTAGATGAGGCTGTTCTGTATATTCAAGTCCAACACTCCACTTGTTGCAGTGCTGCACAGGAACTGAGCACAGTGATAATTAATTTTGTTCCCATTCCACTCCTGTTCCCATTCCACTCCTGTTCCACTCCCTGTGGATAATCTTCCAAGTTCCCTTAGATCTACTAAAGAACAAAGAGCTTTCTAGGTCAGGTGCTGCAGTATCTAATGTGTGGAAAATGTCCAAAAAAAGAAGCTTACAGTACAGATTTTCTAACAGAGCATGAGATATTAGGAGAAAGTTTGCTCAGCATAAGAGCCCAAACATCCAGTGCCCTGAATCAGAAGAACTCTAATTCAAAATTATCACATAGTGCCAGGATGGTGCTGCTACAGACCAGTCCTGCAGTTCAAGGACTGAGCACTTCTGTCCCTTTAATCCTCACAGCAGTGAATCCCTTCAAGAGAGAGCTAGACCAGTCTTTTAAAGAGCCAAACTGACCTCTGTTGATTTTGATTGTATTCAATATAGACCTAGATAGTATATTATTAATATATGTGTATAATAAATAATTTTTTTAAAATAGTGAGGTATACATGGTTTTCCATTATATAATAGTCTGCTGGTTGTAGCAAACTTCCCAAAAAGTGTAAGCCTGACTGATTTCTTTCCTGAATTTCAAGATGCCGTTTCACCATTCTGGTAAGCAACTTTAGCACCCAGACAGAAAGTATTCCACAGGCTGAATAAAGCAGAGTCACCAGCTTTCCAACAAAGCTGTGTCAAAGAATGCAGAACAGAATTCAGGATTTATTGGTCCTTTCTGCAGGGACTGTCCAGACAAGAGTTATCCAGTGCCTTCTTGTTTCTTTTTGTGACCCAACTCTATTTCAGGTTTTTCTCCCTACAAGATTTCTTTGTCTCTCTCTGTTTTCTCTGCATGTGTGTGTTGGGGTGTTTGTGGTTTGTCAGGTTTTTTTAAAAGCTGATAAAAAGCAAGAAAAAATTCTTCCAAGAATTTTTCCCCAAAATAGTGTTAAAATGCAGCTAAACAGATATTGCTACCATGGTAGGGGTCACTTGCACACAGAAAAGTGGGAGTTCTCTGACTCACTGTATTACTTAAAGTATGTGCTACTAGTATCAATCATCATCCACAATGTGACAGGAATTGTGATAGAAAATGCCTAAAAAATTCGAGAACTTGTTCTTGATTATTGAATAGTATGAAAACAGAATGAAAAATACTGAAAAGTAATGAAAACAACTCCTTGATAAAGACTTTTTCCCACTTTATTCTTAGCCCAAGGTATTATTTGTGTTTATCTTCAATACTGGCTTCTATTCACACACAAGAATCACTAAAGTAAAATCTCTGGCTCTTTTTCTGGCCAGAGATTGACTTACTGTAGCTGAGAAGGACTGGAAACTTTTGAGGTTCCCAGTTTCATTCCTCAGAGGGCAAATCAATAAAGCTTATTAATTTCCTTTTCAGTCCCTTGGCACAGACATATATCCAGCCCCCAGAATAGATCTAGTGGAGTTGCAGTAGTAGTTGCTGTGAAGAGAAACTCTTATAAGAAAACTTATCTACTTCTGCATTTTTTCTACACTGTATAAAAAGAAATTAAATAATGAAAAGAATGTTTTAGAGACTATGAGGCTGGAACATTTTTCACATAGAAATTATTTAATTCCATAGGGATTCCTCACACAAAAAAGATCTGCTGTGGGGGTGAACCACAGCATTTTATGAATTTTATTATGTTTCTAATTTCCCAATTTTGGAGTTTCTTTTTAGATATTATTATGAAGAGTTGTAGAGATAGTGGAAAAATAATTGAGCAAGGATTAATTTATGCAATTAAGATACTAAAATTATCTATTATTGTGGTTGCTTTAATTTCTCAATAATTCTTTTAGCAGTTGTTTACTCTGCTAAAATAACTCTGAACTCCCGTAGCTTTTGAAAGATTAAAATTTCAATCAGCATCAATTAGGGTAGTTCCCCAGAGGCAAAAAGCAGTGCTCATATATATGGCACTGTAAAGACTTGAAATAAGGCATCAGATTAAAAAAGCTGAAAATCTTCACTATAAGAAACAAGTTGCAATTCCAGTTAGGGTCAATGACTGCAGGTACAGATATCACAAATGCCAAATTAGGTACACTTTCAATATACCTTGTGAGTATGGAAGTCAGAACTAGCATTCTTTTGGGCATAACAGATAAAGAAGTTTAAATAATGCAGAAAATGTGAAATTATACTTGTAGATTTCAGAGATCAGTGCTCTCTTGGAATTTTTATAGTTGTGGAATTTTAAGAAGCTAAGAAATGGAAATCAGCTTTCCTGAGAGTTATTTTGGATTTTGAGTTTAAAATGTATTACAATGCACTATTCAGAATACTCTCCAAGGTGCTGTGTTTTAGTGGCAAGTGGGTACTCACCAAGTTCTTTCATAGCAGTAGTACCTGATAGAAGCAGTACTCCATAGAAATTTTACAGAACTAGCCAGCATGCAAGAAAAGCTAAATAAAGGTCAGCACAGTGTCTGGCTATCTGTGTTTTCACATTTGTCACAGAGTTACATCATCCCAGAGAGCCATTCATGGAGACTGAAACATTCATACATTATCTGTGATCTCCCTATAAATAGAAATATTAATCAAAAGAAGTAATGACATAAGTAGATTGCATTCTAAGCATATTAGTTGAATATGTAATAGTGTTATATGGAAGCAACATATCATCCAGCTGCTCTTGGTCATAATCCACAACATTTTGAACATGATTACATACATTTGCAATTGGTTAAAAAATAAATAGTGGGTATGAGTTAACAATTTTCCATGTTAATCTTATTTAAAAATGACATTTCAGTGTAACATAAGACAACGTTTCTGTCTGATGTAAAGCAGCATGTATGAAAAGAAAACATTATGAACATTTTGGGCTCATCAGTTCTTAGGTCATTCAGGTTAGAAAGTGTCTCGCGAGGTCTGTAACCCAACCATATGTTCAATGGCCACTTGTTCAAAGCAGGGTCAACTATGAGATCTGGTATGTTAAAGAAAGCTCAGAAAACACAAAAAATAACTATATTCCTGGTTATTGTTATTTTCACTTGATATTTCCCTATGATTTGTGGTCATGGGTCTCTTTGGCATGTGAAGTCACATTGATTCCACTCACATATATAATCTGTAATGTGAAAGTTGGTGAAAAAATATTCAATATCACATTAGTTACCTGAAATACAATCTCTTAAAACACATTCTTCAGCCCTTTATATGATACTCTCAACCCTGATTCCAAATGAAAAGGCTCATTGACACAAACTTTGTTAGCTGTTATTAAGAGAAAGCATAAGTAACTGTTGTGAAATGTTGGATAATTCATGACACTCCCACACTTCACTTTAAATAATTATTTCTGGTTTCTCCCACAGATGCAAGAAGAACACAGCCTGTATTCTTAAATATACTTATACTGGTGGTTTGCATTCACTCATTTTGCTTTTGTCTCTTAGGTCATCGTTCTTTTTTCTTTTGCAAGCATCAAGGAGAAAAAAATCTAACTATTCCCTTCCTCACAAACCATCATTGTGTTACATTTTTTAAGCAAAATTGCCTATACAGAGACCCAGGTGAACCAGGCTAGATTCTGATATTTAACTGCATTGCTGTCAATCTGCAGGAGCTCCACTCTCTGCTGGTTACTGATAATCATGCTCTGGTTTCCAAACCTCTAACATAACATTAAATCTTGTTGTGAAATTACCTCCTGGCAACCACAGCTTTAAGGATATAATAACAAATTCTGTGGAAATATAAAACAGGCATGCTGGTCAGCCATAGTAATTATCTTCTCAGTTCTCCTGACCACACACTCAAGGGCACCTTTTAATTGTTTCAAGAACAAGAAGCAAGTTTTAACTTCTGCAATTTCACATCAAACAGCAGCTCACCTTTCATATTTCCACTGTTTTCCCATATAATGATTAATTTTGCATTTTCTGAGTCAATGTATTGGCCTGTTCCTGCCCTCTACTCCTCTACATAACTGCAACCTTTTCAAAGCGATTCATTTTTGCTCAGACAACAGAAATTTGGAGTGTCTTGTTTATCATCTCTTTTAATAGCTGAGGATGTGAGCTCTTTAGAGCTGCATCTTTTCCTGTATTTGGAAATCACTTTCCACTGTGGCATAATCAAAACTGGTATGAGAAAATACTTTTTCCCACAGTAAAAGAATAATCCATGAAACCTGTACCTGAAGGAAGTTGCTCTATACAGGAATCGAATTTAATTTGGAAGAAGCCTGAACATTTTGTACTGCTAACAGATAGAGTTTTAATAGCTCACACCAATGCACTTCTGGAAGAAGTATTAGCCTTCATGATGCAGCTCTTAAACCAAACTTTTAATTCTTCTACACAGGACCCAGCAGGATTTATTACCTCTGTTTATGACAAAACTTGTATGTTTTCCTTTGAAGCATCTATGACTGACATCAAAATAATTGCACCTTACAGCAACTACATGGCCTTGTATGGCAACTTCTCTGTTCTGTAACAATATCACCAGTCTCTGAGGGAAAAAAGCCCTCCTATTGTTCCCGAAATTCTTCCCTTAAGAACTGCACAGTCCAGAAAAACATGCATTGGTAGAAATAAGCATTGATAGAGCACCATGGTTAACCTCAAAATCAAATCCTCTGGTTTTGTGTCAGAACTCCATTTCTCAGAGAGGGTCAAGGTGCAAAACAATAGAGTATTTCAGGAAGGAAGGTAGAAAATAATGTGTGACCTATCCCTCTCCATCTGAATACAAAACACGTTATTTCAGGACAGAATAATAGGTTTGCAGTAGAACTTAGGTTTAAGGAAAAAGTAGGCCTACTTGGAACATTTCAGGCACATGTCAGAAATCAGATTAAAGGACATCCCACCTGGAATAGATGAGCTTTGCTCTATGACCATATGCATAGTTCTCTTCAATTAGCTTTGCCAAGAAACCTTATAAGCTAAGAAGCCAGGAAGTCACTGTGCTGGTTTTGATCAATAAAGAGTTAATTTTCTTCACAGTAGCCAGTACAGGGCTATGCTTTGGATTTTTGGTGAAAACAGAGTTGATAATCCAGGGATGTTTCCCTTATTTTTAAGTGGTTCTTAGAGCCTTTTCTGCCTCTTACGCCACCCCACCAGCGAGGAGGGTGGGGGTGCACAAGGACTTGGGAGGGGACACGATCAGGAGAGCTGATCCCAGCTGACCAAAGCACCATGGCACCATGCTCAGCAGTAAAACCTGGGGCAAGAAGGAAGAGGGGGACATTCAGAGTGGAGGTGTTTGCCTCCCCAGATCACTGCTATGCTTGATGGAGCTCTGCTTTCCTGGAGATGGCTGACCATGGGAAATGGCAAATTAATTTGTTTTTTTTCTTTGCTTGTGCCTGTGACTTTTGCTCTACCCATTAAACTGTCAATATATCTCAACCCACAGGTTTTCTCACTTTTACTCTTCTAATTCTCTCACCCATTCCACCAAGGGAAAGTGAGCAAGCAGCTCACTATCCTTAGTTCCTGGTTGGGGTCAAACCTGACAGACACAGGCAAATTGTCAGTGAGAAAATGATAGGTCCAAAAAAGTTTCCCAAGCATGGGAGCAACCCCACTGTCATGAAAATTCAACAGGTGTTTAATGGTAAAAATACTGAAAATGGAAGTGTGTGTATAAAGACAATTCTTTGTCTGAGTAGCCATATTTTGTATTAATAAGTAGTGGGGGAAAGAAAAAGTTATGATTACAGTGCTGCAAGCAAAAGTTCTCACCTCAGTACTTGGAAAAATAATGTTTCGTGATATGATCAGATTAGCTACACAACTCTCTGACATTACCTTACCTAAGAGAACTTTTTGCAGGACGCCAAATGAGTACAGGGCAGTAAAGAGAAGACTGCTACATGACCAGGACACAGTTAATGCATGCCCTGGATCACAAAAACTCGGAATTGTTACTTGACCTACTGTGTGTAGCTATCTGACAAACATGGGCTTTATTTCCTTCAATTCTTTTCATAGGAACACAGTGCAAATAGTTTCATAGATAAAAAGTTATAGATTTCAAGTCTACTAAGAAAAGATCATTTTCCTAGAACAAAACATTAAGAAAAAGGCCCCCTGAAACCCCTTTTTACTACTATCAGAACTGTGTTCTACTTAAGACATTAATGAAAATACTACAAAAAAAAATACCTACCCTAACAAAATAAAGGCTGGCTGTGTTTATCGACTGTCGCAGACACCTTTTCATTAAAAATATTTCCTTAAGATTTTTTCTTCCTGAGAAGCTGAGAGGCTTCAGGAACAAAATGTAAACAATGGTTATCTGCTGCTGTGGAATGCAACAGGTGCATCTGTGATTGGCCCATCTTAGACGTTTACAATTAATGGCCAAACGCAGCTCAGTTAGCTTAGACTCTCTGTCTGAGACACAAATCTTTATTATTCATTTTATTCCATTCTTAGCCTAGCCCTCTGAGATGAAACCTTTTTCTTCTATTCTTTTTAGTATAGTTTTAACGTAATATGTATATCATAAAATAATAAATCAAGCCTTCTAAACATAGAGTCAACATTCTCATTTCTTCCCTCACCTGAAAACCCCTGTGAACACTGTCACACTAATGAGCATGACGTCTGAGTGATTTGAGGATATTATTATAGGGTATTTTTCCTCCCAGGTCTCCTAGAAAAACTTCAGTCTGGGAATCCTTCACAAGTCTTAATAGATCAAAACAAACAAACAAAAAAATTACTACTGCTATAAGGCAAGATATAAGCAACCCTGTAATATTTCTTTTTTTAAATCTTTTTGTTTTCTATTACCCTGTCCAGTATGGGCAGGTTGCAATTAGCAGTAAGGAATATACTGCATTTTTAATTTGATTACTTTTTAACATATTGATAGAGAAGATGCTTTCTGAAAAATTTCCCTTAAAATTTCCCTGTGCCTAGAAAATGGTCTGTGTAAGCATTAGGTGTGAAAAATGTATTTCCCACAGTTCATGCTAGCATGTTAACTTTCTACTGAAGATTATTTTCCTAAAAAAGCACCTCAGAATGAAATTGTGTATGAGAGGATTTCCTGTACTGATCTGCCAATCACAGATGTGGGTATTCCAGCACCTTCTCACTGTGGGGTGAAATGTGAAGCTCATTCCATAACCTTGGGTCAGGCAGAAGAATGTGGATTGTCTCCAGGATGCATTTCTGCCTCTTGGCTGAGCTGCTCTGAATCTTTACCATATTTCACTTGTGGCCTTAATGCACAAAGAAAAATAATGCAGTGGTCAGACTTTAGGCTTGAGCATAGTAGTTTAGTTCCTCACTGATGCTGAGAGCATAAATTTGCTGCTGTTAAGGCGTTTTGCAGTGTGGCTGCAGCTCTCAGCTCTTTTCTTTCAGCAGGGGCTGGCAGTTTGTTACAGCAGTTCTGAGCACAGTGCACCAGCCTAGTGAGAGCTAGTGTGAAGTTCCCTTGGTGTTTGAATGCTGTGTCTGGAAATATCCATAGGCCAGAAATGTTATTTTGGGAAGATTGCTCACTCTGCTAAGGTAGGGTACATCATTCCTCACTTTGTAGATATCTATAGCTGAGCTCTCTTTTATGGTGAATGGAAATAAATAATCATTCCTGGTTTAGTTCTTTCATCTTACAAGAGTTCCAGAATAGGGAAGATGAATTGCATTCATTTATCTTCATTTTCTATACAGAGAATTCTCTTGACCAGCTCAGATGGAGAACTCTTCACTACATGGGTCTAAATTAGAGGAGATGAACCCCACAGTCAGGGGCTTAATTTCCTATCTGAAAAATAGAAATTATATTTTCCTGGCAGATACTGACAAGATAGACCTATAATAAATACTGGTGCATCTTGTATGTGTAAGAAGACAAAAAGGTGGAATAAATCAGTTGCTGATCAGTCAATAGTGCAGAACCAAGGTAAGACAATGTAAAAAATATGAACTTTACTACAGTGTCTGAGGTCAGAGTCTAAACAACCCCTTTCACACCAATCTGAGTTTTAAATTATCAGATCTGCCTGGAGAGGATGGGAGAAATTTAATCTGCACGCAGCACAGTAGTGTTCCTGTCCTGAGGGCTTTGCCACTCATCTTTGCTATTTTGCACCAAATAATTTATTTACAACGTCTGGTAATTTGTCGTTTGACTCTAAATTACAGTGTATCTGCAACCACTCTTTTCATGCTCACAGGAGATGTGGAAATAAAAGTCTGAGTTAAATTCAAATTGAAAAATCAAAATTGGAAAGTTGAATACATACATACACACATATAGGCCAAAATCCCTTAGAAATAATGAAATTGAATGAGGTTTGGGGGATTATCTCAGTTTTCTTTGGATACATGGTTTTAGCAATAGTAGACAGGGAATCTTAGGATGCCACCAAAGTGTAAACAAGTGCTGCTGTAAGCTCAGTCAGAGAACTGTAAAATACTGTGAACCACCAGTCTCTTACATGATCACAAATTTTAAGACAACAAAACATCAAAAAAATCCACCCTACCTAGAGTTCTAGTCCTTACTCAGAACTAACCTTCACTTCCTTTTGCTGTAGGGAAAAAAGTATTGCTCTTCCATCTAATGTGTGTGAACTCACAGGAGACTGCACTGATCTAGGTATCATTCTTTTTTAGATTAAGTGGATGTTGAGTAGGAGACAGTAAAATTGGCAGAAGAATAAAGCTGCTTGTCTAACAGCAATATTTGAGAGGAGACTTTTTTTGGTACATCTTGGGCTCTGAACTCATTAGCATGATCCTTGGTAAACTTTTCTGACCTGTTTTTTGCTTTGCACAGGACTGGCACAACTGCATTTCTCATTATATCACATCAAATGAGTCCCACTGACACGAACTAGGCACCAGCTTGTTAAGGAAAAGACAATAAAGGAAAAATTCTCCCAGCAGATCTGCATGACAGGTCCTGATTACTGATACTCTGTTCTCTGAAAATGTGTAGTCTTGTCTTTGACATACAGTCAGTACCACAGTGTCAGAGGCAAAAGATTTTCCTTGAAAAAATGAGTTTGCCAAACTGCATTAACAAACCTATTTTTAAGAATATTTTATTTTTAGATATTTTATTAGCACTCTTCATGTAGAACATTTCAATAGCAAAAGTGATCAGTGTTTAATTACAAGAAACAACAAATCACATATTCTTCCCTTCAATACATTGTACAGGAAAGGGAGAAAATCAATATTTGGACAAATACATGCAAACTCAGCTGGGCACTTGGAGACTGAGAAGGACCCTACAGATTACTTGGAGTGTGGATTAACCCTGATCTCACCACAAGGCAACACACAGAGAGATAAGAATGGGATTTTACTGGTGGAATGGCAAACAATGCAAGAAACTTGTCCACACAAAGGATCAATTTATAAAGTAGAGTAAAATAAAATTCTGGGCAGCTAAAGGAGCAGACCCAGAATGGTTTTGAAATCAATGTTTATGCCTTGTGTCCTTGCAACCAATGCACAGGGATGACACTGAGTCATGGTACAAAATGATGGAAAAATCCCACCTAACTTTTGGGCTAAGGCTGTGTCAGAAGTTTTTCTGGGCAAACCCTACTATACCCTCTCAAGGTGGGAAATTTTCTGCTTTATTCCTTCTCTGCAAGGAGAGATAGGACAGCTTGAGATTTTCAAGTTGTTCGCATGAAAAAATAAAGAGGATGGGCTAGGCAAAGCAGGAAGAATTGTTGTGAGCACTGCAGCTGCTGAGGGTCACCCTTGGAAACATCTCCAGGGCTATTCCTGTGCTGGACATTTATGGAATCAGTCTACATCACCCTAATGCAGTTGAGAAAGCCTTCAGCCTAGAGAAAATACAAGCTCAATGAGATTCTCTTTCATTTTGCACATTTACTGTCCTTAGGGGCAATTTCTTCTTGTTATCACACCTCTGTTCTTACAGCAACTGCCCCTATGACACCTCCTTACAGAGTCCAGGGTTCAGTTTAATAATCAGTTCCCTAGCAATAATTCTACACGTTCATTTAATGACTAGGAGTTTCGTAAAATGCTTTCTTATTGTTCAATTCTCTGTCAAATTGCAGAGAATTATTCTATTTAATATAGAAAAATTTATATTGAACTGAAAAAAAAAAAATTAAGCCCTTCCAAGTATCAAATTAAAACTGGCATGTGAAACAGAAAAGCAGAGTGTACATTTTGAAGGACAAATCGTTTACTCAACAAATTCATGAGCTGAACAGACCACTGATTTTAATTAAGAATTCTTCATATATATATATATATGTATTATAAAGAAGATAGGAATTTCAGTTGCATTGCACTGACTTCAAAATCAAGATCAAGAAGTCTAAAAACATATTTCTTTGTAACCAGTCCACTATGGAACCAGCTGGTGGGTGATCAAGACCTGTGTTTTCCTATCATCAGTAATTCCATATCCTCCTTCATTCACCAAGTAACTTTTGAGTGTGTTACCCAGCCTCAGCAAAAGCTTGTGGATTCATGGCTCAAGTTGTATCCCACTCTGATGATTTCCATGAAAACAGGCAGCAGAGGAGAGGACAAACTTCCCACTGATGAGAAGGCTGAAAACATTATCAGATGTCAGAGGATCCACATGGGTGGGGGCAGCATCAGTAACTTAACTTCATTAATTTTACCCCTGACTGAATGATCAGTTTATTACCTCATATTTTACCCACTCAATTCTGATGATCTCAACATGACTTCTTCTTCAGGAATCACAATTTCCTAGGCTAAATATGATTATTTTTCTATTACAGAAGGTATATTTCTTTCTATTTATGGAAGGAGAAATTGTCTAAAGCACCTTTCAAGTGCTCTGTATTCATCTGGTACAAGTCACATTCAGAGGATCAGGCTTACCTGCTCGCACTGGTCACTCTTAAAAATCCTTTTTCATTAAACACTTATTTAAGAAATGTGGCAAAACCCCCACAGAATAAGCAGCTTCATGTAAGTCTAAAAATTTCATTCTTAAATTCAAATAGAGAAATGTGGAAAATCTTGTGCTCAGACACATCCCTGATATAAATTGGATAGGAACCTGCAGCTTGATGTGATGCTTGTGGCCAAGCTGCTGTGTTTGTATGTTTGAGGACTATACAGCAAACTTGAGATTCACAGAGAAAATAAAAAACAGATAAACATTGTGGGGATTAAGGAATAGCAGAGAGGACCCTGGGAGACTTGCTAATGGTAGCATTAAATTTGATTAAGTTATTTATATATTAAATCTTTATTAGTTACATTATCTCGACAAATCCATGCTTCATAATGCTTGCCTACCTTTAGCTTACAAACTATCATCTGAAAAAGATATTTTAGTGACACATAAGAAATAATCTGTGTCCACATCATGTGCTTGGAAGATGCAGGGACTTTTATCACTCAGTCAGAACATCATGGAATTCAAAATCACCAAGGTCCTGCAGATAGGTCAGGACAATCCCAAGCACAAACACAGGCTGGGTGGAAAATGGATTGAGAGCAGCCCTGGGGAGAAGGATTTGGGTGTGTCGATGGACAAGAAGCTCAACATGACCTGAAATTGTGCAGTCACAGCCCAAAAACCAAATGTGTCCTGGGCTGCATCCAAAGCTCTGTGGGCAGCATGTGAGGGAGGGAATTCTGCCCCTCTGCCTGCTCTGTGAGACCCACCTGCAGTGCTGCCTCCAGCCCTGGCATGCCCAGAACATCCCCAGGAAGGATGGGGACCTGGTGAAACAAGTCCAGAGGAGGCCATGGAGATGCTCAGAGGGCTGGACCACCTCTATGGAGACAGACTGACACAGTTGGAATTCTTCAGCCTTGAGAAGAGAAGGCTCCAGAGTGACCTTATAACACCTTGGGAGGTTTATGAGAGAGCTGGAGAGAGACTTCTGACAAGAGCATGCAATGACAGGACAGGGAGAAATGGCTTCAAACTCAAAGACAGCAAGTTTAGATGAGTTATCAGGAAAATCCTCTGGACTCAAAAGGGAGTGAAGCCCTGGAACAGGTTGCCCAGAGAAGCTGTGGCTTTCCTCCTTGGAAGTGTTCAAGCCCATGGTGGATGGGATTTTGAGCAACCTGATCTAGGGAAACGTGTTCTTGCCTCCCATGGCAGGGGAGCTGGAATGAGAGGACCTTTTGTCAGAACCCAGGAAATTCCTCTGACTGCCCTGGAGGACTCGAGAACCTGACAGGGGGCTCAGAGACTTTGGCACAGAGCCCAAGACCACTGTGCCTTTGATTTTGACCCATGGAAAAAATTACCAACCTTATATGAGGATCTGCAAGCCACAAAAGCTTAAGTAGAATATTAGTGAATTTATCACAGGGTGAAAGTGTAGAATTTTGGGGTTTTTAGAATGGGGGTTCAGGATGCAAGATGGAGGAATTGGGACATGTCCAGTCCCTCTTCCTTCTTCTTCCTGGCCTCCATCTTCTGGGTGATGTTGGCACTTTTGGATTAGTTTAAGGTAGAAACTCACTGTCTAACATAGGTGATAGGTATTGGGAAGTTAATGTAAATAAAGTACAGGTAGTTTTTAGTATAAAAAGATAACACTGCCCCAAGGGCGGTCAGTGTGCCTCAACCCAACCTGCCAGACAGACCTCAGTGGGTCGGAGAAACAATGTATTAGATAAGAAATAATAAATCACCTTGAGAATGAGAACAGAAGAATCCTGACTCCTCCTTCGACTGCTGGGCTGGGAAAAGAGACTTGTACGTACCTCAGAGTCACTCTGACCAGCAGAGATTCTGAGAACCTTTCAGGCCCCTTCGAACCCAAATAATTTTAAGATCCTGTGATGCACTTTCTCCTGTTATTTCAGCACCCTGTGGCAGATTTCTCTTTTTCATTGTCACAAGATACCTGAACAAGAGGGCTTGCTGGTGTAGGAAATACAGGGGGAAGCTGGGTGGAGAAACAGGCATTACAAGAGAGTGGAAAAGTCAAATACTTGTGCTTGTTACTGTGAGGACGTCAAGCTCTGTCTGTGTAGCATTTTCTCTCCAGGTCATTGACAGAAAAACCTCATGCAGAGCAGCATGCGACAAATTGATTTTCTTTGCAACTTTCAGCTGACCTTTGGATACACAGCAAGTCAAGGCCACAATAACAGATCCCTTACCTCCTTTAATTTTCCCCTTTTTCTTAATAAACTGCCTATGAAACATCTGTTCAGTATTTTCTTATTTTTGTTTGATCAATTCTTTAAGAAAAAAACTATCCCAGGTAGCTGCAAATACGATTTCTTGGTGTGAATTAGTGTGAATCCTGATTTCTACATGCACTTTACCCTTCTGTTTCTTCTCCTATGTTACAATTCATTGAAGAATAAGAAATGTTTTGAGATTATAAAATCCAACCCATCCAAATCAAAATTTTTACTGAGGACATTAATTTATTTTTTTTACAGGAAAAATACAATGCAGCACAATATTTCACCATTCATAGGAACTAGTCATGCAGTTCAATAAAAATACCGAAATTAAATAAGCTACGGTTTTGGCTGGGTTTATAATTACCCTTCTGAGCTTTGAAAATGTATTTTGCAACTAATTTTTTACAGTTTGTTGTTGTTCTAGTATAGCAAGAAAATTGTCCTTCAGAGTCATTAAACAATTTTGTGAATCAAGAAATATTTAGTGCAAAAACCTCAGCTGGTGCACATTTCCTTCCAAAGTCCTAACAGAGAGTCTGTTAAGATATACAAATTTTCAGCATCTCCCCCTTTTCTGTCTGTACAAGTTTGCAGTACTGATATTGGGGAGCATTGCTCTGGCCATGTAGATGGGAAGGAAATTAGCTGCTCACAGGCTTGGGAAGTGTGAGGAAGACAGGCACACAATTTGGAGAACTGGAGGAGCTGTCTAAAAATGAGGGTGTGTTTGTTTTTAGATTTCTGTCTTCCAGGTTTCCAATGAAGGAAGAAAATAAGAAAAGAGATACTGCTTATATAATGTGTTTCTTTAATGAAAGAATAATACTTAGAGAAAGCAAAACAAGTAACTTTAATGTTGAAATTCACCCAGCTCTAGCAGTTTACGTTCAAATTCACTAAACACAACAGCACATCCAAGAGTGTTTTAAAATCTTTGCTGGACTTCCTGAATTATTATAAAAGGTATGAATGGAAAATGTGCCTCTGGCACAGTATTATCTATCTATCACCTACAGAGAGATAACAAAGCTAGTATGTATGTATGTATGTATGTATGTATGTATCTATCTATCTATCTATCTATCTATCTATCCTAAAATTTTTGTGTGAAGTTTTCAAACAGCTTTTGATTCTATCAGTGTACAAAACTAACTCAGCCCAAACTTACCCCAAAGATATTTGGCACGCTATAAAGACTGAAAAATCACAATTTTGTTTGAATTTTACATCAAGTACAAAAGTTTTGAAAATATGACAGCCCAGTCCTCAGTGCATTTTGGAAAGGGAGAATATATATAACTATTTCAATGCGCTGGGATTTTATAGTGGGAATGATCTATATGGGACATCTGGGAAATGTTGTGAGAAGCAACTACTAAAAATTCTGTGTAATGTAGTAAGAGTAATAGTAACAACATAGGAAGAGTTGTGCAGTGTTAGATTTCAATTAAAACACCAGAGTCATCGTCTCCCTCAGTAGACTTAAATATATCAGAAAAATTAATTAGTAAATATTTGTCTTCATTTAAATGTTTGCTGTTTGCTAATACCTGAAATCTTCATGTCAGCATTTCTATGTGAGGAATGAGAGCTCTAAAATAGACCCCATTTCCACTTCAGATACTTTGGGATTTTGGTGTGATAAGGCATTCTTTCCATTTTCCACTTGGCACTGCAGGGAACATCTCCCTCCATGGGTCCTTCTAAATCTGCAGTCCCAAGCAGAACTTTCAGATATTCTTGTCACATTTAAAATGTCAAATATAAAATGGCAGAACACTTTCATATCCTGACAGTGACCTCTCCCTGTTGTTTGCCTTGCAAGATGCAGTGATACAAATTTCCAAAGCATTGTTTTCAGTTTAAATACATTTTGATTCACAGGAAGAGTACTTGAACAGTTTTCCTTCTCAAAGAAAGAACAGTTTTCTTTCTCAAAATTTTCTCAAAGAAAATTACAGAAAAATTTCTGTAATTTAATTCATTTAACTACTTTAATAAAAGTATTTTCAACAACTGCCTTTGGAAACAAAGATGTAAGACTGTGCTGAAGTAGAGTTCCCAGCTTGGCAGCTGACATTGTTCATTTTTTATAATTTAATCGTTGAAAAAAGATGAGGCCACCAGTCTAGGTGAGAAGACATAATTAGCCCTTACCTTGGTAAACAGATTTGGAAATGTCCCATCAATTTCTTCCTCATAAATGGTGGAAATATCACATAATTCTACTCTTCCAGGATTAGGTGCAGAGACAGAGAATTAGATCCCTTCAGTAGCTGATGCAGTTTGATAATCTACTGAAATACATTTTCTGTCAAATTAGTTTTTTCCCATCTCCTATGTATGGAAACCAGAGAGATACCAAAGCTAGCAAGAGAGAGTATGGATGGGAAAAGGGAAGGATGAGGTAGGAAAACGTCTCATTCTCTGTTACCACAATTTCAAACTGTTATCTGTGCTTACCCCATCTGCTCTAATCTTAATGCACAACTTTTTCTCCTGAGCGACTTTTTGGCAACTCAAAATTCTCACTTTCAGTGGAAAACCTGAAATATAGGGATCCCAAAAAAAAGTAGGTGTGCTTATTCATAAGGAATGTGGGAAGGTGTAAGAAAGTTATAACAAACAATAGCAAATAGCAAAGGCCAGGTAACAGCTCTGACAATTACCAGATGCTACAGAGATCATGTTGTTCCCTGAGGCTTTACCAAGCACTGCAAGCAGACATAGCAAGAAAAATTTCATCTTTGTAGGAGGGTGTCTTGAACCAAAGATCATCTTTACTGAATCATTCCTTTCCCCCCATCAAATCCCTTTCTCTTCCAAAATAAGAAGCTTCTCTTTTTTTTTGCTACAAGAAGGGACCTTCCCACATTTTCACTTTATGATGAGAAATCTGTTTGGTTCTCTGCTACAGATAATGACTTCAGTCTCTAAGGCTATCTCTAAAGAGGTTGGGATGGCTCAGAAAAAAAGAGTTGATCAGTCTCCAGACCATCCCAAAGCTGCAACAGCTCAGTGGTCTGGGAAAATAATTGTGGCTCTTTCAAAGCTAGCACAGACCAGATGATGTCTATGTTAAAATGGCTGATGGAGAGAGAAGTGATTTCTGTGTGGCAGGCAGCTTGAACTTCTTGGTTTCTTGGGTTTCAGTGTTTTGCTGGGCCCAGATAAAGCCTCCTGACTCTGGTGATAAGGAAAGCCTTGATGTGATGAATCCCTCTGAAGATTCATTCCCTGCTCTGATTTAAGCTGATTCAGTCCCAATCCCTGCAAACCAAACTTCTTTCAAAGCCTATGATTCAAGCCCTGTGAGGTTCAAATGGTTCCTCTAAGGTGCAGTTCTTATACTTTGCTCTCACAAGGAGAGTCTGTAAACCTGGGGTTTCTGAAAAGGTCTCCAAAACCAGGACTATTTGATAGATAATTATTGGGATTATGTAGTGTTTTTGCAAGCCTGGTTCACTGAAAATTGGCAATATTGAGAAGCAAAGCATAAAAACCTTGTCTTGACTTAATTGTGCAGAAAAAATAACATCAGCTTCTTAACTGTTATATTGGTTTTACATACAAGGTTGTAGTAACACGAGGCTGCAGGGCTGCCTTTTGTTGGAAGAGAGCAGAAGCTGCTGCCATGTCAGACAAAGCCAGACCCAGCCAGCCCCAAGATGGACCTGCCACTGCCCAGATTTTGAACCAAACACTGACATCAGTCTAGCCTTCGTAATAACCTAGTTAAGAAAGGGTGAAAAATGCTGCACAGCAGATTGAAATACACAACTGGTCTGTGTATGGCGAGAAATTGTACCATGCATCTCTTGTCTATCTTGGGCTTTGTTACTTTCTTTGTTTTAATTAGAATTGTTGTTGGGCTTTTCATAATTTTTTTTTCATTAATTAATTAGCTCTTCTTGTCTCAATTAACGTGTTTTACTTTTGCTTTTGATTCCCTTCCCTACCTAAGCAAAGGTAAAATGAGCTGGTGCCTGCATGTACTCTGGTGGCTGATGTTAAGCCATGAGCTTGGAAAGAATGTAGGGGGTAAGGAAAGGTATTTTTAGTTTGTTTTTCTTTCTCTTTTTTTATATTGTTTAATGGGCAATAAGTTAAACCAATCTCTCCAGGCCAGTTCTGTTTTGCCCAAGATGGTAATTGGTGAGTGATCTCCCTTTCCTTATCTTCACTCACAAGTTTTTCCATCCTGTTTTCTCTTCTTCCCTGTTGAGGAGAGGAAGGGGGAGTGTGGCTGGGTGGGCATCTGGCAGTCGTTCAGCTGAGGTGAACCCACCACACCTCTGCTACAGAGAGAAACTCATTAAAAGTAATAAGAATGAAGATGTAGATCCAATTTCTAACGCAGAAAGCACCAAAGCTGTGGATGGCTGGATGATGAGAAAACATTCAAGGGTGGGTGAATGCTGGTCTGTCACAATCTTCACAAAATATTTGACAGTCAGAGAACTGTACCAATGGGGCCCAATTCAGTACTACTGCTTTTGCTGTCAATGTTACTTTGGAATATAGCAGTGTTTTTCATGTCAAAGTGCTAAAATTTTGTTTGCAATCTTCTGAAAGTATCAGATATTAGTCTTACATCTTTCTGGATCCAAATCTTCTGTAAGTGTGTCACCATCACGCACAAAGTTGTCCTCACAGTAAAGCTGTGGAGCATTAGTGTTTCCAATCATGTTTCACAGATGGGGTGTGGGTTCCCTGCCAAGATCAAAGGGACAATCTGGCAGAGCAGCAACCCAGCAGAGCTCTGGCTCTGACTCCAGTATATCCCAGTCTGGACTGCAAAAGGGGCACACCAGAGCTGTTTTGCAGGAGAGCTAGGGGAAAAAAAAAATCTCATTTGTGTGCTATAAATGAAACACCAATTTTTATTTTTCTCTAGGTATTAATTTGTGTGTGTTAATTACGAGCCAGCCCATGTGACTTGCAGTAGCAAATGATGACAACATAGACACTCTCATAGATGTAGTAGGACATGAAGCAAGTATAGGAATAATCAAAACCTTACAAGTAGATGATCAATATATCATGTAAATAAAACAATTAGATGAACTTTTTTAAAGTTCCTGAATCCAATGCAAAGATAACCCTCTGGGATAATGGCTTAAATGTCAAATCCATAGCTTGCTTGGAAGAACTTAAAAATAAAACAATGTGTATGTATATATATATATAAAAATTCATGGCTTTTATCTCAGCAGGTGCATCTTATGTTGTTGTAATATATGTCGCTTAAGTGTGATAGCTAGTCTAAGGAAAATTACTTTATTGGATTGATCAGTAAAGTGTTTCACCCAGACAGTGTATGATTGCAGTTTAGTGTCAGAAAGGATGAACTTACTGTTCAAATTAATGAACTGAAAAAACCAGAAAATTGAGAGCCTGAATATTAAATGCACTCATTAGAAGTTTCTTAAGGCAGAAGCTGAGCAAGCTATAAGTAATGAACAAGTGTCTCAAAACCATAATATTGGGACTGCAGCAACTGTCATTCCCTTAGTAACCACATCACAATCAGCTAAGGAAACCTGATATGCCAGAGAGGAAAGGGAGGCAGATCCTGCCAGCATCTGGGCTCAGACACTCAGACTGCTGAGCCCTTGATCTCAGGATTCCAAATTGCTGCCAACTGCACACATGAACCCACAGGACCACAAAAAATTGCTTGAAGAACTAAGAGCATCTCACCCTGAAGAAACCATACTAGAAAGAGATTTAATAAATATACTGTGAAGCAGATATTTGCATATGATCAATCCTTTTTATGCACTTAATCCCTGTTTTCACACAATTTTTCCTCCTTCACACTACCTAGATCCCTCCCTTTCTCCAACTTTGGCCATAATAAATCCTATTCAATCCCAAAATGCTTTTCCCTTGCATTCCATAGTGTCTCCTTGTACCCCCAGGCAGCAACAATCCCAATCCCAAATGTGCTCCAGCACTGACTCCTCATGACGCATTTCCCATCTCAACAGTGGGACTGAGGGCTTTTTAGGACAACCCCCTGGGAGGGGATCAGGCAGGGTGTCCCTTTTTCTGAGTCCTTAATTTTTATGCATGAAAGAGAAAGGGAAATATCAAACCTGTTTGGAAAATGAACATTACAAAATCAGTACAAAAAAAAAAAAAAAAAGGAAAAATTTGTTTCTGCTTTTATTTGCGCCCCTGTGCTCCCCTGGATTTGTGCAGATTGGCTTTTGATTGACTGATGGCTCCTGAAATGGGCCTGGGGCAGTCAGGGCAGGGTTATATTGGGGAAACCTCTTCTGTTGTGTCTTTGTGTACCTTTAGGGTGTGCCTAGGGGCTTTTATCACCATGCAACATCATTGGTCCTTTCAAATCTCTATGATGGGCTGTAAGGAGGCTTAACTGATTCTGCACAAAACACATGGGGCATTGATACCCCATCTTTCTTTATTTCAAATGGTTAGAGGTACAGGATATTGAATCTGGCTCACATTAAAGGAGAGAGTTAGATGTGCAAGATGGGAAAAGTAAGATAGGGAAGCAGGAACCAATATAGTTCAAAACACTGCTTCCAAATTGTAAAAGGAAAAAAGATCCAAAGGAGTAGGAAAAGTAGCCTGGAAAATGAAAGAACCACTTGCTGTGTCTTTTTTTTTTCATAATATTCCATAGAAGATGTTAAAAAAGCACACTTGGCAAATATAAAATCCTCTGGTTTAGTTTGCTTTGCTTCTATCTCCCTGTTTAAACAAAAATATGCAAATATTTGTGTAATGACTGATATGGCTTTTACTAGATGTTTCTAACTCTTTCAGCAGCCTAATTGCAATGTGATTTTAACCTAAAGTAATTAATTTCTTATGAATAACAAATAATGACCTATGATGACTTAGCTCTATTTCATTAACATTTGCTAAAGGACTTTCAAGTCCCCAGGTGGAAACTACCACAGAGATTTTATAAAACACACATTCCAAAGCAGTTTTTCTCCTGTATTGAACTTCCATCTACATATTTACACTCACCTCATGCTGCTGTTTACATTTTTTTCCCTAAGGCAAGCTGATATTTTAATGACCTGAATTCTAGGATTACATTTTCTAATAAACATTTGATAAAGATTGCATTCCTGGTACATCTCCCTGTTCCTGTGTGTGCTTTCCCTGGGCTGTTGGTCTCTGCACCAACAGGGCTCCCAGGACTGCTGGGGGATGATCCCTGCTCCAAACCTGCAGCCCCTCCTACAAATCTCCTCTTTCTCCAGCCCTCCTTGGGTCCCTTTGCTGCTGCTCCCTGTTTAGCTGCCTCCTTCTCTGCCCCCACCTCCTTTGTTTCTCAAGGAAATTTTCCACACAAATGAAAAACCCCATTTGTGTCACATGCCAAGTCACATAACACATCTGAAAAAAACACCTTTTCATTGCCTGAACTTTAGAGATCAGAGAATGGTTTGGGCTGGAAGGGACCTCAACATTAAAATTATAGAATCTTGAGGTTGGAAAAGACCTCTGAGGTCATCAAGGCCATCCTTTGACTGAACACCACCCTGTCAGCTATACCACAGCACTGAGTGCCACATCCAGTCATTTCCAGAACACCTCCAGGGATGACTCCAGCAGTGACTCCCTTTGCAGTCTGTTCCAAAGCTTGAGAACTCTTTAATTATCTTGTTCTAACCCCCCAACCATGGGCAGGGACGCCTTCCACTGGATCAACTTGCTCAAAGCCCCATCCAACAAGGTCAAGTCTCTCCAGCACAACCCTGACTTCAGGTGTTCCTCTGAGCCAGCTGACTTCAGTGGAGGCCAGGAACAAGATTGGCAGCAGAAAAAAGCTCTCTGCTAGAAGACACAAAAGAATATGATGGAACTGGTAAATATTACAAATATTAGAATCTGACACTTTTTTGTGTGCAATTTCTTGCTCATCCTGTGGTGATGGTGAAAGGTTTCCATCGTAGGCATCACCCACCAGGTGGGTTGGAGGGGTTGATAGAAAAACCTGAGCACCTTAACTGTGCTAGTGCTTCTGGAAATGGAGAAAGTCCTTGGGGTAAGATAAAAGTAAAAGAACTTTTGCCTTTGTAGAACGATGATAAGTACAAACCAAAGTCAAGTCTTTAACATTTGGGGGATGTCGATTTTGAAGACAATTCTGTGACCAATTTTCTAGAAACATATGGTGTATGAATGCCTCAGAGAGGATCTAGGCAGACATTTCAGCACAGTTGCAAATAGAGCTTCTCATTATCACTTACAGTTTCACTCACTTTTATAATTGTTTGCATTCAGTGAGGTGCAACTTGGGTGTACGTCCCTACTTTTCCAATTAACAAAGTTTAAAAAGTTACAAAAGTGTGTATGTTTATTAAGATATTTCTTGTTAATTAAAACTTGAAAGTGAAAGCTTGTTTTGCTCCTTTCTTCTCACATTTTTAACAAAAATGGCATAAAAGGGAACACATAATATTTTTGCTTTGTTTACTTTGTAATTTTGTGATGTTAATTTTTCAAACAGGATTTATATTTCCATTTCTCTTTCATGCATTTATTTTTCTTCAGTATTTTTTATTTCTTTCTTTTAGAGATGGACAAAAAAAGAAAATTGTAAGAAAGGTGAAAATAGAATATTAAAAAAATTAAAAAGTGATACATTAGCACATAAATAAATAAAAACATTCAAAATGGTATAGATAAAACACACTTTTGAGAAATATGACACTATGCATATTTCAAAACTGGGTTCTGTGCACTAAATATACAAAAAAGTTCTCTACAGAGATGCTAAATATACCTAACTCTGACATGAGTGTACCAAGTTCTGGTGGTCATGTTAGCTTCTAAAGGAACATTTTTCATCTTGGTTATGTCACACAATGTAGCCCAATTAAAAATAATAAATTAATTTTAATAGGTGCTGATAAGCAACCAGGTAAGGCAATAGTTATTGGTGACACAGAAAAGGTGGTTTTCCTGTTTTCCTGCTTTGTGCATATGATTTTTTTTAAATTATTTTTTTTTTGAAGAAGAAGAAGACACAGTGTTCAAGAGCACAGAATCAGAGTGGTTTGGTATGGGAGGCACCTTAAAGATCATTTTGTTCCAAAGCCCTGCCATGGCAGCACCACACTCCGCTAGAGCAGGCTGCCTAAAGCCCCATCCAGCCTGGCCTTGAGCACTTCCACAGGTGGGAAATCTTCTTCTGTCAATATCTCTGGGCAACCTCTTTCAGTGCCTCACCACCCTCACAGTGAAGAATCTTTTCCTGATGTCCAATAAAAATCTCCCCTCTTTCAGCTTGAAGGCATCCCCTTTATTCCATCACTCCATGTCCTTGCCAGCTGTCCCTCCCCAGATCTCTTGGAGCTCTTTTCAGGTACTGGAAGGTGCTAAAAAGTCTCCCTGGAGCCTTCTCTTCTCCACACTGAGGATGCATAGTCGCTACCTCAAGTTCATGACTTTGGCTGCACCCTATCATGTCCATTTAATAAACCATATGGGGAAATAATCTGTATTAAGTTTTGAGAAGAAAAAAACAACCTTAATATTTTATGTTCAGCGTAAAATATTAAATGCATCTACAATTTTGTTGTCAGACATTCTCCAAGGGGTTTGTACTACCTGTACTACACACCAGTGAAATGTTGTTCTTTATTGCAGCTTTCCAGTCTCATTAAAGAGCATTTTTGGGGTTGAAGAGCAGAGTTTTCAAACATAGCATAAGGGCAAAAGTCATTTCAGGCATTCTGTGTATATAACTGAAGTATCTGGTGCTCACAAAGCAGCCCCTTCCTGCCCTATTCACCCCCATAGCTGCAAGAAACATGGGGATAGGTTAGAAGAGAGAGAAGAGGGAGTGAAAATGCTGTAATTGCTTTAATAGTCCAAAACAACTCTGTAAATGCTTCCCGGGATCTTCCTGCTACTGGCCTACATAGCAAATTCTCCCCAACAGGATCTGACCTGCTGTATATTGTCTCTTTCATTCAGGGAACTAAAAATGCTTTAAAAGACATCAGATTCAAGGCCCATTAAAATCAGTGTGCATCTTCCTCACTAATATCAAGAGGCTTTTAATCAGACTTTAAATTACCCCCCTGTTTCAACTGAGTTTTGAGCTGTTTCTTTCCCACAAATACAGTTTCCCTGCTTGAATCTCATTTCCTGCCTCTCCTTCTAATCACCTTTTTAGGGCCCTTCTGTTTTTTTCTCTCTCCTTACAGTATAATTTGTAACATTTCCCACCATAGTGTCAGCTACAAGGTCTGCTCTGTTCTTCCAGATCATTAACACTGAGAATAATCCCAGGTGAAAAATGCCCATAGCCACACTGTAAGGAATGACCTGCATTCCTCTATTCCCCACAAGATTATACAGCTTCTCAAAATTCCTCATTTGTAGCTCATCAAGCTCATTCAGGTCCTTTTTTCTCTCTCCACAGGAAGATCTGTACACACAGAGACTCACATAGATAGGCATATCTATGTTATATTCAAGAAATGAGATATGTTGTATGGCAGAGCTACATAAAATTCATTTTTTCTTCTGAATCCAAACCACAGCTCTGTGCCAGCTACCACAAAGAAAATTAATTATATCCCAGTACCCAGGATGGTAATGCAGGTAAAGAATGCTCTCTCTATGTTTGGTATTTATATACTCCATATTCACCTTTAGTCAGATGAGAAATCACATCATTATTTGCCATGCTCCACAGATAAACTCTCTATGATACAGATAAAAAACTGCACTTTATTTTCTTAATTATTTATTTTAGTGGAGGAAATTTATCTGTTATTTTGTTGAGGAATATCAATGCATGTGACCCTCAGAGCACCCTAACACCATGGAATAACTCACACCAGAGAGGTTTGGGGGAACAGTGATGGTGTTTTGGAGGCACTGTGTGTGTATGTATGTACTGCCATATAGATATGCGGGCACAGAGGGGTCTCTGCAGGGGTCAGGAGCATAAACCTGGCAGTACACCAAGGATCCTTCACCTGCACTGTTGGCAGAATGGTGTGAATATCTGATTTGCTCATTTTCTGCTCATCTGTGTCTGCTCTGAGCTGAGAGCAATATCTCCTCACTAACTCTGCTCTCTTTATTCAGTCAGTTCTGCAAGAACTTTCTGCATGCCATCAGAAAGGGGTACATTTGGATTTAATCTCCACTATCCACCTCATCCATTTCTAATTTAGTTATATGGCTATTACATGGGTTGTGTAAGTAAATGGCAGCAAAGTATTCCTGCCATGTAATTATATTTTAAAATCCAAGTAATAGCAGTTACTTTTATTAGCAAAAACAATTATCATCCCTCCTAGCACAGTCTCAGATAAAGAAATTCCTTGTAATGATCTTGTAATGACAGTAATACATCCATGTCATATTGACATGAATAATAGATTTAATATTAAAAGAAAAATTATTAACTCTTTCTTCAATGAAAGAGCAAGGATTTCTATACAACTGTGTACTTACATTCAGCTATCCTGTCTCAGTAAATGTAAAATATATTAGAATAATATAATGATTAACAAATTCCAGGTTTTAGGCTTTTAATCAATAGAAGTCCAGAAGAGATTTTTTTTTTTTTTAATGAGCTGAGTTAATAAGGGTTCAAGGCAGATTTACAGAGATTGTGTAGAAGTAGACATTGAGTTAACTCCTAGGAAATTGGTATGTCTAGATTTATGAAAGGCTGCTGGGATCCCAAAAGCAGCAGAAATGTGCCCATAAGGGCTTCCTAGCATCTAATGAGCCCTGCCTCTCTGTGCACCTAATTAACTCTGACACAGCTCTGTTTATGCAGCTTGTGGTCGCAGAGCCAGCTTCCCCAGCAGGGTTTTGGGAACATCAGTGGCAGACTCACCTGCCCCATATCACCTTGTTCTTGGAGTCAGAGCCAAGGGATATGTTTCACAATGCTGTTTGCATGGAGTTTGTCACACAAAAAGGGCAGAATCTGATCCTGACATGAGCGATGCAAGGGGATACCAAGCTCTGATTGTTTAGAAGCACGTTTCAGAGATGGGCATCCATAGGAAAGACAAACAAATGGTGAAGCACAAGTGTGGACTTCCAGCTTAGACAGTTCCCCAAAGACACACCACTGAAGTGACATGGACAATCTTCCTGCAGAGCAAACACTGATATCACAGTACTATGAGCAAATTTGGTGTGCAACAACCAAACCTTGGATTTGTCCCTTTGGACAACAAAACTGAAGTTAGTATTGCTCTGATTCCAGCTCAAGAAGAGTTATTAACCTCATGACTAGCTATCAATATTAACTGTGAATTAGTGAATGATGTGAAAGGGCTTTGTCCTAGAATTGTATCCTGGGTTGTACCAAAGGCTGTGTGGGCACCAGGGAGGTGATCACGGGAAGTGATTCTACCCCTCTACTCTGCTCTGATGAGACCCCACCTGCATCTCCAGTGTCCCCAGCTGGAACTGCTGGAGCAAGTCCAGAGCAAGCCACCAAGTTGATCAGAGGCATTTACATTCTTTAGATTGTATGATTCTTTTCTTTAGCACATATCAAATACATATGAGCTTCTACAACTCCAAAATCCCAACAGTTTTTGCCTAACACAATGAATAATATTGAAATAACAGAAAAAAAAAGAGATGCCTGTTTCCTATGAGATATGTCTGTGTGTACATTAATGCAGAAGAAAACTCACATAGTTTGTCTGTCTCAAAGAATAGATAATCTAATACTGCATAACTCAAAGTAAAACACAGTATATAATTTCATAAACAACACAAAGTTTAAAATTGGAGCATTTAAAGAAAATTAAAGCTTGTAAGTGCCACTATTTTTATTTCAAGAAATTCTTGTTTAAGTTCTGAGCCACATTTTTAAATCTTTGGGGCAATTTTTCATTTAGGAAATACTTCACAATCATCACACATAATTTCTTCATTGTAATTGTTTTCATAATGGCAACATTTGAAAAAAGCTGTAAGACATAGTCACTTTTTTATTAGAACTGCATACATGCACAGTGCATTCACAGTCAAGAGACAGGGAATAAGATTAAGTGCATAAAAAACAATATTGAAACATTTTTCCATACATCACTTATCTATTTTATTTAACCTACAGTGCTAAAACTTAGAGAAAGTAGTGCAATATATCCACAGAGGACAACGTGTAGAGCTGTTTTAATTCATTTTATGAATACTTCAATAATAAAGTTTACTGTGGAGCCAGCATTTTTGATAGATTTTTCCTCATTTGAAGCAAAAGGTGAGATCCCATCCAGCAAAGGTCCCACTCCAACCTGTGCTACACATTTTTAACTCCCTCCCTGATGTGCTTGCTTAGACAGTCAGCTCCCAGTGTCAGTGGAAGTTTGCCTGCTTGTGTGCTGGGAAAGAAAGGAGGAAAATCTTCAAGATATGGCCTCAGGTTATCAGCAGTGAAGTCTCTGCAGTGCCTTGGTGCCTCTGAAGTCTAATTATCCTGAAGCTAAGCAAAGTTCACAGATCTGGCACTGGAGCTGAGCCAAGTCTAGCAGTCCTAACCTTAGCAAAGTTCTTGCTGAGGCTTGGGAGTTCCATTGGATTAAAAATTTCAGGGTCTGGCCTGATCTCTTTTAACTTGGTGTGTGTTCACTCACCTGCACTCAGGAAGCAGAGGGCTGAAAGATCTCAATCCCTTCACGGAGCTTCGGTTGAAATAAATGTGAACAGCTCCTGTGGCTTGAAATGTGGGACATAATTTGAGAGATGCTTTTGAATTATTTTTTGAAACAAGGTAGCCCAGCCCTGCAAAGATTTGGAAACCTTCAAATGAGAGCTATTTTTAAAAAGCTGCTTTCCTCACTGTTTGGGTTTAGATCTGAATGCTCTTTTTTGAGAAACTAATGGGGTTAATCATGTCCAGATCCTGGGATCACAAACTCCTATAAAGAACAAATCAACTGGTGATGAGGTTTTCTTTCTAGGGACAAGTGTTTAAATAGGCTTTAGTCAATGTTGCTTCAGCAAGTTTGTTAAATGCTAAATGTGGGAAATAGCTTCACTCTTCCTCATAGAGGGATGGGGACATCAAAGTAAAAAAGCAGAACAACTGGAAATCTTTTGAATTTTGAAGAAATGTGAGTTCTGCTCTCATTATTCTTTCAGAAACCATCTTTGTCTTGGTTTTGCTTTGGGATTTTCTAAAAAATGTATTTTAAAAGTATAAATTAAACATCTTTCCAAGGCACACAAAAATCTTCTGCACATTATTTGAAATTATCTATTTAGAACCCTATACTACCCCAATTCACTTTTCATCATTTCCACATCCAAAAATATATATTTAACAGCTTCCTGCAGTCCTTCAAAGGATTCCACCCTCTCCCTGTTTTATACATCACCACCAAGGCTCAGTGCTTTCTTGTTAACTAGACCTTGATTGCATTCTTCTATCTTTTCTTGATTTCTGCTGGTCAGTGATAGATCTGTCATCTTTATCTGTGAGTGTTGTTCCTTGAGATTTTGTGTTGCTCACGTGATACTTTATGCTTTTGTTGCCTCTGTTTTATTCTTTGACCTCTTGAAATATTTTCTTTTTGTATTCATGAATTCTTGTGGCAGTTCGAAATGAATAGTTTTGCCTCTTCAGCATATTATAATCTCTTGTTTGAATGCTGGTAGGTTTTTTTTTTTTTTTATTTTCTATTGCTTTCCCAAACCCCTTCAGATCTTTCTTAAGTCCTTTTTATGAGTTATCCTCACTTCATTGCTCTTCTTTTTATTATTTGGTCAAACATCTTTTCAAAATGCTACCCAACTTTTCATTCAGAACTGAAGTTCAGGTGGCTTAGAGCTCCTCAGATACTGAAAGATCATTCTCAGAATAGCAAGAAACTCAATTTTCTCCCGTTCTTGATGCTGTAAAATAGAAAGGAGAATTATGTTTCATTTGAATTGTAAAAGGCCCAGTTGCAGTGATCAGTGTCATTTGTAAGCTCACACTTTGGCAAACAGTAGAGGACATGGATACCAAACCTTCAGTCTGTTTAAATATTAAACAGTCTGAAAAGTGACAGAAGTGTGCAAACAGTATTGTTACCTGTCTTCTCTACATCCAAACACACATTCATTGAAATTTTCCCACAGTCCTCCAAACATCTGGCAATATTGCATGACTTAGATGAAAATCCAGTCTCATAAGTCAGCACAAGTTATAGTTATACTGTTGGTACTTTAAAATAACAAAAAAAATCCAGCCTGTCTTCTGTTGTTTTCAGAATTTTATCCTACATGCTGAATTTTGTTGTCATTCTTTGTAGAGAACTGCTGAATGTGGCTTGTAAAATTAATGAGAAACAGGTTATGTATGGCATAGTTAAAACTCTAAGATGTTATTTTCAATACATAAATATTATTGATATAATTGAGTAAATGTAAACAAAAAAAATCCACAAGAAGAATATAGCAGATTCAACCCAGCTATGCCTCTGGTTTAGTATTTCATTATTGAGTGATACATATTCATATT
>JAWWMS010000120.1:147710877-147730293 GCA_035048045.1 Chlorospingus semifuscus
AGTTCTTTACATGGCACACCCTCAGATATTTTCTGCTAAGACACTGTTTTCAAAAGTATGAGACTTTCCTGACTTTAATTGTTAGCTATAATCTGATTTATGATTCAGTTGAAATGACCCATCTGTTTCTGAGAGCTAAACAAAAGAAATGCAAAATAAAATAAAGCATAAAATAAAATAGAACTCTTACATCAACTGTAATAAATAAGAACTTTATGTTTTGTTGGGTGCATTCTGGAGATAGTGAAAGAATCTTGAATGTCTGTGAAAATCAACTTAAAGTTGAGTATGTCATCCTGAAATCCCTCTTTGCCTGTGTTTGCATTTGATGTTTTTCACATCACTACATTAAAGTTTCAGTGCATAAGGAAGCTGCTACAGATCTAAACCACCATGGGAGGTAAACAAAGCCATATCTGCTGTTGTAACCTTCTTCTGGCAGGAGTTCCGGGAATGCTGAGAAAAGGGAATGTATCCTCAAGCAAGAAGATGAAGATGGGTGAAGAGGAGTTGTGGAAAGGTTGGGAGCAGAGATTGGATTTTGCTGAAAGGATGGCACTCTCTCCCAAGGCTGCACATCTGCATGTGCAATCTGCATCTGCTTTGGGAGTCCAAGCCCCACTGCAGCCAATCTGTGCTCAGTTCAGCTGATCACATCTCAGAGTTTTCTGCCATTTACATTCTCTAAAGACATCCATGTTAGCAATTCAGGCATGCCCAATACTTGGATCTATGTGGTAGATCCAGGTCTTTCTTGGAGCAGCAACAAAATCCTATTGATGGATATCCTAGAGCATGTCAAATGGCCAAGATGAAAACTGCTTCATTTGAGCAGCTAAACCATCTTCCTTTATTAGGAACTGGAGTGTTGAGAGCTGCTCAGCTTATTAGGCAAAAAAAATTTGGGTTTATCTGCCAAAATGTAGACACACAGCACCTTTTGAATCCCGTAGGTTCCCCATAATCATAAAAGGGGATATCCATAAGGGATCAGAGACTCCTGTGCTTTTGGAGCAGCAGTTGAATGCAAAGAGGAGCTCTGTAATGTGTCTGAAATAGGACTAGGTGCATATCTTTAAATAATTTAATGGGGCATCTGCCCCATTCCTGGACATCTGAGCTCAAATCAACTATATTCACCACCAAGCCTCACTGGTTAGATTCCCACTAGCTGTAATGACACCCTCCTTGCTCACATCTGACCATCAACACAAGCATGCAGCAAGCCAGGTGCTTTAGTCTTTCCAGAGGACTCTGACCCCCAAAAATCTATGTGGCTCCTGACTTTGGAGCCCCTTGAGAAGCTCTAAGGTATCCAGGAGGCTGAGAGGGACATGCACATGAACACAAGGGGCACCTTCTCACTGGTATGTGCAATAGAGGATTGTGGGGAGAGGCACAGGTGTAAATAAAGCTGAAGAACCTGTATCTCAAAATAGAGTTGGGTTTAAATGGGGACCTGCCTTTCAGAAGAAGGGATGTTCCTGTAGCCCACACTGGCTGAGAACAAACAGGTGTGAGCACAGCTCCCTGTGTGTACTGGCACATTGAAAGGTGTTCAGGTATGTACAGTTTTATGAGCATATGAGTTTCTAATATTCTGATTCATTTGTTACATTGCTGTTATTGGTCCCTAATGCCTGGTTCACTGTTTGTGAGTTAATTAAATATTATTAATAGATAAAAACTTTTTTTAAACTTGATTCTGTTTAAATTCCATTAACTGAGCAATTTTTCCTTGGTGCACAAACTCACAGAGGGCCATGGTACTGGTTTAAAGGACAAAATATTGTTCCACTGTGGATATTTATCCCATAGAAAAGATGCTCAGATCTTCATTGTTTTCCTGTATAAGTTACACCTCTGCAGCAGAAGAAGGTGTAAAAAGGTGCAAAAATTGAGTTCTTGAGCTATGGGAAACGACTGAAAAGAGGTTTAGTGTTTGTGGGGTTTTAATTCAGTTCCTTTTTATTTATTTTGCAGTGTGATGATAGAGCTTTTAATTACCCTAAAGATTTTCTGGAATACAGAGAGGTAGATACTCGGCTTGTTTCTCAAAAGTGTGCTTCCTCCTAAGAAAATCTAAATCAATGTTCCTAAATATCTCCTAACCTGGCCCTGTGAACTGGCAGTGTAAACATCTCAGTGACACAGGGGCCAGGTCAAAGTGTAAATGCAGACATCATCAACAACATTTCTGGAAAAAAAAATTCTTCCTCATCCGAAAACCTGCAAGTAGAGCTCTGAGTTCACACAGAACACTGAAGAGCCATTTGTGCACTCAGTCTTTTATGATAAAGCACTTTCCCTATCTTTTCATTTTGAATTCCCACACCGTTCTTTGTCCTTACTGTACCTGGTGGTGGTGCTCTCATCAGGGAGCAGAAGATTAGAAGCTGAACATATGTCACATTTTACATTAATAGCTGAGGTCTCCTTAAACAAAGCTGATATGAGTGACTTTATGTCTGCTTTTACCTTTGCTTCATACAGTGCAAAAATACCCAGGATACCCACAGAGCTTTGCTGTGTGCAAGAACTCTATGTTCTGTCAAAATAAATGCAGAGGAATTGTGCAAACTTCTGAAGGATAAATCAGAGCTCTTCTGAGAGCTGTTTTGTTTCTAACCCCTTGATAATTCCCTTAGTGGTTACCAAAGTACCTAAATGAATGAGAGCTATATTGAGACATGTCAGTATTAGTTGTGGAAGGTGTAGATTTAATCCAGGAATAAGTGGCACCAACCTATACAGGATTTAGAGGTTCTGTAAAGGACACCAGCTAATCTATGAATAGCTCCACAGGAATCACATTCTAGATAGCCTCCAGGGAATCAACTGAATTGGCTCTTGTTCCATTCAAACTGAATTCTGACAGAGCCATGTGAACCCTAGAAGCAGAAAGGATTTTTTAAAAAATAGCAAAAGGAACCACAGGTTAGCTGCTTAAAGCTTACATTTCCAGCTTTCTGTCATGTAGCTGCTGCATTTCTCCTAGGAAGGGAAAAGGGGAAGGAAAGAGGGGGCAGGGAAGCTCTCTGGAACAGATGCCAAGACGCCATTAGACTTTATGAGATGTCTTGACTCCCCAGTGGACTCTGATGGTAGTTATGGAAAAGACTACATCACCTGACCTTCTGTTGTGTTGAATAGAGTGACCTTGAAAAGTCTTTGAACCAGACACTCTGGTTGGCTGTTTCTTGCCTGGAGAGATTCATGGTTTCTATGAGAAAAACTATAAACCTGTCAAATTCAGATGCAGGAGTGCTGGAGACACACGATGGGGTTTAGATAACATTCCTGCTTCTCTCACGGGATGCTTGTGTTAATGTAATCTGCTACCTGCTGAAATGTGAATTGTAAAACAAGAGATGCCAAATAATTTTTTCCTTCCTTTTTCCCCCCCTTTTTCCCCAAGGTGGAAATACAGGATCAGTGAAAGGATGTATATTTGCTTCATTTGTAAATAGTGATTTCTTGGCTGATATTACCTAGCTGCTGCTTGTGGGAAACAACATTGGTGTGTTTTGGGGTTTCTTTTTTTTCCAGTTGTTGTTCACATGCTGCACAATATTTTGTTGATGAAAATCTCAAAGTGTGTTGTACAGCAGAAGACTTGGCATTAACATACTACTGAATGCTGAGACTATCTCATCTGAGGATATCTATTTCTAAAAAAGAAGGCTGTTTGAATCTATAGTCAATCAAGGAAATGAGCATGTGCATTTACTAAGGAGTAGGAGGATGTTAATCTACAGTGAAGAAATATAATTTTCAGTCATTTAAAGCCATACATCTGTTCTGTTTAGCTATGAGGGACTGATTCTCCTCTTACTTAATAAGAAGTAAGTCAGGAGTGTAAAGGATGAAGTCTTTTGGTATACATTGTAAAATCAGGATTGAGGGAAAAACATTCAGGGTCTGCTATGCCATGGACACAATCTTCTTGAAATGCATCATGGTCAATTCTAAACCAACAATTTTATGAGAAATGTATAGCTATAGATACACTTGCAGCACAGCAGATGCTTAATGAGAAAAAATCTTTTTCTAACAAATTTCTCCAAAGCAGTGGGCTCAGTACAGGATTGCTGCTGCCACTGATTTCAGTAGTAGTGGGAACAGTTAACTACAAGACGTCTACTCATTTTTTTCATGGAACAGACCAGTAGGTTTGGTCTGAATTTAGAGACAAGAGTCTTCAGCTGGCAACATTTTCCGAAGGACATTTTGAAGAATGAATTTCATTTTTCTAACATCAAAAATGTATTTGAAATAAGAGAATGCATTGTCAATGTCCTATCATCTGCTTTGCCTTGGTTCACAGAATCACAGGATTTTTAGGGAAGGGAACTCTGGAGTTCATCAGGTCAGAGCCCTCTGCCAAGGCAGGGTCACTTAGAGCAGTTTGTACAGGGATGTGTCCAGGTGGGGTTTGAATGTCTCTGGAGAGGGAGACTCCATGACCTCCCTGAGCATCCTGTTCCGGAGCTCTGCCACCCTCAACAGGTCTCTGAGCCACTGTGGGTGTGTCCCATCAGTTCCTGTGGATTTATGGCTGTTACATCTGCCTAGCCAGCTCCTAACCCAGCCCTCTATGACCAAGGGGAAGTCTCCCTTTCTCCAACCTTCCTCTCTTACCTCCAAGGTTCAGCATTCCTGAAGGTCAGTCTAAACATTAAAGTTTGAGGCAAAGAAGGTATTTAGTAATTCTGACTTCTGTTTTTCATCACAAGGACACACATCTGATTCAGAAGCAGCCTCACATTTCCCTAAATGTGTGCTAACTTCAGTCCCAATTTCTCTACTTTACCCACAGTGGCAGAGGGAGATGGGGAATGAGGACTGCAATCAGTTCATCACTCACAAGGTGTCTCTGCTGCTCCTTCCTGTCCAGGGTGAGGACTCTTCGCACTCTTCTCCTGCTTCAGTCTGGGGTTCCTCCATGGGAGACAGTTCTCCTTGCACTTCCCCAAAATGAATCCTTCCCATGGACTGCAGGTCTTTGCAGGCTGCTGCAGTATGAGTCCCTCCCATTGGTGCAGTCCTTCAGGAACCAGCTGCTCCAGCACGAGTCTCCCATGGGGTCACAGGTCCTGAGAGAAAACCTGCTCCAGGATGGGCTTCCAAAGGGTTCCAGCCTCCTCCAAGAATCCACCTGCTCTGACATGGATCCTCCATGGGCTGCAGACACAGAGCTGCCTCACCATGGGCTGCCCCATGGGCTGCAGGGGAATCTCAGCCCTGGAGCACCTCCTGCCCCTCCTTCTCCACTGGCCTTGGTGTCTGCAGAGCTGTTTCACTCACATATTCTCAGTCTTCTCTTGAGCTCCCCCAAAACAATTCCCATCCCCACTCTCTCTCCTTAAATATTCCCTTCCAGAGGCACTTTCTGCCATCTCTGATGGGCTCAGCCAATGCCAGCAGCAGGTTCATCCTGGAAGCAGGTGGCATTGGCTGTCAGACATGATGGAAGCTTCTGGAAGCTTCTCAGAGAAGCCACCCTGCAGCCCCTGGCTACCAAACTCTTGTCACACAAACCCAATACAAAAGATATTTTTCTCTTCATGTGCCATTATGGAGAAAGATAATCCTAGGTTACATAGGTAGCAGAAAGAAGAAAATCTGTTTATTGCATGACAGATTAGAGTAGGAAATATTCATAGTAAATTTGTAAGTGTGGTATGTGCTGATTAGAAAAACTGGAGAAAATTAATTTAGAGCAATCATTTCTAGCAACAGACAAGGCACAGTTCTGCCTTAGCAGGACAGCTGGCAGCTGGGAGGATGTCAGTAATTCAGTGCCAGTCTGTAACAGCTTTCTTTCATTGAAATAAAGGTGTTACAACCAAACTGGATTTGCAACAGGGAATGCAAAATATGAACACGCCATTGTCTCTGTCGGCATCACAAATGGAAATGTGGATGTGTTTCCCTCTTATTGTTGATTTCTCATCACTGAAGTCTTTTTCCAGGAAGCAAACCATTTTAGGAATCCTCTCTGGAGGTGTCTCTCTGAAATCTTCTCAGTTTCTTTTACCTGACAGACCCCATAGCGTTCTGTTCAAGGTGATGCCCATCTTCTCATGGTTGTTATTACTGTTCTTCTTTATCCCACGCAGTGGAACTCTTTTCCATCAATCAGTGGTGCCATTTTCTGTTCATAATTTCAACACCTCATTTTCTCCTTCCTAATTATCTGAACTGCCATTAAGAAAAGATGTCTTTTTGTAAGCTAATCAACTGGCAGTACTAGTTTTTTTTCCAGCAGATAAACATGGTCATTTTTGTTCTTTGAGAATCATGTTGTGTGTCTCAGGGTGAAGGACTTCTTACATGTATTATCTCTCATCAATCAACTAAAATATTCATTGGCCTCTGTTGTACCCACTCCATCAGGCTTTTTTTATCTCCATGGAGATTTTTTTTCATATATTGCATATAATTAATCAGTCTAAGTAATTTTAAATTCAAGAAAAGAACTAGCAAATGGGTTTGTTTCAAAAAACAGGCGGTAGTGGGGAAGGTGTAGGTCTTTAGAAAGTGATTCTACAAGAAAAAGGTAGGAGGTTAATTATTTTTATTAATGAAATCTATTGGAAATCATTTATGAATAACATTCATAGACTCACAGAATCATAGAATGGTTTGGGTTGGAAGGGGTATGAAAGACCACCTAGTTCCAACCCCCTGCCATTGGTAGGGACACTTTCCATTAGACCAAGTTTCTCCAAACCCCATCCAACCTGGCCTTGAACACTTCCAGGGATGGGACATGCATGACTTCACCACCTTCATGGTTTCAAAACTTCACCACCCTCCTAGGGAGATGTGCATAAGTGTTGCACTTTGTAAAGAAGCAAAGTATAAACCTGTGTTTACATCCAGATTTTGTACAGCGGACAAATGCAAAGGTGCATCCAACGTTATGCACATTAAGTCCTTTAGAAGATTATCAACCCAGTTTAAATCCTCTTTTATCAGGGTTTTTACTCAATTTTTCCTCTCTGGATTTATGTAAATGTAATGGTGAGTGGGGTTTTTTTTGGAGCTGATTAAGGCTGCCTTGAGCTGAACAGAATTAACTGTATGATCACTGGGCACAAATGTCATCTCAAAATTAACATCGCTTAACTTTTGTTTTTCTTATGAAATATAGAATGCCATTTTTTCTAGTTTCTCCATTTCTTAACTGTATGTGAGAGGAGACCTCTAGTAGCTCTATCATCAGCTAAAGTAATTTAATTCATAGTTCTTATCCATTTGATTTTTTAATAAGCAAAAATTTGTCATGGATAAAGTAATTTTTCATTGAATGGAGACTAATTATTTTATGTAAATATATGGATTTAATATATACAGGATATGTAGCATGTTTTTGTTTTAAACACAAAACAGATGAAGAAAAAATAAGAATCAAGGAAAGAAATGTTGAAAAGAAAGTGAGTTTAGAGTAAAGCTTCTGAGCATTTCATGCATGATTAAGAAGAAATTATGTAATTCATCATATCCTTGCCAGATATAAAAGATATTCAGGGTGAATCAATATGTCCTGGTGTGGCCATCACTGGCCTAATGAGAAGGTTGCCATTTCCAGCTTACCCGAGCAAGTGTCACTGTAGTTTTACAGTTTTTAGTCTGCCCCATGCTCAACAACCACAGAGACAATCATTAAATTTTGAATACAGTGAGTTCCCCAACCAGATCAAATGGTCACAAGACCCAAGTATTAGTGACAACTGCATTTAATTTGACAACAAATCAAATCTGACTGTTTTGTTTGAGTCAAGCCTAAATACTCCCCTAAAATCATAAACTAAACTGACTGTGGGGCCTCACTGAGTAATTTTCAACTTTACTTTGTTAAAAAAGGCACAGCAGCATCACACTCCAATTCTGCCACTCCCTGGCTGGTTTAGCACCACTCACTGACAAAGCCTCAGCATGGTGATCTCCTTGCACACTCAAAAGGGAATGCAATGATAATTTGCTTCTTGTAATATGCATTGCTTTATCATTTCATTTCCATGGATTCTTTTTTTAAATTACACACCCAAATTCTTCCTTTCTTTAAAAACTAAGTACCTCTCTATCTTTTGAAAACACTGAAGAATAACTGGAGGGTGGACTGTCGCAGGCAGCTTTTTCTTTAGTACAAATATGCATAGATGATAAATTGTAATATTTGTAAATTATGACACTAAATACTACAAATTCAGGGCTAAAGGTGAATGGTCTTTACAGACAGAAAGTGGGCATTTTTAAAGTCTCATTCTCTTGATCTGCAGCTGAAAATCATGTAAGCTTGACTCAAATTTTACATTTCTCCTTGTTTTTCTTCCTTTTTCTTCTTATCTGGAGCTTCAGAAATGGGTTGTTCTGCTTCAGCCAGTATGGCAAGAGACCAAATGAAAGGTCCCAATTGATGGGACAGTTCAAGGAGATATCACATCCAATGTAAATAAATAATGCAATGCAAGCCCATAGCTCCTGCTGGACTGGAACTGAATATTGCTGTTATCCCCAACCTCTTTGGCAGCTCCTCATTTAATTAGTAAACAAACTCCTCTGTTTTCACCCCCTTGACATTATTACAGTAAGGTTTGATTTTTGCAGATGTAGCTGGGAATAGAGTTTAATTTAAATTGATAGTTCCCACTATGTTTTTAATTGCAAAAAGAAAGTCCTTGGTGCTTCTTTCTCTTGGTTTTTTTCTTAAGGAATTTAAATTAATGGATCTAAATACTCTTCTCTGCTAATCAGAGAGTCCAAATACTTAAATCTTAGACTGATGTATGATTTTTTTTTCACATAGTTCAAGTGTGTGGGAGCAATTATGAAAATTGTGCTTCATTCACTTTTGTTTGTGTTTAAAATATTCTGTAGTTGCTGGACAAAACTCAGAAACATCAAGTGAAGAGTAATTGAAAAGGAATTTCAGCTTCACCTACTGAAATTATTTTTTTTCCTGATGTCTTGCTAGAAATAACACAGACTAAAATATATTTTGTGTGTGCTTTTCTGTGTCTATTCAAATATAGGGAAGTAGTTTCTATTCATATGTATGCTAAAACATACAGAGAAGATTTTATTATTGTTAGTTGATAATTTGCTGTTAATGAAGATTTTAATGAAAGCTGAATATAAAATAAATTGCCTCACCATAAATGGACTTTGCCTCCATAAATAGTCTTTTTGCTGGGCTTTTGGAGGCTGAAGAAGAGAAGGCTCAGGAAGATCTCAACATGTGAAAATATTTAATGAGAGGAATAAAGAAAATGGAGCCACATTTTTATTAGTGACAACCCATAAAGGTACAGTAGGCACAGAATGACACACCAGAAATTGTATCTAAAAATAGGAAAATAATTTTATTCTATATGTGGTCAAACAGGTTTTCCAGGGATGCTATGGAATCTCCGTAACCAAGATATGAAAACCCACCATGGCATGGCCCTGACCAACCTGCTCCAGCTGCAGCAAAGTTGAGCTGGGGGTTAGACTGGATGACCTGCAAGTGGTGCCTTAAAAGTGAAAAATATTGAAAAAAAAAATCTGTTTTGTTAACATAAAGTTTACAAGGGTTGAAGTTGCCTCTGCAACTTCCAATACTAGAAGCAAACTCATGGCTAAGACAAATGTCTTTTAATAACATTACTTTAACATTGTTGTCTGGAAGAGGAAATCATGTCTGAAAAGGCATAAAAAGTAATTATCTTCTGACCACTCCTGTTTCTTTTTTTTCTTTCAACAACTCATCATGATATTGCATATACCCCCACTCCCATGGAGAAACAAAGCCTGTCCTTGTTCATTTAATTAAATGTCATTTTAAATGAAGCAAACAGTGAGAGAGCTCAGAGAGACTGGGGAATCCTGTCTGGTAAGTAAACTTGTATTTTAAAACAATTGTTTGTGAACATATGGGCAGCCTAGCTTACAAGGACCAGAAAATATGTCTGGACATGCTGAGAGACATGGAAAGCATATTTAATACTCACAGCTCTTCAGTGACTATGCCTCTTCCACTCAGAGTGCTTTCGTCCCATTTTCCTTTTCTTTCTGGTTTTCTTCAGGGACACAACAACAATAGTGATATTCTACATTGTACAACACTTCTCCTGTTCTTTCAGGGACCCTGTAAGGATGTCTGAAGTTGGTGTCCTGGGTTAACCCTGGCTGGTAACTAAGTGCTGGCAACCTTCTCACACCCTCACCTCCACACCTTCCAGTAGTGAATAGAATCAGAAAGAAATGGTGAACCTTTTCAAATCTATGGGTTTAAAATTATTGAATTGCTCAAACAAGAACTATTTAATAATTAAAACAAAATGTCATAGTGGTAGCGGTAGCAGTAGTAGTAGTAGTAGTAATAATAACAACAATAATAATTAAAAAAATAATAGAAAAGATAAGGGAGAGAGAGAGTACCAAAACCCAAGAGTAACAAGTGACACCATTTCCCAGTGCTCACTGACCAGTGCCCATCCCATCCCTGAGCAGTGACCAGTCAGCTCCCCCCAGTTTGTATGCTGGGCATGATGTCCTGTGCTATGAAATATGCCTTTTTCCAGTTCAGGTCACCTTTTCTGTCTGTGCTCCCTGCCCTCTTTATGGTGCACCTCAAGAATAGCTGAGTTTGAGATACTGGAAAGTCTTTGATTTAAAGTAAACACTACTTAGAAACAACCAAAACATCACTGGGTTATGCTCAATCCAAAACACAGCCCTGTACCAGCTACTAAACAGAAAATTTATTCTGTCAATTCAGAGCTGGTAATACATCTTCTCTTTCCATAATGGTGCAGAACACCTGATGTTCTGAAGCCCATGTGCCACCCTGGAACCCATTCTAAAACCACTGTCTTGAGCTTTTTTCTCCAGTTTATAAGTCCTCAGCTGTTTCGGTGATGGACAGAAAAAAAAAAAAAACTAATGGAGAAATAACCGTGCAAGTCTCTGATATAAATATCCCACCTAAGACAGTGATAGCTGCACAGACAGTGCATTTCCAAGTTTGATGTGAGTTTTAAAAGAAACCATAAAAATAGAAGGAACTGCATTAGTAACACTGAAGAGTGAAGACAGATAGATAAATGACATATTTCCAGAAGAGCAGCAGTTGTTCCTTTTGACAGAGGCGTGGACATGTCATCAGAGACCACCGGGTAACAACAGTTCAGCATGTGATCTGTCCAGATCTGATGCTCATTTTTTGAAATGACTGTTGTGGATCAATACTTTTCATGATTGCAGATTACAAACCTTACTTTGCTTTGGCAGCTCAGAGTTCTTACCTCCAGCTGAAGGTAGGGGGGAACTACTCCTCTTCTCCATTAAACCACTATTTCTTGGTATACATCTGCCACCAGGGTAATGAATGACACTGCAATAGTTGAATGCTGTTCACAGAACGGTTGGAAAGCCAATATTAGGACTAAAGCTGAACTGATCAAAAGATTGTTCAGCACGACCCATGACTATCAAGTTAAACTTACTGAGGATTCACAATTAACTTTCTCACCCACCCAAGCAGAACATAGATAATTTTGAGATGCTAAGTCTACTAAGTCTTGTGTTAAGTCTGTTGGAGCTCCTTTTAACAGGTTGAACTCAGAGACTTGGAAAATGTTTTTCCTGATTCTGCTGTAACTTCTGCCACCAAAACTGTGCTGCAGCTCCTGCTAATGCAGTACCACATGTTAGTAGATAGATGTAGTAGCAGCACTGATAGATGGGAGAAAGAAAATACTTGTTTTTTTTTAGTTCTAGCTGCTTAGGGGGTGACACAATATGGGATAAATAAATTCTGTGAGGCCTGAGAGGAGGTGAACTTGGAATGGTACAAAATTACAGCAATTTGTTCAGTGAATCCACGAGGATTATTTCCAGTCACACCATGACACGCTTGCATAATTTGTGATTGAGCATAAGCTGGCAGTGATTTTTATTATGTTTTTTGAAAGGGAGAAAATGTCTTCACAGTAGGACCAGTGCAATAGGATTGTAGATGCAGACATGCTGTCTGTGATACAAAGTACTCAATAAAAATGTGAATATGGATGACTTAAGGTACTGCTCATGCATATGAATGAAGAGAGAGAAGAGGCAGAGAATGACACAAAGAAGCATATTTTTGTCCATTGTGAAGTCAATGGGAACTTCAGTGTTGTTTTCAAAGCCAAAAGAAATCACCAGACCCTTTCAAAAAAGAATTTGTCCTGTCTATCTGGATTTCCACAGACTTTGTTTTCCTCTTCCATGTTACAGATCTTGGCTGAAATACAGAGAAATGGGTAAAATTATTAATTCCACAGATAAATGAATAACAGAAAAGAGTGGCTTGGGTACAGAGTACAGAGCATTTCCTTTGGAGAACAATATGTAACAGTAACAAAGCTGCTGTTCCTATCTGTTGCTGCTTATAAAGCCATCTTACACTATTCCTAGTGCACAAAATAGTAGTGTATTAGGTAAGGAGTTGCATGACATAATACACTGCTTTGTTTTAAAATTTGTTTGTTGTCATGGGCATACCCATGGCCTCACAGCAAGTTCCAATGTCATCAGTGAAGTCAGGTTTTGAAGCAGGTCTTTGAATTTAACCTGAAAGATCTTATGCAAAGTAAAGGGATAAGCAGAAAGATTACAACTATTTCTATAAATGTGTATTTATTATATTTTTGAAATTGTGTTATATTTTTATTTTATTGTATTTTTGAAATATGCACTAAAATGATGTCCTGCTCTAGGTTAAGACATTCTTAACAGTGGGACTCCTTCCATGTCCCTAAAGGTGCTGTTTTTTGAGCTGGTAAATCTTGTTAATTTTTAATGGTGTTCAGTCAAATCTTGCCTGTGACTAAGTCCCCCTTATTTTCTCAATAAAGGTTTGATATCACACAAAATACCTCGAAGCCTAAGGTGTCTGTAATTGTACTAATTGGCTGTGTTCTCCACACTCAGTTCAGACCTCTGGTCTCCCTGTGCACTAATGGCCTTTTAAAAGGCACATCTGAGCCTGAAAAAGAGAATTTTAGATATATGAACTTGACAGAGTGGGTAGATTTTAGCTGAGGGTGTTGACTATTTTCATTAACAGGACAACACTACTATATTAGGTAACCCCATGCTACTAGTGGAGCAAAGAATTGTTCATAAATGGACAAATTAGGCTTGGAAGAAGGGATCTTTTATTTTAAAATCTCAAGTCTTCAATTGTTTTCTTTCCATTTTGGTTCTTTTGATTTAATTATGCTTCCTTGAATTAAACAACATGATAACTGTGAAACAAAAATGATGTTCAATGAGACAAAAGGTAAATGCAACCTTCCAAATAAAGTTCAAACTTCCTGTCAGGTCTCTGAGGGGTTTTTTCCTACGCCACTAATTCTGGTGCTCTCATTCCCTCCCACTTCCTTCTTACTGATCTCTTTTGTCTTTCTGGCTTCCTTTTTATTTTCTTACATATTTCATAATGCCCTTTCTGCTCCAAATTCTGTTTTTTCTTAAGCTCTAGGTGTTCCTTTCTGACCCTAATGATCCAGTTTCCTACTTTTTCTTCTCTGTGCTTTCTGTATTCTTTATGAAACCTGTGCAAGACTCTGGAGTTCTGGCCAGCAAGAATAGAATGGTTTGTGCATGCAGCACTACAGAATATGAAATTTTAATGGCATCTGGCATTAAATTCATCCTCACTCTAGGATCCCAGACAAATTAAATAATTATCTGAAAAGATCCCCAAACTCTGCTGGTACTTAGTCTATTTTGAAAAGAGATTTAGGAGACTGTTTGTTGGCAAGGACCATAGCAATACAAAGAATATTCTGCATAATTAACTACACAGGTGATCAAGATGCAGTGTTTACATGATTTTTTTTCAGTGTTTTAACTAATTTCTTTGCTCAGTTCAATTTGCTAGCACAGGTGTGGTCAAGAAAATTTTTAAAATATATTATTCAACATTTTTTTTGTTAAATTTAGTGAATCAGACAGTTAAAAATCTATTTGATCAATAATAAAACCAAACCAAACTAACCCAACAAACAAAAAAAGGATTTTTTTTAGTTTCAAGGGTCATGTACATTGCAGTAAAAGAATACTTTTATTTTCCCCAGGCCAAGGATGTTTCAAAGGAGATAACCTTTCAATGAACACCAAAAAATAAAGAATATAGGCCTTCAATTTCTAATTTTTAGAAATCAAAATCTAAGCTAAAATGTCTCAAAGTTATTTCTTTTATTTGAAGATTCTGAGATTCTAATTATTACTGAAGCAATTGTGAGCTATATTAGAATAAGTATAAATTAAAAAAAAATCAAAATGTCACAATAACCAACTTTGAGGAGGCTGGAGCCTGATGTGGAGCATTTACAGAGCTGGACATCCCCAAGCCAGCTGCATAACCATCAACATCCTGGCTGATAAGGCTCCTAAAATCAGATATTATTCAGGCACTGCCATGATTTTACATTGTTTTCCAAGGAAACAGATTTTATGGAATCACATTGCCCATCTGCCTCTCCAGTCATTTTCTGTCTGCCAGTCTGATCATAAGACTTTGATTAATTGTTGTCTTTCAGCTCAATTTTATAGAACAAAAACCTCCAAACTTCTTAATTCCTAAATGTTCTTTAACACCCAATGTCTAGATTGTGGAGAAAGCCCATAATAGGACCATATTCAGACAAAAACTGGATTTTCAGTTAAAAATAATTTCAAGTAAACATTTTCATTCTTTTTTTGTTTGCTTTTCCATACTTGGCTAGCAGTTTATGAATAATTATTACTCCCAAGGAAATCATCCCATATGATAATGGACAGCAACACTCCAGAATGCACAGTTCTGAGTTGGTATTGAAAATGAGAATATACTGGAAAAATGCAGCTAGAACAGAGTCAGAGATATGAAATTGCTTTTGGGTGGGCTGAAAAAGGTGATGGAAAAGGGAAGAGAAAAGAAGAGGATCTTTAGCCTTGATAATGGAGCCAAAAAGGAATATAAAATATAAGCATCCAGTAATTCAGAGCTGTCATCAAACATATTTGTTATAAAGATTTACAGAGCATTTGTCCAGCAAGTTTGAAATTGGTTGCAAACACCCATCTGCAACATAGGCCCTCTTACAGCAACACATTGAATGTCCAGATGAGCTGAACAGAAAACCCAGAGAGAGACATGACTTCCTGCCTTACTGCTCAAGGCATTCACCACAGAAAATCAGCTATTTCTCATTCCTGCTTTAAAGATAGTTTTTTACTTTAACTAAAGCAATAATTGGATCTGTGGAGATGTTCAAAGCCAAGTTGGATGGGACTTTTTGCAACCTGGTCTAGTGGAAGGCTCTATGCCCATGGTGGGGGGCTTGGAACTAAATGCTAAGATCCCGTAGCACCACCCTAATCATTCTCTGATTCTATTAATTACATCTGCAAACCATTCCAAAGTAGGTGTAATCTCCATTGTTACATCATTATCTTTCTCTTAATAACATCTTAATAAGAAAACTACAATGAAAATAAGTCTAGCACTCTATTACACCTGGAAAAAAACTCAGCTTTGTGGTGACTTTGTTGTGCTATTAACTCAGACATCCCAATTGGTTAAACCCATCAAGGGAAGAAATCCAACTCCTACAATTTTTTGTATCCATAGGGCATTGGAAATGAGAGAGATCTAAGCTCTTCCATTCTTTCCAGTCTGGACAGTTCTGGGTGTGTTCAAAGGATAAAATTATAAGATGCACACAAAAATAAAATGCAGGGTTTTATGCAGACATGGACCACTTCTAAATGTTTTTAAAGATTTTTTGAGCATGGCTATATTAGATAATGGAAGGCAGTATAGAGTTCCTTGATACAGAAGTCCTTTTGATTAAGCCACAGAATAGAATCCTATGTCCTACTGATGCCATTTGGGGTGAAGATGGAAAGAAAAGTGGAGGACACTCAACCATTTCCATTGGATAATCTCAACAGTTATTCTCATGTAAAAGACACAAAACCAAAACAACTCTTTATGTAGTACTTAGAAAACTTTTCCTTTTTCTCCAGCATGGAGGGAAGCAAAATCAGAAGTAAATCTGATGAACACTCAGTCAGTAAAGAAAATCATTCTCTTTAGAAAATCAGTATGCAATATAGATGCTATTGAAAGAGTGGATTTCAAAGGTCTGAGAAAGTCCCGCAGAGACAGATGAGATTTTGTTACATACCTACCTTTAAAACTTACCAGGATGAGAGAAAACCTCCTCCCTGTGTCAAGATTTTTCGATGCTGAGAGTGTACGTATTGAAACATACTATTTATTTTTTTATATATTTTTATTTCTTTAAGCAACAAAATACATCTCTCTGAAGATTGTAGGATTCAACCTTTTGCTCATTTTTATTTCTCCCCACTTAATGCTAACCTTCTTAACATTTAACCTAATTCTTACTATTATCAAATATTAATATCCTTAAATTACCATGGGTAGTATAAAAATATTTAGATACTAAACAAAAGTTCCTTCCCCTTCTTTCACATCTTCAAAACTCATATATCATCAAATCACAGAATGATTAAGGTTGGGAAAGATCTACAAGGACATGAACTGAATACCAACTTGTTCATTAACCAATATTTGGAAGTGCCACACCCAGCTGTTGTTTGAGCACTTCCTGTTGGAAGGAAATGGTAAAAACACATTTCCTTGTCATCTTTGCTGGTTAGCATAACACCCTCTTAGGAGCTGAACTGCAGCATCAGAAAATTATTCACATCAGATATGCAAATAGCAGAAGAGAAGCTAAATGGAGCTTTTTGATGCGAACCTGTGCAGGACTGAACTTTCCCCTTCCAAATCAGAAAAGCTCTGATGTGGATTTCAAGCTTCCTGTCATCTTGTGAACTCCAGCAATATGTCATCATTAACAATATGCCTTCCCTCTTTTTTAAGCAGTGTGCCATCATCAGTTCTGAGCTGATGCATTCCTCAAGACACTCAGCTTGAATACAAGTTTAATGAGGTTGAGACACATAAAGTTAGACAGTTGTATATGAAGAAAATTAAAATGGAGAAGAAAACAAAGAAAATAAAAGAAAACAAGGAATGGAAAACCACAGTTTTGCTAATGTGTTTAAGGAATAAATTGAGTTTAAAGACATTCCAATCCCTCTCCATTTGCTTTTACCATTAGGGCACCCAAGATTGAGCTTGAATGTTTCCCGCTGATCTTGATGAGTTTTGTTTTGTTTTATGAAGGAGTTGATGAGGCATTCCATCATCTGATAGAATCTGATGAACTCTGATGTTCCTCCCCAGAACAAGTGATTTATAAGAGGCAGGTTGACCTGGTAGGTTAAACAGTTAAGTGGTTAACATGAGCCTTCAACAAATGCCAGGAAATGGAAAAGTGGTGTTTTACATTATTTTAAATATTCTATATTTATTTCTGGCAGTGGGAAATAATTTAGACTGATGCATCTGCTTCCTAGATGTAGAAATAATTCTTTAAGCTCTTTTAAGCAGGATTATTGCTGCACATTTTTATATAATCTGGTATGCTTTGAACATTAATGGTTAACTAATAGCGATAAAAATATTTATTCATGACATGGAAAACTACCAGCAGAGAGTTTAACTTTTTTTTTTTTTTTTCAGAAAGACAGAAATGATAAAACAATGAAATAAAATGGGGAAAAACTGCCATGCCAGTGAAATTAACTGAGTTAGAATTACTACAACAACTTTCACTGGGCTCACTTTATTTGATTTTATGGCTTTTAGCTCTTCAGTACTGCCTCTGTTGAAGGAATTGAAAACTTTCTATTCTTTGTTTAGGTTGAGTTGATGAGGAAAGGAGACTTTCCTCTGCCTTCTTTTAAGGGTGGCTCCCACCTTGCTGCTTCACCACAGTAAACATTCATGGTGGTGCATCTCAACTCCTGCTGTCCTTCCATTTCTTGTCAGCCTGAGTCAAAGGCCAATTGCAGCTTCCCAGGGGTGGTATCCTTACAAATTTTTCTGAATTCAACATTTTTATTTACTTCAGGACAAAAAAGTTTGGTAACAATAAAGGAGGAAAGAGTCATGCAAAATCATTATTAAAATTTAGCTTGATTTTAACATCTTCTTTGCTGTGAGTACATAAATACATTTTCTTTAAATTGAGGTGTCAAAATGAAGTGCTTAAATAAGAATTCTATTCATCCTTGGAAGAATTTGCTGCTTCATAGGAAGGACTTCATAGTAATAGGAGGGTTCTGCAGCATTTTAATAGTTTTGATATAATAGTTCACACAGAGATGAATCTCAGTGCCCAGAAAACAGGTGTTTCTCTCCTGTCCAGTTAACATACTCCTTAAAATGCTTGCGGGCTGCTGGAAGGGAACTAAAACTTATGATTGTTTGGAGTGTGGAAATAGTCAGTTCATTCATTGTTGTGTAGATGACTCCCAGCCTAAGTTCTCACCTGAGGGATGTCACATCTTGTGGGGACCAAAAAAGCTGAAGTGTCCCCTCTTCTCTGCTAATGACACAAGAAATTGCAGTGTGCACACCTTCAATTTAAGCACATTAAGCACATTTCAAAATGCAAGAAGGATTCATGGGGTCTCCTCTGTTAAAGTTTGGAGGAATTCTTGTGTGTTTATTTTGCTGTTATTTCCTTCTACAGTTCTCACTCATCCCTCTTGTAGAAACATGTCATAGTCATTCATTTTAGTTATGACACAGAATTTATTCTCTCCTTTTTCTTCCATTATAACACCTCAGCTGAAAAAAAAAATAACTTATATATTAATCTATCTGGTTTATGTGACAAGGTTAAATCTATTTCATTTATGCGACAAAATTTTGTTTGCAGGAAGGCTACAGGGACTGCTTCTGTGAGATGCTGGAAGTTCTCCCATGCTCAACACAGTCAATACCAGCTGGCTCCAAGATGTACCCAGTGCTGGGGCCAGGGCTGAGCCCATCAGGAATGGTGGGAGTGCCTCTGAGAGAGCAAGTGTAAGAGGGGAAAAAACCCTGCTGTGCAACAGCAGCTGGATGGGAATGAGAATTTATGAGAGAAACAGCTCTACAGATACCCAGGTGAGGGCACAAGGAGGGGCAGGAGATGCTCCAGGTGCCAGAGCTGAGGTTGCCCTGCAGCCCCTGGTGTCACAGACATCTTTTATGAAAAATCCTTTCCTTAGGATTTTTCCTGCTGAGAAGCCGAGAGGCCTCAGGAACAAAATGTAAACAATGGTTATCTGAGGCTGTGCAATGCAACAGGTGGATCTTTGATTGGCCCATGTTGGTTGTTTCTAATTAATGGCCAATCACAGTCAGCTGGCCCAGACAGAGAGTCCGAGCCACAAGCCTTTGTTATCATTCCTTCTTTTTCTATTCTTAGCTAGCCTTCTGATGAAATCCTTTCTTCTATTCTT